>CM074290.1:1578614-1676114 GCA_037194245.1 Opsariichthys bidens | reverse complement strand
GTAAAATACTGTAAAAATTACTCAAATTGAAGTTTATCAAATGCAGTTAGTAGACAGATAAATGGATGGATATGTAGGTGGATAGATGGGTGGATGGATGGGTGGATAAATTGGTGGATGGATGGTTGAATGGGTGGATGGGTGGATGAATGGATGGATTGATGGATGAATGGGTGGATGGATGAATAGGTGGATGGATGGATGAATGGGTGGATGGATGGATGAATGGGTGGATGGATGAATAGATGGATTGATGGATGAATGGGTGGATGAATGGGTGGGTGGATGAATGAATAGATGGATTGATGGATGAATGGATGGATGGGTGGATGGATGGATGAATAGATGGATTGATGGATGAATGGGTGGATGAATGGGTGGGTGGATGGATGGATGGATGAATGAATAGATGGATTGATGGATGAATGGGTGGATGGATGAATGGGTGGATGGATGAATAGGTGGATACATAGGTGAATGGGTGGATGAATGGGTGGGTGGATGGATGGGTGGGTGGATGGATGGATGGATGAATAGGTGGATGGATGGATGAATGGGTGGATGGATGGATGAATGGGTGGATGGATGAATAGATGGATTGATGGATGAATGGGTGGATGAATGGGTGGGTGGATGAATGAATAGATGGATTGATGGATGAATGGATGGATGGGTGGATGGATGGATGAATGGGTGGATGGATGAATAGATGGATTGATGGATGAATGGGTGGATGAATGGGTGGGTGGATGGATGGATGGATGAATGAATAGATGGATTGATGGATGAATGGGTGGATGGATGAATGGGTGGATGGATGAATAGGTGGATACATAGGTGAATGGGTGGATGAATGGGTGGATGAATGGGTGGGTGGATGGATGGGTGGGTGGATGGATGGATGGATGAATGGGTGGATGGATGAATAGATGGATTGATGGATGAATGGGTGGATGGATGAATAGGTGGATGGATGGATGAATGGGTGGATGGATGAATAGGTGGATACATAGGTGAATGGGTGGATGAATGGGTGGGTGGATGGATGGATGGAATGAATAGATGGATTGATGGATGAATGGGTGGATGAATTGGTGGATGGATGGATGAGTGGATGGATGAATGGGTGGATACATAGGTGAATGGGTGGATGAATGGGTGGATGAATGAATGGGTGGATGGATGGATGGAGGAGTGGGTGGATAATCACACGTTAATATTTGAAACTGCAGGATCTTGTTTTTGTGTCTCTGAAAGGCTCATTATTTTCCAACAGCCTCAGAGTTTTTACTCATTCTAATGAGTTTGGAGTAATTATGATTCTCCACTGAAGCTGCTGGTTAGTTTAGAGCTCTAGTACTCTCGCCCGGAGCTTCACCTGCTCTTAAAGCGCCGAGCGCAGCGCCTCTTCTCTGTCCTGAAGCCATTATGCGGCGAGGCTGAACTGAGGTACTTAACTGCCAGCGAGCCGGAGTGTTTGCCTGGATCTGGAAGCGGCCCGTGGTTTCTGAGTGGCTGGTCGAGATGGCGACGAGTTTTCATTTTAAGCGACGCTGCCCACGGCGAAATCACGCCATCGATGGCGCTGCAGCCCAGACATAAATTAAAGCAATGAACGGGAAACGACCCGAACGCTGCAAACCCAGGAGCTGTTTGGGTAATGGATGAGGTGCCAGAATCTGAGCAAAAACTGGGAAGCGAGCAGCAGAAATGTGCGTGAGATCTCAGGATTGTTTCGAGGCTCGATTCGACACGGTTGACCAGAGAGAGAAATGATGTCACGTAACCGTGTCTCTGTTTGGAGCGTTTTCATTGGCTGTTCCCTGTTGCACATATAGACTTTTATAGAATTGCCTTGTAAATGTTTGTTTCTGTTGGTCAGGTTTCAGTTGTGTATGTCATGATGTGTAAATGAATGATATTAAACGCTCGTCTGTCATATGCAGCATTAACTGCTTTATATTCAGAGCACGATCGGTTCAGTGGCGTTTCAATCTACTATTTATAGCACAAGTCTGTGAATTACACTTGTTTTTAGTCATTTTGTGAATCTGTCCTGCAGTTTACATCCGTTGGGATCTCATATTCTTCCTGTAATTGGAGCGAGATGACTTTCATGTTGAGCTTTATGGCTCATTTGAGGCAAAAATCATGCACAGTAAGTATAGTTATGTAATAGACTATCAATCATTTCAATTGAGCCACTGTTAGTTGGAAAACATCAGTGAAAATGACCTCTGGCTCTAATCAATGAGCCACTTCTTCATCTGCTCTTCAAGGCTCTGTTATTGTATGGAGACGCGGCTCTAAAGAAGTTGAGTTGATTTATGGGTGCTTGAGTTTTGATCGAGTCTTTTATATGGATCGCTCTGAAACGACCACATGTTCTTCCTCAGGGTTTTTGTCTCGTTTCCCAGAGCAAATGCATCTTTCAGCTTGTGGATCGGGTTATTATTGCATTGAGATGAACGAGCCCATGTGTGAATATGGAGACGGACTCATCCGTTCTCCAGGCCTGGACGGGTCTCTCGCACATATGTCCGCGGCTCCTGCCAGACGAGGCATCTGGTGTTTCTGACGGCCGCGGGATCGTGTTTATTGCCCTGGTGCTCGTGTCGCTGGCTTTTGACACGATGACCCAATTACAGTCGGCAGATTCTCACTATGATCTGAGAGATTTACTCACAAAATACATCTACTACTGGTCAAAAAGTTGCATTAATTTGATCAAAAATACAGTAAAACTGAAAGATTTAAAAAAGCTGTTTACAGTTTATAGCTGAATATATACTAAAGTGTCATTTATTCCTTAGTGTCACATGATCAAACAACAAATGGATAGATAGATAGATAGATAGATAGATAGATAGATAGATAGATAGATAGATAGATAGATAGATAGACAGACCGATGGATAGATAGATAGATGGATAGATAGAGAGATAGATAGATAGATAGATAGATAGACAGACCGATGGATAGATAGATAGATAGATAGATAGACAGACCGATGGATAGATAGATAGATGGATAGATAGATAGATAGATAGATAGATAGATAGATAGATAGATAGATAGATAGATAGATAGATAGATAGATAGATAGATAGACAGACCGATGGATAGATAGATAGATGGATAGATAGATAGATAGATAGATAGATAGATAGATAGATAGACACACAGACAGACAGATAGATAGATAGATAGATAGATAGATAGATAGATAGATAGATAGACAGACCGATGGATAGATAGATAGATGGATAGATAGATAGATAGATAGATAGATAGATAGATAGACAGACCGATGGATAGATAGATAGATAGATAGATAGATAGATAGATAGATAGATAGATAGATAGATAGATCGATGGATAGATAGATGGATAGATAGATAGATAGATAGATAGATAGATAGATAGATAGATAGATGGATAGATGGATAGATAGATAGATAGATAGATAGATAGATAGATAGATAGATAGATAGATAGATAGATAGATCGATGGATAGATAGATAGATGGATGGATAGATAGATAGATCGATAGATCATCCATCCATCCATCGATCAGATAGATAGATAGAGAGATAGATAGACAGATCCACAAAAATATTAACTATTGTTTTCAATAATGATAATAATCATAAATGATTCTTGAGCAGCAAATCATCATGTTAGCAGGCCAAAAATCTGTGCACAACTTAGCATCATCAATGTCTTGGCTTCATGTTGACTGAGTTTGGTGGAGATCGGATGAATCTCCACCAAACTGTCGCTTTCAAAAATGTTTCGAAATCACACTCTTATTTTCACCTGATTTGCTTCAAACTTCATCCGTATAATGTCAAAACACAGCAGATGTGGGGCTGTGAAAGGATTCTTAATATCTTAAATACTGTTGCCATGACAACACGTCAAACTTTAATAATATTATTGGGTGTTTTTGAGGATCTTAACATGCTTCAAATTGCATAAAACTCAACAACTACAAACATTGGAATTATCAGTCAGTAGACACTGGCAAAGCCTTAGAAACGGGCGCAGTGGAGGAGCTCAGTAGCGCCACCTTTTGACAAAAGTGGGAGGCTTAGTTTCACCTACAATCACCAAACTTGGTACATATATTCATCTCATCAAGCTGGACAACTTTCTAATTTACAGTCATGAGCTCCAACCAACAGGAAGTCGGCTATTTTTGGTGGATTTTTAAAAAAAATCAGGCTCTGAATTTTAAACTACTACTCCTAGCTAATTTAAATGATTCACACCAAACTTTTTCAACATGATGCTTAGACATTGAAGATGTTAAATTGTGAACAGATATTGGATATCTCGAACGTTGTCACCATGGCAAGGGGTTAAAGTAATGACAAAAAGGAAAACAGGAAGAGTCTCATATCTTGACATATATGATATATTGTGGTGTCGGGGTTTGTGCCCATCATCGCTGCTTGCAGCTATATTTTTCATTGAAATAATATTTCACAATTTTTACTGTATTTTTGATCAAATATAATGTCTGGTCTAACATCTCACTAAACAAAAGTTGGTGTAGAAACTATTTTTACTAGTTTCACAAATAATTACAGATTGAATTAAACATGAAATTTTGAAAGACTGAAATAGTATTTTCAAGTGAAACGTACTCCAAAAAACTTTTTACAAATTTTTACTTCTCTGCAGTTTTCTCTTGTTATTCTTATCTCTTTTTTTTAGTTCAGATCATCTGAACTTCTCGTTTGGATGCTAATTATGAGTTTAATATCAATAATCACTTAATTCACTAGCTTCACATTAGATCTCTGCTGTTGTTCTGCTTCACAGAAACATGAATCTGCGTTTAATATAATTACAACAAATGGGTGTCAGCTTGACGATGGCTTGCATAATGAAACGGGTCTTTGAGAAATAATCTTCAGGAAAGTTTGTAAAGCTCCTGCAGTTCATCTGGTGATAGTTCCCTTAACCAGTCTTCAAGTGACGCACATGTTCTTGATTGTGTCTTCTCATTAAAATATGTCCTTCCCAGGGCTTTGCCATGTGTAGGCCTGAGGCGTGACTTAATTAAGCCATCATTCATGTCAAACGCTCTCACCTGATCTTCTGTTTTTAATTGTTTTCCAGTGAATCTAATGACTGTCTGGAATGATGGATCGGGACGGCCTGGAGGGAGGTTTGTTTTCCAATTATTGGTTCAAATCCGTGATGAAATATCAAACTCGTGTTCTCGTCAATACATGTAAAGATTCTCCGAGAGGATTCGATACACGAGCGTCGGACACAGTTTATTTTAATTGGCTGTTGAACGTAGTTCATGATTCTTATTTGAATTCAGCATGACTTTGTAAGTTCGTTTAATGAAGTGTGAGATCAATCTTTGATTCTCAACCTTCTCAGTGATTCTTCAAAGTTTGAAGAGTAGAAATGTAGTTTCAAGATGTTTTACTTCATGAGACGTTTTAGATATCAGGGTTTTAATTCAGAAATTAGTAGCGAACTTGTAGTGAACTGTGTAAATATGTCCAAGACCGGCATCAGGGTTATTATCGTTAACTAAAACTATTAAAATCATTTTTACTTACTTGAAATAAAATAAAATATAAAAAAATGTAAATGTGTTTTATTTTAGAACACAAAAACTATTAAAAATTAAAAATTAAAATATATATTGAAAATAGAAAAAGAAATAGAAAAACCTAAAACAACCAAAACAAACTAATAAAAACAACAAAAATACAAAACTTAAACTAAATTTAAAATATAAATTGAAAATGTAATTTTAAATATAAATATATGTTAAAAATGACAATATATTATATTTGAAATATAAATATAACTAACTAAAATAAAAGATATAAACAGAAAGTACAAATATACATTTTAGAACATTGACAAAACAAAAATAAAATATCTTGAACTAAAATTGAAATATAATTTGAAAAATATAAATTTTAAAAAATACTAAAACAAAAAAAACTAATAAAAATTACTAAAACACAGCACTTAAAAAAATACTAAAGCTTGAACAAAAATGTAAATATACACTTTAAAAACAAACTAATAATGGCAAAAATAAAAATACTAAAACTTAAAATAAAATATATTAACATAAATTAAAATATAAATGGAAATACAAATATAATTTTAAAAAAATACTAAAACTACTAAAAAGGACAAAAAATGCTAAAACTTAAACTAAAATATAAAAATTTAAACTAATGTTAATATATTTTATATATATATATATATATATATATATTTATATTGTGTATATATATATATATATATATATATATATATATTAATATATTTTAATTATGTTAAAATAAAATATATTAACATAAATTAAAATATAAATGGAAATACAAATATAATTTTAAAAAAATACTAAAACTACTAAAAAGGACAAAAAATGCTAAAACTTAAACTAAAATATAAAAATTTAAACTAATGTTAATATATTTTATATATATATATTTATATTGTATATATATATATATATATATATATATATTAATATATTTTATTTATGTTAAAATAAAATATATTAACATAAATTAAAATATAAATGGAAATACAAATATAATTTTAAAAAATACTAAAACTACTAAAAAGGACCAAAAATGCTAAAACTTAAACTAAAATATAAAAATTTAAACTAATGTTAATATATTTTATATATATATATATATATATATATATATATATATATATATATATATATATATATTTATATTGTGTATATATATATATACAGTACTGTGCAAAAGTTTTAGGCAGGTGTGAAAAAATGCTGTAAAGTAAGAATGCTTTCAAAAATAGACATGTTAATAGTTTATATTTATCAATTAACAAAATGCAAAGTGAGTGAACAGAAGAAAAATCTACATCAAATCAATATATGGTGTGACCACCCTTTGCCTTCAAAACAGCATCAATTCTTCTAGGTACACTTGCACACAGTTTTTGAAGGAACTCGGCAGGTAGGTTGGCCCAAACATCTTGGAGAACTAACCACAGTTCCTCTGTGGATTTAGGCAGCCTCAGTTGCTTCTCTCTCTTCATGTAATCCCAGACAGACTCGATGATGTTGAGATCAGGGCTCTGTGGGGGCCATACCATCACTTCCAGGACTCCTTGTTCTTCTTTACACTGAAGATAGTTCTTAATGACTTTCGCTGTATGTTTGGGGTCGTTGTCATGCTGCAGAATAAATTTGGGGCCAATCAGATGCCTCCCTGATGGTATTGCATGATGGATAAGTATCTGCCTGTACTTCTCAGCATTGAGGATACCATTAATTCTGACCAAATCCCCAACTCCATTTGCAGAAATGCAGCCCCAAACTTGCAAGGAACCTCCACCATGCTTCACTGTTGCCTGCAGACACTCATTCGTGTACCGCTCTCCAGCCCTTCGGCGAACAAACTGCCTTCTGCTACAGCCAAATATTTCAAATTTTGACTCATCAGTCCAGAGCACCTGCTGCCATTTTTCTGCACCCCAGTTCCTGTGTTTTCGTGCATAGTTGAGTCGCTTGGCCTTGTTTCCACGTCGGAGGTATGGCTTTTTGGCCGCAAGTCTTCCATGAAG
The DNA here is from genome assembly GCA_037194245.1 of Opsariichthys bidens. NCBI lineage: Eukaryota > Metazoa > Chordata > Actinopteri > Cypriniformes > Xenocyprididae > Opsariichthys > Opsariichthys bidens. The sequence continues at coordinate 1,668,514 of CM074290.1, read as the reverse complement.
GCCACTTCTGACCAGACTTCTCCGGACAGTAGATGGGTGTACCAGGGTCCCACTGTTTTCTGCCAATTGTGAGCTAATGGCACTGCTCGACATCTTCCGATTGCGAAGGGAAGTAAGCATGATGTGTCTTTCATCTGCTGCAGTAAGTTTCCTTGGCCGACCACTGCGTCTACGGTCCTCAACGTTGCCTGTTTCTTTGTGCTTCTTCAAAAGAGCTTGGACAGCACATCTGGAAACCCCTGTCTGCCTTGAAATTTGTGCCTGGGAGAGACCTTGCTGATGCAGTATAACTACCTTGTGTCTTGTTGCTGTGCTCAGTCTTGCCATGGTGTATGACTTTTGACAGTAAACTGTCTTCAGCAACCTCACCTTGTTAGCTGAGTTTGGCTGTTCCTCACCCAGTTTTATTCCTCCTACACAGCTGTTTCTGTTTCAGTTAATGATTGTGTTTCAACCTACATATTGAATTGATGATCATTAGCACCTGTTTGGTATAATTGTTTAATCATACACCTAACTATATGCCTACAAAATCCCTGACTTTGTGCAAGTGTACCTAGAAGAATTGATGCTGTTTTGAAGGTAAAGGGTGGTCACACCAAATATGGATTTGATTTAGATTTTTCTTCTGTTCACTCACTTTGCATTTTGTTAATTGATAAATATAATCTATTACCAAGTTTATTTTTGAAAGCATTCTTACTTTACAGCATTTTTTCACACCTGCCTAAAACTTTTGCACAGTACTATATATATATATATATATATATTAATATATTTTATTTATGTTAAAATAAAATATTTTAACATAAATTAAAATATAAATGGAAATACAAATATAATTTAAAAAAATACTAAAACTACTAAAAAGGACAAAAAATACGAAAACTTAAACTAAAATATAAAAATTAAAACTAATTCAAAGTATTAATGAAAACTAAAATAGTATATTTATGATACTGTTACGCAGGTCAATCAAGAACATGATCGAATCTTTCCAGGACGTGTGATAAATAAACGCAGCTCAACTAGTCAAACGCGGCTGTAACATCAGCCATATTCAGTCTTGATGTGTTTCTCAGGGTTGTTTCTGAGCGCAGGCGTCTGTGATGTGTGTCTCCGGCCGGTGAACCACCTCAGGAGCGTCATTAGTCAAACATCCTTTTCATTTCAAAGACGTTTCGCAGCTAATTTCACCACGGCGTCCCCTCAACCCACTTCTCTCTCCATCCGTCCTCCTCACAGAACCATCAGCGTTATTTATGTCCGCTCCAGGACTCGTCCTCGCTCGGTCTGAGACGCTGTGAGATGGAAATACATCCACCGGACTGAAAGCTCTATTTCCACCAGTTGATTGTGACTGTAGAATTTGATTGATTTTGATTTTCTCAAACCAGTAGTGTGAGTTTGGGCTGTGAATGTCAGTTTGATGATATTAACATTCATTTTGCCATTCCGCTTGGTGCTGCAAATATGACATACGCTTTTAAATTGCTTTTGCAAAGTCCAGCAGGTGAAAATGGTGCATCTGATCACTTAATAAAGTAACGGCACTTGTGGTTTGAGGAATCGTTCATGTCAGAAACACTGTAGGATAACACACACACACACACACACACACACAAATGTTAACTATTATCTATTATATTCAGAACTCAAGCATTAAACTTTTTTCCTAGGTCTGATTCTCTCTGAGCGTCTCAGATTCACACAGAGGAGCGTCGATGCACACAGGAGAGGTATTTAATTCCCAAATGGAATCACAGCCTCCGGGCAATGCCGGAGGTTCCCATGGCGATAGCATCTCCTGTTTTAATTGAAACCTGGTCCCCACTTAAACTTCCCTCCGAGATATTGAGGAATCGATGGCATAGGAAGAGCCTTTGACGACCGTAGACACACGTCAGCGAGCGTTTGAGGGGAATCAGGGTGTAATTGATTCCTTCAGTCAGGTGCTGGAAGAAATATTGTAATGACAGCTGATTTTGACGTGTCAGTTAATGAAAAACACCAGCTTTAATGTTAAAACAAACCAGCTTTGAGACAAACTAAACCAACATAACCCACTGTGACTCAAACTAAACCAACATAAACCAACTGTAAGTCAAACTAAACCAATATAAACCAACTAAGACCAGCAGAGATGTCAAGAAATGTCATATTTTGAATCTGAAAAATACAATGACTAGAAATGTGACTTTACAATAAGGTTCCATTTGTTGACATTAGTCTTGGTTAGTTGGACAAACGACTTCTAAAACATTTATTAATCTCAGTTAATGTTAATTTCAACATTTACTAAAATACTGTAAGAAACGCGTTGCTCAGTGTTAGTTAATGCCAGGATTATTATCGTTAACTAAAACTATTAAAAACATTTCCATTAATTGAAATAAAGATTAAACAAAATACAATATTAATATTAGTTTAAAACCTTAAATGAAAATGAAAATAAGTTTAAATATAAATCAAAATATTAATAAGACTAAAATAAAGCATAAAATAACACTGATTAATGCATTAACCAGCATGAACTAATAGGACCTTATTGTAAAGTTTTATCACAATGTATGAAATGTTTATATACCAATATAGTGACGTCTGTCACTGCTTCAGTTCAGAGTGTTTCTAAAGTTCACATGAAATAGAGTCACACCATCAAATAAAATGAACAGGGTTCATTTTACAATAAGACTTCAGGGACGTAAAATAACTTGTCAGGGCTGTTAGCAAATCAAAGTGAAATTAAAGTTCGCTGCGCTCGCCTGTTCAGTGAAATCGGGCCCATTTTTCTCAAGGCGACCGTTTCATCTCTGATTTAATTAACATCTGAGACGTTCTGACATTCTCCCATATCACAGCTGACATTTACCGCCGTCTGATAGTGACGCAACTCATTCAGAGCCGGACATCGAGCTGAAGGAGAGCGAGGCGAGCGTTGTGAAGAGACTCGAGTGTTTTATCTCGTGTTCAGCAGAAACATCAGAGATCAACAGCGAGAGCTTTAATGATACATGTGGAAACTTATTTACGCCGCCCAATAAATCAAAGGTAGTTTCCACTTTTAATCTCACAATTTAGAGTTTTTTTCTCAAAATTGTGGAATGAAAATGACTCTCAATTCTGTGAAAAAAGTCTGAATTGTGAGATATAAACTTGCAACTGCAAGGAAAAAAGTGTATTTTCAGATAAGTCACAATTACTTTTTTATTTTTTCTGTGGCAGAAACAAAAAAAAGTGAATTGCAAGATGTAAATTCAGTATACAGATAAAGATTCTCCGAGATTTATTCGACAAAAATCTCGACCCTCTCGATGAAAGTCTTTTCGTAGTTTCGACGTTTAACAATCTTGCAAAATTTAAACTTGCAATTGGGAGAAAAAAGTCTGAATTGTGAGAATAAAATGTCGCAATTACCTTTTACTTTTCATTTCGAGGTGAAAAAAAAAAATAATATGAAAAAAAATCTTGAAGTTGCGAGATATAAATTTGCAATTCTAAGAAAAAAAGTGTGAATTGTGAGATAAACTTGGTTACCTTTTTTAATTTTTACTGTGGTGGAAACAAACAAACAAACAAAAACTGAATCACGAGAGGTAAACTGAGAATACAGAGAAAGTCAGAATTACAAAATTTGAACTTGCAATTGCGAGAAAAAAGTGTGATTCTGAGAATAAAATGTCGCAATTACCTTTTACTTTTTATTTCGAGGTGAAAAAAAAAAACAAATATGAAAAAAAATCTTGGAAGTTGTGAGATATAAACGTGAAAAAAGTGTGAATTGTGAGATAAACTCGGTTACCTTTTTAATTTTTACTGTGGTGGAAACAAACAAACAAAAACTTAAACTTTAAACACAATTTGCGAGAAAAAAGTTTTTTGTGAGATAAAAAAGTCGCAATTACCTTTTATATTTTTTATTTCATGGTGGAAACAAAAAATAAAATTGTATTGCGAGAAAAAAACTCAAAATGTAAACTCACAATTCCGCGTTTATTGCGACATAATAAATATCGTTCATTCCATCATGTGTTTGTTTCTTCTAGAATGCAGTGAGATTAAATGAAGAGACTTTATACATGATCGGGTCAGGCTCAGGTTGTTTAGTCAATGATATTAGAGACCTTAAAACACAGCAGCGATCCGACCGAGAGACAAATGAAGTTACGCCGAGCATGAACTGAGAGACGGCGAGCGCATCCGCAGTTAATATATGCACAATCGAATTAAAAGCTAGACACAAACATGTCTCTTCCTCCCAGACATAAAGTATTCAGACTCTCATTTCCAGATCGCACACAATATTTCTCCCACAAGGCTTTGCATCATGTTTATTTAAGCAATCTGTCAGATGCTCATTGAATATTCATGAGAAATGTAAGCGACCCCGTTTACCGTTGCACAACCGGGCCCTCCTGTTGCTCCAGTGACCGCGACACGCGCCGCCGGACCTTGTGTGTGTGGTGAACGCGCTCAGACGATCAGAACCGACGCGACGATCGTCACGAGCGGTTCGTTCCGTCTGTCGCTCGTGTCGCTCACAGTGAGTTTGCATGAGAGAGGCCTGAAATGTCAACGTAAAGAAGAATGTTTAGGCCTAAATTGCATTTAAAATTCCCATCCATCCAGTTTTAACATAAACACACAATAACCAGCTTTATATATTTATCATCAGTAAATCGATCTTGTTCATTTGAACGGATTGAATATTGCTTGTTCCACCGCGAGTCATTGTTTAACCCGCTTCATCCGGAGCAAATGTCATTGTTTTCACTGTTACACAGATTTATGCTAATTCAAAGCAATCTGAGTACATGCATCTTGAAAATATGAGTATTTAAATACAATCAAAAAATACAAATTATTAATTAGATGAAAGTTTGATGATAAATTTTGATGTTTAGCTGAAAGTTTAAAATGACTTTGAAAAGCTTGAAGTTTGCTAGCATGATTTAACACATTTATAACATTACTGGCATGTTTTTACATGTCAATAGCTTGTTTTAACACATTTACAGCACATTTAACATGTTACCAGCAGTATTAGCATTTTACTAGCATGTTGTTAGCATGATTCAACACATTCCTATCATGTTTTAGCATGCTGCTAGCATTATTAGCATGTTGCTTACATGTTTCTAGCATGTTTTAACACGTCGATAGCTTGTTTTAACACATTGACAGCACATTTTAACATGTTGCTAGCAGTATTAGCATTTTGCTAGCATGTTGTTAACATGATTAACATGTTGCTAGCATCATTTAACACATTGCTAGTATGTTTTAGCATGTTGCTTACATGTTGCTAGCATGTTTTAACATGTCAATAGCTTGTAACATTTACAGCACATTTGAACATGTTAGCAGTATTAGCATTTTGCTAGCATGTTGATAACATGATTAACATGTTGTTAGCATGATTCAACACATTCCTATCATGTTTTAGCATGTTGCTAGCATTATTAACATATTGTTAGCATGATTAACATGTTAGCTAGCAGGTTGTTAACATGATTAACATATTACTATCTTAGTGTGTTTTGCTAGTCTATTGCTAACGTGATTAATGTGTTGCTAGAATGTTGCTAATATTGTTTAACACGCTGCTAGCACATTTTAGCGTGTTTTTGCTAATATGATAAGCATGTTAACATTTGGCTTGCATCATTTAGCATGATTTAACATGTTGATAAAACGATTTAACACACTGCTAGCATGTTTAACTTGTCTTTGCTAGAATTTGGCTAGCATTATTTAGCATTATGTTAACATGAGTCAGCCTGTTGCTAACATGATTTACCATGCTGTTGACATGTTTTAAAATATTAACATAATTTAGTACATTGCTAGCTTCAATTAGCACATTGGTAGCATGTTCTAGGACATTGCTAACATGTTGTTAGCATGATTTAGCACAGTGCTAGCATGTTGCTATGCTATTGCTAGCATCATTAGCACAATGCTGGGATGTTTTAGCATGTTGTTAGACTATTGCTAGTATCATTAGCATATTGCTAGCATGAATTAGCATTTTGCCAACATTACTTAGCATGTTACTAACATGTTTTAACATTTTGTTAGACTATTGCTAGCATCATTAGCACATTGCTAGCCTTAATTAGCATTTTGCTAGCATGAATTACCATTTTGCCAACATTACTTAGCATGTTACTAACATGTTTTAACATTTTGTTAGACTATTGCTAGCATTATTAGTACATTGCTAGCATTAATTAGCATGTTACTAACATGTTTTAGCATTTTGTTAGTCTATTGCTAGCATCATTAGCACATTGCTAGCATTAGTTAGCATTTTGCTAGCATTAATTAGCATGTTACTAACATGTTTTAACATTTTGTTAGTCTATTGCTAGCATTAGTTAGCACATTGCTAGCATGAATTAGCATGTTACTAACATGTTTTAGCATTTTGTTAGTCTATTGCTAGTATTAGTTAGCATTTTGCTAGCATGAATTTGCATGTTACTAAAATGTTTTAGCATTTTGTTAGGCTATTGCTAGCATCATTAGCACATTGCTAGCATTAGTTAGCATTTTGCTAGCATGAATTAGCATGTTACTAACATGTTTTAGCATTTTGTTAGTCTATTGCTAGCATTAGTTAGCATTTTGCTAGCATGAATTAGCATGTTACTAACATGTTTTAGCATTTTGTTAGGCTATTGCTAGCATCATTAGCACATTGTTAGCATTAGTTAGCATTTTGCTAGCATGAATTAGCATGTTACTAACATGTTTTAACATTTTGTTAGTCTATTGCTAGCATTAGTTAGCATTTTGCTAGCATGAATTAGCATGTTACTAACATGTTTTAGCATTTTGTTAGTCTATTGCTAGCATTAGTTAGCATTTTGCTAGCATGAATTAGCATGTTACTAACATGTTTTAGCATTTTGTTAGTCTATTGCTAGCATTAGTTAGCATTTTGCTAGCATGAATTAGCATGTTACTAACATGTTTTAGCATTTTGTTAGTCTATTGCTAGCATTAGTTAGCATTTTGCTAGCATGAATTAGCATGTTACTAACATGTTTTAACATTTTGTTAGTCTATTGCTAGCATTAGTTAGCATTTTGCTAGCATGAATTAGCATGTTACTAACATGTTTTAGCATTTTGTCAGACTATTGCTAGCATGATTAGCACATTGCTAGCATTCGTTAGCATTTCTCTAGCATGAATTAGCATGTTACGAGCTAGTATGTTTTCCTGAAGTAGAGGTCAAGCTTTGCTCGAGATGGACAGCTTAAATATTCTCCAAGTCTTATTCTACAAAACTCTTGACCCTCTCAATGAAAGTCTTTTCGCACTTTTGATCGTTTGTTTAGTAAATTGTGAGTCGGTCCGTTAGAAAATGCTGGATCTGGATGATATCCGTCAGTAACTCAGTCTCGCTCTAGTCTCTGATATTTACCCGGTGGATAAAGCGGCGGTGAACTGACCTGGGAACAGAAACATCTGCGCTGACCTGCGAGAGAATCCATCTCATCAGAAGCTCTCCAGCGCGTCTCTCGAGAAATCACCGCGTTCCTCCTCCAGTTTACTCTTGTGCCGTCGCTCGCTCTGACATTTCAGCGCATTTACTGAAGGAAAATCTCATAATGTGACCGTTCTCTGGTGCCGCCGCGTCCGAGGCTCTGACTTCATGTTCTGTCATCTCATTCCTCAGGAGGATGGAAACATGTTTTCCTTCAACGGTCCCTGCGGACCAAACGCTGAAGGGTTACGGACACTCCAGACGCCGTTTAAACGGCTCGTCTTCAGGGAGCGAGTGTTGTTCACAATCAAACGTCAGAACAAACCTCTGAACGTTCTGACTGAAGATATTAAGACTGGTTCAGTGAAACATCAAAATCAAAATGAAGTGAGTTTGAGCTTCAAACAAGAACAAACTTCTGCCATTTGAAGAGCTTCAGTCATTTCGCTCCTCCAGTAAATCTTGATTTAGGAACATTTAAATATTTGTGCTGGAAAACAACGTAAATTAAGTGTAAGACGAGATATATAAGATAACAATGCATTTAAGATGTACTATTATTTTATATATGGTGAAATATATAAATATATAATAAAATGTATACTATTATATATATAATAGTATATATATATATATATATATATATATATATATATATAAATACACACATATGTGTGTATATATAATATTTATTTATTTATTTGGCAGATGTTTTTATCCAAAGCTAAATTTTATCCAAAATTATTTTAAATGGTGGATTTGTGTATTTTTATATAGAAAAATATATTTTTTATATTATATATTTTTACATTATAATATTATTATATTATTATATATTATATTATGTTATTTTAATGCATTTGGCAGATGCTTTTATCCAAAGCAACTTTTAATATATAATAATTATGTATAATATATATATATATATATATAATTTATTTATTTATTTGGCAGATGTTTTTATCCAATAAATATATATAATGTATATAATGTTATTTTAAACGGTGGATTTGTGTATTTTTATATAGAAAAATATATGTTTTATATTATATATTATTACATTATAATATTAATATATTATATAATTATATATATTATTATATATTATATTATTTAATTTTTTTGTATTTAGCAGATGCTTTTATCCAAAGCAACTTATATTGCATTCAAGATATACCTTTATTTTATTTTATTTTATTTTATTTTGCATAAAATGCTTGAAAACAAGTTCCAAAATGTATCAAAGTTTTGAATTGATTCTTTGAAACGGACACGATTCAGATTCACGAATCAACGAATCAATTAACTCCAACTACCAAAGTTAAAATCAGATATGCTAAATAATCACAATTTTGCGCATATTTTATGAATATTCATCGCACTTTAAAGCGCTGAATGTTTTTGCTGAATCCACAGACTTGTTCTTTTGTCCAGAAGCTCGTGGATCTGAAACTTTAATCGTGTGTTTAAACATTCATAAGCACACAATCGGTCTGTGGAAAACTGAGAATATGGGTCATTAAAAGCTCAAGCATCATTCTTGTGTTTTACAGGCTCTTCCTCTGAAGAAATACGGCTTGATTTATTATTAATATTTGGACTGAGTGGTTTTGATCCCTGAAACGCCTCAGACGCTCCGGTGAGGTTACAGGTCTGACGCTTGTTTACGCTCGTGATGTTCGGAGGCTAATTACACTGGCAAACGAGCTGTCATATCACAGATATATCTGTTTAACGATCTTAATAAAGATATCTACAGCGCCGTTTGCCCTCCGTGACGGACGGCCAATTATTTCTAAAGTGCAGCAAGAACAATAAAGCCACCGATAGAGGATTGATTCTCCTCTGTTTGTCCATAATTACTGTTGTTCATCCAGCGGGATTTACACAAACCGGCGGATCTGAGTCTATAGAGCTGTAAAATATCAGCTCATAATGTTTGATGGGAAAAGTTTGAGTGTGTTTTGAGAAAAATAATGTGGCTCCTCCGGAAGAAGTACATAAACAAATGATAAAAATTCATCATGTTTAGGGAATATGTGTTAAGACTGTCAAAATATACAGTTTCAAGTTCAAATGAATTTAATGAAATGCACGCATTCACACCGGTTATTGTCATGTTATATGTTCTTATAAATTCAATCGAATGATATATTTGAATAAAATTTCTCGTAAATAATGATAAAAATATATATATTTTTTGTATCATACTTGTTCTTTCAAAATGTAAAATTTCAAAGAAATTCTCAATTTTTCAATAAAAAGTAAAAGGGGGGGAATGTAGTACTAAAACCACGGTAACAGTCAAATCTTTGCATGTTCTCTTATCAGTGTGAAGTTACGTTATCATTTTAGTTGCAAAATATTGAGTTATGACTGTTTTAAACAGTTTTATAATGCATTACACGGGTTAAATCAACATTAATTTACTCGAGAAACTTCAGATATTAAGTGTTGTTTTCCGCAAAACTTATCAAAACAAACCCCAGATCACAAGGAACGTTATCAGAACGTTCTGGCAAGGTTCTCTCAACATTATGAACTCATGAATTCAACGTAATCTGGTCTTTAAAAACATTATTTACACATCGTTTTTTAAATGTTCCTACTTGTTCAGAGAACGTTCAAAAGTAACGTTCACACAATGTTTGAGGAATGATACAATAGAATGTTCACGTAACGTTTTTTTAGACGTTTGAAAGTCTGGATGTTTGGAACATTCAGAAATAACGTTTTCATAACGTAACGGAATGTTCTCTTGTTTTCCGTGTGAATTCCATTGGCCAGATATTCTTGTTTTAAACACAAAACAACTTCATTTGAATACATTTTTCAGCACTTATCTCAAGTCACTTCTCTTCTCCAGTAACTGTTTGTTCATTTCAGAGAGTTTTTGTGCTGGAAAACGACACAGAATCTGTGGAAGCACATGATTTTCCAGTGTGTGTTTAGTGTTCATCCGCAACAATCTTGAGCAAATGAAACGCAACAATTCCAGGCGTCGATATGCATCGTGTGAGCGTAACGAAGCTCAGTGTGCTTTCAGAGCTCGTGCTGCTGTTGGAGGTCAGAGGTCAAACACAGGTATTGATCCGTCAGACTAATTAACTAGCGCCGCTGTAACGAGTGGCATTTAGCAGCGGCAGCGGATCATTAAACATCAAACCTTCATGAACTCACTCATTTACAGCGACGAGAGAGTGTTGTGGAGTGTGTGACGCTCGCAGAGCTTCAGAGAGCCGAACCCGCTCCGCCGGGACCCACTCGTCGTTCGGTTTGGAGATTTGTGAGATGTTTGCTCTGAACACAGCTGAAGGAATAACAGTGGCGCTGTTCAGGTTCGGCTCCCGGATGATTTGAGGATGTTTTCCAGACTGTTCTGGAGCTGGAAACCCTTCAGCGATGAAAGTCTTCACAGATCTGAGCGTCGTGTCGCTATAATTGCTGTTTTATGGTGTGATTTCTCCTGAGAAGTTCTCGCTTACTGAGAGAAACTCTTTTGTTTGAACTTCCTCTCAGTCTCTTCCTAGATTCCAGTGTTTTCCCATAATCACACTGTTCCTCCAGACTCATGCTCTGGAGTATATCTATCAGTCATTTCATTTTATGGATTTGGCAGATGCTTTTATCCGAAGAAACTTATACTGCATTCAAGATTTACCTTTATTTTTTATTTATTTTATTTTTATGCTTTTAGTAGATGCTTTTATCCAAAGCAACTTATTCAAGATTGACATTATTTTATTTTATTTTTTTATTTTTTATTTTATGCAGTGGATTTGGCAGATGCTTTTATTCAAAGTAACTTATTCATAATTTACATTATTTACTTTATTTAATTTTTTATTATTTTTTTTATTTTGTGTTATTTTATTTTGCTTTTGCTTTTATCCAACGCAACCCAACAAGATTTACATTATTTTATTTATCTTTTTTTTTTTCTTTTTTTTTAATGTTTTTTTTTTTTTTTTTTAATGTGGATTTGGCTTTTATTCAAAGCAAATTATATTGCATTCATGACATACATTTTTTTTTATGTATTTATTTATTTATTTGTAATTTTATGCCGTGGATTTGGCTTTTATTCAAAGTAACTTATACTTCATTCCAGATCAACATTCATTTAGTTTTCTTCTCTCCGCAGGCGTCACAGTCGTCCTGCCGGTGAGCCGATGCCGATGCTGTATTGTAAGTGTGCGGGCTCCCATCATGCATTGCGGCGCTCGTGCGTTTGAGGATGTTGTAGATCCAGAATGCGCGTGATTTAATTCTGCGGAGCGACACGCGGCGGGACGGTGTCCTCCTGCCCCGCGGGTCTGGGCTTTAGGGAAATGTGGGTCTTTGTTGTAATGCAATTTAAAATGATTTGATCACGGTTCATCATTATCCAATTCTGGCAGCCTAATAACAGCATGCTGCCTATTACGCCGGAGAGAGCCGCCCAAGGACAGGCTGCGGGGAAGAGACGGGATAATTCTGCATTTGCATATAGATTATGCGTGACTGCTAAACCTGCGCAGACTCTCGCGTCTCTGAACATGCTTCTGTCAGAATGGAGAAATCTCATAATTGGATGATGCCATGTTTTCTGTCAGGTGTTTTCCTGGAGCCGCGGAGAGAATGTGGCGGACAAACACGCCTGAAATATTCCCTGCGGCCCTCGTGAGGATTACAGGAGGTCTTTTGCTGTCGTTCTCGTGACCCCATTAACAAAATGGGAAATGAATCGGACGGGCCGCCGCGCGAGTTAAAGAACGATAGAGGGAATATCAATCAGGACGCTCGTTTATCACAACCCAAAATATGTCTTTTCCTCGCTGGCATTTACAGACGCATCCAGGAGCCTGTCGGCAGTTTCTGCGACACAAACAATAAAATGTCAAAAGAGTCTTTAGAACAAACAAACAAACTGTTCAATTAAAATTCTGCTATTATTTTATTTCCTCTCTTTAACAAAACTCTTCCTAGATTCCAGTGTTTTCCCACATTTCCCACACTTCCTCCAGGCTCGTGCTTTCATTTTATATTTTATTTCATTTAGTTTATTTTAGATTATATTTATTTGGCATATGCTTTTATCCAAACTTACATTGCATTCATGTTTATTTTATTTTTTGTTAATTTATTTTATTATGCATTTGGCGGATGCTTTTATGCAAAGTGATATTTTATTTTATTTTATTTTATTTTATGCATTTGGTGGATGCTTTGATCCAAAGTGATACTTCATTTATTAATTAATTAATTAATTAATTAATTTTATTTATTTATTTATTTTATTTTTAATTATTTTATTTTATTTCATTTTACTTCTTATGCATTTGACAGATGCCTTTATCCAAAGTGACTTTTCATTATTTTTTTTTTTTATTTTATTTTATTTTATGCATTTGGTGGATGCTTTGATCCAAAATGATACTTTATTATTTAATTAATTATTTATGTTATTTTATTTTATTTTATTTTATTTAATTGATTGATTGATTGATTTTATTTATTTTATTTTATTATTTTATTTATTTTATTTTATTTATTTTATTTTATGAATTTGGTGGATGCTTTGATCCAAAGTGTTACTTTATTAATTAATTAATTAATTGATCAATTTAATTTAATTTTATTTTGCAGATGCTTGTATCCAAAGTTTCTTCATCATGAAGTTCTCACTTTAACTTCAGAAAACTTTAAGCTTCGTCATGCTGAAGCAATTAAAAGTTCTCAGCCTCATCATTATTCTGCGGTGGATCTCAGCCGAAGATCGTGGACTTTGAAGCTTGAAACAGTCTGTGATTCCTCCAGACGTCTGTTTTAACCTCCATCTGTATGCAGGAAGGTTTGCTCAGCTGTTTTCGGCTCGGCTGCTTCTCTTTACCATCCTGAACGAGAATCCAGTTCCCTTAAAAGAGTCGGACGAGCTCCAGGTTCCTCTGAGAGACGGTGGCGTGACGAAGGCCTTTCCTCGGGTTATATCCCTCCGTTCTCACTGCGGTAAACGCCCGGATCAGTCAGGACACGTGTATCTTTCTGATTTCCCTTCAGGCTCTCACAAGCTGCAGGGCTTTAGTTCAGGACTCGCTCCTTCACCCTTGAGCTTTTGTGCGTTTGGGTGGATGTTGGATAATGAACAGGCGAGACTCAAAAGATTCAGGATTTCTGATGAACATGCTTGAGAATTCTGCTGTTGTGTCTGTAGTTTATAAATCGCTCACAATTGAGCCAATTCTCGGTATCAAAATGATTCGCATTTGAATCAATCCAACGATTCACTCACTGAACTCGAAGTGACCTCACAGAGCGAAAGATTCACTTATAGTTTATAGTTTTGTAAACATTAAAATGCCTAAAATTGGGTTGTTTTTGTATATAGTGTATAATTAGGACGAATATTGCTTTATCTTTCAAATATAGACTGGCCACATTTGGGCCCAGCACAGCATCTCAGACTGGTTTAGACTGGTTTAGACTGGTTTAATCTGTGTTTTTGTGGTCCGAAACAGTCCAGTCACTGGTAAACCATCAGTTTGTTCTCATTTATGTTGTGTAAAGTAGTAGATTGTAAATGCCACTCAACTTTGCTGAACAAAAACAGCCTGAACTGGCCCAATCATCTGGTCTGTTCGTTCGGTTTTGGCCACATTTGGGCCCAGCACAGCATCTCAGACTGGTTTAGACTGATTTAGACTGGTTTAGACTGGTTTAATCTGTGTTTTTGTGGTCCGAAACAGTCCAGTCACTGGTAAACCATCAGTTTGTTCTCATTTATGTTGTGTAAAGTAGTAGATTGTAAATGCCACTCAACTTTGCTGAACAAAAACAGCCTGAACTGGCCCAATCATCTGGTCTGTTCGTTCGGTTTTGGCCACATTTGGGCCCAGCACAGCATCTCAGACTGGTTTCAGCTGTGTTTTTGTCACGGAGTCTTGAGTCTGTGTCTGTTTTAATGTGCTTCGAGACACTTTCATTGTAAGTGCGAACGAAACAAAGCTCAAGGTGTGAGTGTGAGCTGATCTGACGATTCCTCTGAAGAGTCGCGGCAGACGTCTGATTCTTCTCTGGTAGTTCGTCGGGATTTGGTATGGTAATTCCTGACTGTGTGGAGACCGAACCCGTTCCCGCTGAGAGCGCTCGCATTAAACACGAGGAGTGACATTTCCGTTCTGCCAGATTAATCTCGGAAAAAGATTACAGACACCTCGAAGGGACAAACAAGACAAAACGCAGGAAGGTTATTAAAAGAGCGACGACGCCGGCGACATGTCAAATAACGACAGCTGGGAACATATCAATATTTGATGGGCCTCCATCAAAGTGCGCCGCCAACAGCCCGGCAGTCTGAACGCCGCGAACGCCCGCCGTCACGCCTGCGTGTTCGGCATATGGCGGCGAGCGTAAGCCGTTTTAATGAGCTGTGTTGTGATGGCCTCCCATAGCGACGCGAGCGTGACTATTGATCTATGATTCAGGAGCCGATGACATCTCTCTCACTGTCAGGAGAGACTGACGGAGGATTTGATCTGACAGCTGGAGGAGATGATGGAGACAATAGCAGCAGGATGCGGTGGAATCACCTCCGTCAGCGCTTTAATGTACGGCACACATGCTGACAAACACCACAGCCGACCCGTTTACTGCTTTACCCCGCCATGCGTGTCCAAACATCTGGCAAATAGTGTTCTGTGAAATGAGACACACTCTTGGTTGGGAAAAGGAGCTTCGCTGGTCCACCAGCTGGTTTCACTAGGCCGGTTTTTGGGCACATTTTAGACTGGTTCAAGTCGTGTTTATGTCATCGGGAACAGCTTAAGTCCTGGTGAACTGTTCGCATTTGTGTTGACGTTTGAGTTTAGTTATTGTAAATGCCACACAACTGCGTTGAAAAAACATTTGAAACCAGACTAATGTGGTTAGCTGGTCTGGATAAGTCAGTTTTCATGGTTTTTGGGCACATTTAGGACCAGCAATCCGTCTTAGACTGGTTTAATTTGTGTTTTTGTCAACAAGTCTTTGTCTGTACCTGTAAACCATGTGACGTTTAAATCTCTTAAATGGAACAAAACCCACTGAAATTTAAGTTTCGTATTGGAACAAAACTGACTGATGTTTAAAATTCGTAACAGGACAAAAACTTACGACATTTAAATCTCTTAACAGAACAATATTTACTGATATTTAAATTTCTTAATGAAAGAAAACAGACTGATATGTAACATTTGTAATGGAACAAAAACATCCAACATTTAAATCTCTTAAATGGAACAAAACTGACTGATGTTTAAAATTCGTAACGGGACAAAAACTTACGACATTTAAATCTCTTAACAGAACAAAATCGACTGAAATTTAAGTTTCGTATTGGAACAAAATCGACTGAAATTTAAGTTTCGTATTGGAACAAAACCGACTGAAATTTAAGTCTCGTAATGGAACAAAACTGACTGATGTTTAAAATTCGTAACGGGACAAAAACTTACGACATTTAAATCTCTTAACAGAACAAAATCGACTGAAATTTAAGTTTCGTATTGGAACAAAATCGACTGAAATTTAAGTTTCGTATTGGAACAAAACCGACTGAAATTTAAGTCTCGTAATGGAACAAAACTGACTGATGTTTAAAATTCGTAACGGGACAAAAACTTACGACATTTAAATCTCTTAACAGAACAATATTTACTGATATTTAAATTTCTTAATGAAAGAAAACAGACTGATATGTAACATTTGTAATGGAACAAAAACATCCAACATTTAAGTCTCATAATGGAACAAAAACTTACGACATTTATTGAGTTTTATTGACCGTTTATTGAGAGACCAGCGATGCAAACCCAAACATCTGGCAAAAATGATTTGACATAAAATCTTATGCTGATATTGAATATGTTGCACAACTTCGCTGCAAAACCGGTTTAAAAACCAGCCTAAGGTGTTTCGCTGGTCTACCAGCATGATTCCCCTTGTTCGGCTGTTCTCATGCGTTGTGTCGTATGAAATGAGTAATTGTAAATGCCACACCATCTTTGTTGAAAAACCAGCTTCAACCAGACTAATGTGGTCACCTGGTTCTGATGATCTTCAGTAAACCATCTCACACTGATCAGTAAATAGTTCCCGTGAAACTGTCAGCACGTTCTCATCTATATTGCTTATTTCACAAACCACGAGACAAGAAATGTGTTTTCTGACATGAAAGTCCTCGCCGTTCCTGCGCCGGAGGCGTTTGACCCGTTTTAATCTCGGCGCTCGTGAGCGGATCGGCGCTGTGAGGAATCCTCCTGAAGCTGTCACTAACTAGCATGATAACATGTTTGTTTTCATGTTCCCGTGGGGTTTCCACTCGCTCCCAAATATAACCTCTATAAAAGCGCTGCATGCAAATGACCGCCGGCGTCCTGCAGCGCAGAAGGTCAGGAGATCATAAACTCCCAGCAGCCTCAGCGGGATTTGATTGTTATATTTTCAGTGTGATTCATCTGTACACCTTCATCTGACTGACTTACAGCTGGATTACGACAGATGTAGATCTCAAACACAGAGTCTGAAAGTAAATAGAAACTGTCCTTAAAATCAATTCTGACCCATATTTAAATCTCATAATGCAACAAAACTGACTAATATTGATATTTTGTATCTCAACAAAACCACCGACGTTTAAATTTCGTCACGGAACAAAAACGTCTGACATTTAAATCTTGTAAAAATCCCTTGACGGAGCAAAACCATCCGACATTTAAATCTCTTAACGAAGCAAAAGTGACCAATTTTCAAATTTCATAATGCAACAAAAACATCCGACATTTAAATCTCTCAATGGAACAAAACTGACCGATGTTCAAATTTCGTAACGTAAAAAAAAAAAACGTCCGACATTTAAATATCGTAACGGAACAAAAACATCCGAATCTGACCAATATTCACATTTCCTAATGGAACAAATCTGCCCAGCATTTAAATCTCTTAACGAAGCGAAAGTGACCAATTTTCAAATTTCATAATGCAACAAAAACATCCGACATTTAAATCTCTTAATGGAACAAAACTGACCGATATTCAAATTTCGTAACGGAACAAAAACTTAATTTATTTAAATCTTGTGATTGAAGAAAACGACTGAAATTTAAATCTCCTAACGGAACAAAAATGCCCGATATTTAAATGTCTTAATGAACCAATTATATTCAAATATTCAAAATTTCGTAATATTCAAAATTGACCAATATTTTCAAATTTCATAATGGAGCAAAAATGTTCGAAAATTTAATCTCTAAACGAAACAAAACCGCCCAACATTTAAACCTCTTATTGGAATAAACATGCCCAAAATTTAAATCTCTTAATGGAACGAAACTGATCGATATTCAAATTTCGTAACGGAACAAAAACTTCCGATATTTAAATCTCTTAATGGAACAAAACTGATCGATATTCAAATTTCGTAACGTAAAACAAAAACATCCGACATTTAAATCTCTTAATGGAACAAAGCAACTGACATTTAAATCTCTTAACGAAGCAAAAGTGACTGATATTCAAATTTCCTAATGGAACTAATCTGCAAAAACATCCGAATCTGACCAATATTCACATTTCCAAATGGAACAAATCCGCCCAGCATTTAAATCTCTTAACGAAGCGAAAGTGACCAATTTTCAAATTTCATAATGCAACAAAAACATCCGACATTTAAATCTCTTAATGGAACAAAACTGACCGATGTTCAAATTTCGTAACGGAACAAAAACTTCATATATTTAAATCTTGTGATTGAAGAAAACGACTGAAATTTAAATCTCCTAACGGAACAAAAATGCCCGATATTTAAATGTCTTAATGAACCAATTATATTCAAATATTCAAAATTTCGTAATATTCAAAATTGACCAATATTTTCAAATTTCATAATGGAGCAAAAATGTTTGAAAATTTAATCTCTAAACGAAACAAAACCGCCCAACATTTAAACCTCTTATTGGAATAAAAATGCCCAAAATTTAAATCTCTTAATGGAACGAAACTGATCGATATTCAAATTTTGTAACGTAAAACAAAAACATCCGACATTTAAATCTCTTAATGGAATAAAACTGATCGATATTCAAATTTCGTAACGGAACAAAAACTTCCGATATTTAAATCTCTTAATGGAACGAAACTGATCGATATTCAAATTTTGTAACGTAAAACAAAAACTTCCGACATTTAAATCTCTTAATGGAATAAAACGGATCGATATTCAAATTTCGTAACGGAACAAAAACTTCCGATATTTAAATCTCTTAATGAACCAATTATATTCAAAGATTCAAAATTTCGTAATATTCAAAATTGACCAATATTCAAATTTCGTAACGGAACAAAAACTTCATATATTTAAATCTTGTGATTGAAGAAAACGACTGAAATTTAAATCTCCTAACGGAACAAAAATGCCCGATATTTAAATGTCTTAATGAACCAATTATATTCAAATATTCAAAATTTCGTAATATTCAAAATTGACCAATATTTTCAAATTTCATAATGGAGCAAAAATGTTCGAAAATTTAATCTCTAAACGAAACAAAACCGCCCAACATTTAAACCTCTTATTGGAATAAAAATGCCCAAAATTTAAATCTCTTAATGGAACGAAACTGATCGATATTCAAATTTTGTAACGTAAAACAAAAACATCCGACATTTAAATCTCTTAATGGAATAAAACTGATCGATATTCAAATTTCGTAACGGAACAAAAACTTCCGACATTTAAATCTCTTAATGGAATAAAACGGATCGATATTCAAATTTCGTAACGGAACAAAAACTTCCGATATTTAAATCTCTTAATGAACCAATTATATTCAAAGATTCAAAATTTCGTAATATTCAAAATTGACCAATATTCAAATTTCGTAACGGAACAAAAACTTCATATATTTAAATCTTGTGATTGAAGAAAACGACTGAAATTTAAATCTCCTAACGGAACAAAAATGCCCGATATTTAAATGTCTTAATGAACCAATTATATTCAAATATTCAAAATTTCGTAATATTCAAAATTGACCAATATTTTCAAATTTCATAATGGAGCAAAAATGTTCGAAAATTTAATCTCTAAACGAAACAAAACCGCCCAACATTTAAACCTCTTATTGGAATAAAAATGCCCAAAATTTAAATCTCTTAATGGAACGAAACTGATCGATATTCAAATTTTGTAACGGAACAAAAACTTCCGATATTTAAATCTCTTAATGGAACAAAACTGATCGATATTCAAATTTCGTAACGTAAAACAAAAACATCCGACATTTAAATCTCTTAATGGAACAAAGCAACTGACATTTAAATCTCTTAACGAAGCAAAAGTGACTGATATTCAAATTTCCTAATGGAACTAATCTGCAAAAACATCCGAATCTGACCAATATTCACATTTCCAAATGGAACAAATCCGCCCAGCATTTAAATCTCTTAACGAAGCGAAAGTGACCAATTTTCAAATTTCATAATGCAACAAAAACATCCGACATTTAAATCTCTCAATGGAACAAAACTGACCGATATTCAAATTTCGTAACGGTACAAAAACTTCATATATTTAAATCTCTTAATGGAACAAAACTGATCGATATTCAAATTTCGTAACGTAAAACAAAAACATCCGACATTTAAATCTCTTAATGGAACAAAGCAACTGACATTTAAATCTCTTAACGAAGCAAAAGTGACTGATATTCAAATTTCCTAATGGAACTAATCTGCAAAAACATCCGAATCTGACCAATATTCACATTTCCAAATGGAACAAATCCGCCCAGCATTTAAATCTCTTAACGAAGCGAAAGTGACCAATTTTCAAATTTCATAATGCAACAAAAACATCCGACATTTAAATCTCTCAATGGAACAAAACTGACCGATATTCAAATTTTGTAACGGAACAAAAACTTCCGATATTTAAATCTCTTAATGGAACAAAACTGATCGATATTCAAATTTCGTAACGTAAAACAAAAACATCCGACATTTAAATCTCTTAATGGAACAAAACTGATCGATATTCAAATTTCGTAACGTAAAACAAAAACATCCGACATTTAAATCTCTTAATGGAACAAAACTGATCGATATTCAAATTTCGTAACGTAAAACAAAAACATCCGACATTTAAATCTCTTAATGGAACAAAGCAACTGACATTTAAATCTCTTAACGAAGCAAAAGTGACTGATATTCAAATTTCCTAATGGAACTAATCTGCAAAAACATCCGAATCTGACCAATATTCACATTTCCAAATGGAACAAATCCGCCCAGCATTTAAATCTCTTAACGAAGCGAAAGTGACCAATTTTCAAATTTCATAATGCAACAAAAACATCCGACATTTAAATCTCTTAATGGAACAAAACTGACCGATATTCAAATTTCGTAACGGAACAAAAACTTCATATATTTAAATCTTGTGATTGAAGAAAACGACTGAAATTTAAATCTCCTAACGGAACAAAAATGCCCGATATTTAAATGTCTTAATGAACCAATTATATTCAAATATTCAAAATTTCGTAATATTCAAAATTGACCAATATTTTCAAATTTCATAATGGAGCAAAAATGTTCGAAAATTTAATCTCTAAACGAAACAAAACCGCCCAACATTTAAACCTCTTATTGGAATAAAAATGCCCAAAATTTAAATCTCTTAATGGAACGAAACTGATCGATATTCAAATTTTGTAACGGAACAAAAACTTCCGATATTTAAATCTCTTAATGGAACAAAACTGATCGATATTCAAATTTCGTAACGTAAAACAAAAACATCCGACATTTAAATCTCTTAATGGAACAAAACTGATCGATATTCAAATTTCGTAACGTAAAACAAAAACATCCGACATTTAAATCTCTTAATGGAACAAAACTGATCGATATTCAAATTTCGTAACGTAAAACAAAAACATCCGACATTTAAATCTCTTAATGGAACAAAACTGATCGATATTCAAATTTCGTAACGGAACAAAAAC
Source organism: Opsariichthys bidens (assembly GCA_037194245.1). Lineage (NCBI taxonomy): Eukaryota > Metazoa > Chordata > Actinopteri > Cypriniformes > Xenocyprididae > Opsariichthys > Opsariichthys bidens. The sequence goes on along the minus strand of CM074290.1, from coordinate 1,646,996 downwards.
TTCCGATATTTAAATCTCTTAATGGAACAAAACTGATCGATATTCAAATTTCGTAACGTAAAACAAAAACTTCCGATATTTAAATCTCTTAATGGAACAAAACTGATCGATATTCAAATTTCGTAACGTAAAACAAAAACATCCGACATTTAAATCTCTTAATGGAACAAAATTGATCAATATTCAAATTTCGTAACGTAAAACAAAAACATCCGACATTTAAATCTCTTAATGGAACAAAACTGATCGATATTCAAATTTCGTAACGTAAAACAAAAACATCCGACATTTAAATCTCTTAATGGAACAAAGCAACTGACATTTAAATCTCTTAACGAAGCAAAAGTGACTGATATTCAAATTTCCTAATGGAACTAATCTGCAAAAACATCCGAATCTGACCAATATTCACATTTCCAAATGGAACAAATCCGCCCAGCATTTAAATCTCTTAACGAAGCGAAAGTGACCAATTTTCAAATTTCATAATGCAACAAAAACATCCGACATTTAAATCTCTTAATGGAACAAAACTGACCGATGTTCAAATTTCGTAACGGAACAAAAACTTCATATATTTAAATCTTGTGATTGAAGAAAACGACTGAAATTTAAATCTCCTAACGGAACAAAAATGCCCGATATTTAAATGTCTTAATGAACCAATTATATTCAAATATTCAAAATTTCGTAATATTCAAAATTGACCAATATTTTCAAATTTCATAATGGAGCAAAAATGTTCGAAAATTTAATCTCTAAACGAAACAAAACCGCCCAACATTTAAACCTCTTATTGGAATAAAAATGCCCAAAATTTAAATCTCTTAATGGAACGAAACTGATCGATATTCAAATTTTGTAACGGAACAAAAACTTCCGATATTTAAATCTCTTAATGGAACAAAACTGATCGATATTCAAATTTCGTAACGTAAAACAAAAACATCCGACATTTAAATCTCTTAATGGAACAAAACTGATCGATATTCAAATTTCGTAACGTAAAACAAAAACATCCGACATTTAAATCTCTTAATGGAACAAAACTGATCGATATTCAAATTTCGTAACGTAAAACAAAAACATCCGACATTTAAATCTCTTAATGGAACAAAGCAACTGACATTTAAATCTCTTAACGAAGCAAAAGTGACTGATATTCAAATTTCCTAATGGAACTAATCTGCAAAAACATCCGAATCTGACCAATATTCACATTTCCAAATGGAACAAATCCGCCCAGCATTTAAATCTCTTAACGAAGCGAAAGTGACCAATTTTCAAATTTCATAATGCAACAAAAACATCCGACATTTAAATCTCTCAATGGAACAAAACTGACCGATATTCAAATTTCGTAACGGTACAAAAACTTCATATATTTAAATCTTGTGATTGAAGAAAACGACTGAAATTTAAATCTCCTAACGGAGCAAAAATGTTCGAAAATTTAATCTCTAAACGAAACAAAACCGCCCAACATTTAAACCTCTTATTGGAATAAAAATGCCCAAAATTTAAATCTCTTAATGGAACGAAACTGATCGATATTCAAATTTCGTAACGGAACAAAAACTTCCGATATTTAAATCTCTTAATGGAACAAAACTGATCGATATTCAAATTTCGTAACGTAAAACAAAAACATCCGACATTTAAATCTCTTAATGGAACAAAACTGATCGATATTCAAATTTCGTAACGTAAAACAAAAACATCCGACATTTAAATCTCTTAATGGAACAAAACTGATCGATATTCAAATTTCGTAACGTAAAACAAAAACATCCGACATTTAAATCTCTTAATGGAACAAAGCAACTGACATTTAAATCTCTTAACGAAGCAAAAGTGACTGATATTCAAATTTCCTAATGGAACTAATCTGCAAAAACATCCGAATCTGACCAATATTCACATTTCCAAATGGAACAAATCCGCCCAGCATTTAAATCTCTTAACGAAGCGAAAGTGACCAATTTTCAAATTTCATAATGCAACAAAAACATCCGACATTTAAATCTCTTAATGGAACAAAACTGACCGATATTCAAATTTCGTAACGGAACAAAAACTTCATATATTTAAATCTTGTGATTGAAGAAAACGACTGAAATTTAAATCTCCTAACGGAACAAAAATGCCCGATATTTAAATGTCTTAATGAACCAATTATATTCAAATATTCAAAATTTCGTAATATTCAAAATTGACCAATATTTTCAAATTTCATAATGGAGCAAAAATGTTCGAAAATTTAATCTCTAAACGAAACAAAACCGCCCAACATTTAAACCTCTTATTGGAATAAAAATGCCCAAAATTTAAATCTCTTAATGGAACGAAACTGATCGATATTCAAATTTTGTAACGGAACAAAAACTTCCGATATTTAAATCTCTTAATGGAACAAAACTGATCGATATTCAAATTTCGTAACGTAAAACAAAAACATCCGACATTTAAATCTCTTAATGGAACAAAACTGATCGATATTCAAATTTCGTAACGTAAAACAAAAACATCCGACATTTAAATCTCTTAATGGAACAAAACTGATCGATATTCAAATTTCGTAACGTAAAACAAAAACATCCGACATTTAAATCTCTTAATGGAACAAAGCAACTGACATTTAAATCTCTTAACGAAGCAAAAGTGACTGATATTCAAATTTCCTAATGGAACTAATCTGCAAAAACATCCGAATCTGACCAATATTCACATTTCCAAATGGAACAAATCCGCCCAGCATTTAAATCTCTTAACGAAGCGAAAGTGACCAATTTTCAAATTTCATAATGCAACAAAAACATCCGACATTTAAATCTCTCAATGGAACAAAACTGACCGATATTCAAATTTCGTAACGGTACAAAAACTTCATATATTTAAATCTTGTGATTGAAGAAAACGACTGAAATTTAAATCTCCTAACGGAGCAAAAATGTTCGAAAATTTAATCTCTAAACGAAACAAAACCGCCCAACATTTAAACCTCTTATTGGAATAAAAATGCCCAAAATTTAAATCTCTTAATGGAACGAAACTGATCGATATTCAAATTTTGTAACGGAACAAAAACTTCCGATATTTAAATCTCTTAATGGAACAAAACTGATCGATATTCAAATTTCGTAACGTAAAACAAAAACATCCGACATTTAAATCTCTTAATGGAACAAAACTGATCGATATTCAAATTTCGTAACGTAAAACAAAAACATCCGACATTTAAATCTCTTAATGGAACAAAACTGATCGATATTGAAATTTCGTAACGTAAAACAAAAACATCCGACATTTAAATCTCTTAATGGAACAAAGCAACTGACATTTAAATCTCTTAACGAAGCAAAAGTGACTGATATTCAAATTTCCTAATGGAACTAATCTGCAAAAACATCCGAATCTGACCAATATTCACATTTCCAAATGGAACAAATCCGCCCAGCATTTAAATCTCTTAACGAAGCGAAAGTGACCAATTTTCAAATTTCATAATGCAACAAAAACATCCGACATTTAAATCTCTCAATGGAACAAAACTGACCGATATTCAAATTTCGTAACGGTACAAAAACTTCATATATTTAAATCTTGTGATTGAAGAAAACGACTGAAATTTAAATCTCCTAACGGAGCAAAAATGTTCGAAAATTTAATCTCTAAACGAAACAAAACCGCCCAACATTTAAACCTCTTATTGGAATAAAAATGCCCAAAATTTAAATCTCTTAATGGAACGAAACTGATCGATATTCAAATTTCGTAACGGAACAAAAACTTCCGATATTTAAATCTCTTAATGGAACAAAACTGATCGATATTCAAATTTCGTAACGTAAAACAAAAACATCCGACATTTAAATCTCTTAATGGAACAAAACTGATCGATATTCAAATTTCGTAACGTAAAACAAAAACATCCGACATTTAAATCTCTTAATGGAACAAAACTGATCGATATTCAAATTTCGTAACGTAAAACAAAAACATCCGACATTTAAATCTCTTAATGGAACAAAGCAACTGACATTTAAATCTCTTAACGAAGCAAAAGTGACTGATATTCAAATTTCCTAATGGAACTAATCTGCAAAAACATCCGAATCTGACCAATATTCACATTTCCAAATGGAACAAATCCGCCCAGCATTTAAATCTCTTAACGAAGCGAAAGTGACCAATTTTCAAATTTCATAATGCAACAAAAACATCCGACATTTAAATCTCTTAATGGAACAAAACTGACCGATATTCAAATTTCGTAACGGAACAAAAACTTCATATATTTAAATCTTGTGATTGAAGAAAACGACTGAAATTTAAATCTCCTAACGGAACAAAAATGCCCGATATTTAAATGTCTTAATGAACCAATTATATTCAAATATTCAAAATTTCGTAATATTCAAAATTGACCAATATTTTCAAATTTCATAATGGAGCAAAAATGTTCGAAAATTTAATCTCTAAACGAAACAAAACCGCCCAACATTTAAACCTCTTATTGGAATAAAAATGCCCAAAATTTAAATCTCTTAATGGAACGAAACTGATCGATATTCAAATTTTGTAACGGAACAAAAACTTCCGATATTTAAATCTCTTAATGGAACAAAACTGATCGATATTCAAATTTCGTAACGTAAAACAAAAACATCCGACATTTAAATCTCTTAATGGAACAAAACTGATCGATATTAGAATTTCGTAACGTAAAACAAAAACATCCGACATTTAAATCTCTCAATGGAACAAAACTGACCGATATTCAAATTTCGTAACGGTACAAAAACTTCATATATTTAAATCTTGTGATTGAAGAAAACGACTGAAATTTAAATCTCCTAACGGAGCAAAAATGTTCGAAAATTTAATCTCTAAACGAAACAAAACCGCCCAACATTTAAACCTCTTATTGGAATAAAAATGCCCAAAATTTAAATCTCTTAATGGAACGAAACTGATCGATATTCAAATTTCGTAACGGAACAAAAACTTCCGATATTTAAATCTCTTAATGAACCAATTATATTCAAAGATTCAAAATTTCGTAATATTCAAAATTGACCAATATTCAAATTTCGTAACGGAACAAAAACTTCATATATTTAAATCTTGTGATTGAAGAAAACGACTGAAATTTAAATCTCCTAACGGAACAAAAATGCCCGATATTTAAATGTCTTAATGAACCAATTATATTCAAATATTCAAAATTTCGTAATATTCAAAATTGACCAATATTTTCAAATTTCATAATGGAGCAAAAATGTTCGAAAATTTAATCTCTAAACGAAACAAAACCGCCCAACATTTAAACCTCTTATTGGAATAAAAATGCCCAAAATTTAAATCTCTTAATGGAACGAAACTGATCGATATTCAAATTTTGTAACGGAACAAAAACTTCCGATATTTAAATCTCTTAATGGAACAAAACTGATCGATATTCAAATTTCGTAACGTAAAACAAAAACATCCGACATTTAAATCTCTTAATGGAACAAAACTGATCGATATTCAAATTTCGTAACGTAAAACAAAACATCCGACATTTAAATCTCTTAATGGAACAAAACTGATCGATATTCAAATTTCGTAACGTAAAACAAAAACATCCGACATTTAAATCTCTTAATGGAACAAAGCAACTGACTTTTAAATCTCTTAACGAAGCAAAAGTGACTGATATTCAAATTTCCTAATGGAACTAATCTGCAAAAACATCCGAATCTGACCAATATTCACATTTCCAAATGGAACAAATCCGCCCAGCATTTAAATCTCTTAACGAAGCGAAAGTGACCAATTTTCAAATTTCATAATGCAACAAAAACATCCGACATTTAAATCTCTTAATGGAACAAAACTGACCGATATTCAAATTTCGTAACGGAACAAAAACTTCATATATTTAAATCTTGTGATTGAAGAAAACGACTGAAATTTAAATCTCCTAACGGAACAAAAATGCCCGATATTTAAATGTCTTAATGAACCAATTATATTCAAATATTCAAAATTTCGTAATATTCAAAATTGACCAATATTTTCAAATTTCATAATGGAGCAAAAATGTTCGAAAATTTAATCTCTAAACGAAACAAAACCGCCCAACATTTAAACCTCTTATTGGAATAAAAATGCCCAAAATTTAAATCTCTTAATGGAACGAAACTGATCGATATTCAAATTTTGTAACGGAACAAAAACTTCCGATATTTAAATCTCTTAATGGAACAAAACTGATCGATATTCAAATTTCGTAACGTAAAACAAAAACATCCGACATTTAAATCTCTTAATGGAACAAAACTGATCGATATTCAAATTTCGTAACGTAAAACAAAAACATCCGACATTTAAATCTCTTAATGGAACAAAACTGATCGATATTCAAATTTCGTAACGTAAAACAAAAACATCCGACATTTAAATCTCTTAATGGAACAAAGCAACTGACATTTAAATCTCTTAACGAAGCAAAAGTGACTGATATTCAAATTTCCTAATGGAACTAATCTGCAAAAACATCCGAATCTGACCAATATTCACATTTCCAAAATGGAACAAATCCGCCCAGCATTTAAATCTCTTAACGAAGCGAAAGTGACCAATTTTCAAATTTCATAATGCAACAAAAACATCCGACATTTAAATCTCTCAATGGAACAAAACTGACCGATATTCAAATTTCGTAACGGTACAAAAACTTCATATATTTAAATCTTGTGATTGAAGAAAACGACTGAAATTTAAATCTCCTAACGGAGCAAAAATGTTCGAAAATTTAATCTCTAAACGAAACAAAACCACCCAACATTTAAACCTCTTATTGGAATAAAAATGCCCAAAATTTAAATCTCTTAATGGAACGAAACTGATCGATATTCAAATTTCGTAACGGAACAAAAAATTCCGATATTTAAATCTCTTAATGGAACAAAACTGATCGATATTCAAATTTCGTAACGTAAAACAAAAACATCCGACATTTAAATCTCTTAATGGAACAAAGCAACTGACATTTAAATCTCTTAACGAAGCAAAAGTGACTGATATTCAAATTTCCTAATGGAACTAATCTGCAAAAACATCCGAATCTGACCAATATTCACATTTCCAAATGGAACAAATCCGCCCAGCATTTAAATCTCTTAACGAAGCGAAAGTGACCAATTTTCAAATTTCATAATGCAACAAAAACATCCGACATTTAAATCTCTCAATGGAACAAAACTGACCGATATTCAAATTTCGTAACGGTACAAAAACTTCATATATTTAAATCTTGTGATTGAAGAAAACGACTGAAATTTAAATCTCCTAACGGAGCAAAAATGTTCGAAAATTTAATCTCTAAACGAAACAAAACCGCCCAACATTTAAACCTCTTATTGGAATAAAAATGCCCAAAATTTAAATCTCTTAATGGAACGAAACTGATCGATATTCAAATTTCGTAACGGAACAAAAACTTCCGACATTTAAATCTCTTAATGGAACAAAACTGATCGATATTCAAATTTCGTAACGTAAAACAAAAACATCCGACATTTAAATCTCTTAATGGAACAAAACTGATCGATATTCAAATTTCGTAACGTAAAACAAAAACATCCGACATTTAAATCTCTTAATGGAACAAAACTGATCGATATTCAAATTTCGTAACGTAAAACAAAAACATCCGACATTTAAATCTCTTAATGGAACAAAACTGATCGATATTCAAATTTCGTAACGTAAAACAAAAACATCCGACATTTAAATCTCTTAATGGAACAAAGCAACTGACATTTAAATCTCTTAACGAAGCAAAAGTGACTGATATTCAAATTTCCTAATGGAACTAATCTGCAAAAACATCCGAATCTGACCAATATTCACATTTCCAAATGGAACAAATCCGCCCAGCATTTAAATCTCTTAACGAAGCGAAAGTGACCAATTTTCAAATTTCATAATGCAACAAAAACATCCGACATTTAAATCTCTTAATGGAACAAAGCAACTGACATTTAAATCTCTTAACGAAGCAAAAGTGACTGATATTCAAATTTCCTAATGGAACTAATCTGCAAAAACATCCGAATCTGACCAATATTCACATTTCCAAATGGAACAAATCCGCCCAGCATTTAAATCTCTTAACGAAGCGAAAGTGACCAATTTTCAAATATCATAATGCAACAAAAACATCCGACATTTAAATCTCTTAATGGAACAAAACTGACCGATATTCAAATTTCGTAACGGAACAAAAACTTCATATATTTAAATCTTGTGATTGAAGAAAACGACTGAAATTTAAATCTCCTAACGGAACAAAAATGCCCGATATTTAAATGTCTTAATGAACCAATTATATTCAAATATTCAAAATTTCGTAATATTCAAAATTGACCAATATTTTCAAATTTCATAATGGAGCAAAAATGTTCGAAAATTTAATCTCTAAACGAAACAAAACCGCCCAACATTTAAACCTCTTATTGGAATAAAAATGCCCAAAATTTAAATCTCTTAATGGAACGAAACTGATCGATATTCAAATTTTGTAACGGAACAAAAACTTCCGATATTTAAATCTCTTAATGGAACAAAACTGATCGATATTCAAATTTCGTAACGTAAAACAAAAACATCCGACATTTAAATCTCTTAATGGAACAAAACTGATCGATATTCAAATTTCGTAATGTAAAACAAAAACATCCGACATTTAAATCTCTTAATGGAACAAAGCAACTGACATTTAAATCTCTTAACGAAGCAAAAGTGACTGATATTCAAATTTCCTAATGGAACTAATCTGCAAAAACATCCGAATCTGACCAATATTCACATTTCCAAATGGAACAAATCCGCCCAGCATTTAAATCTCTTAACGAAGCGAAAGTGACCAATTTTCAAATTTCATAATGCAACAAAAACATCCGACATTTAAATCTCTCAATGGAACAAAACTGACCGATATTCAAATTTCGTAACGGTACAAAAACTTCATATATTTAAATCTTGTGATTGAAGAAAACGACTGAAATTTAAATCTCCTAACGGAGCAAAAATGTTCGAAAATTTAATCTCTAAACGAAACAAAACCGCCCAACATTTAAACCTCTTATTGGAATAAAAATGCCCAAAATTTAAATCTCTTAATGGAACGAAACTGATCGATATTCAAATTTCGTAACGGAACAAAAACTTCCGATATTTAAATCTCTTAATGGAACAAAACTGATCGATATTCAAATTTCGTAACGTAAAACAAAAACATCCGACATTTAAATCTCTTAATGGAACAAAACTGATCGATATTCAAATTTCGTAACGTAAAACAAAAACATCCGACATTTAAATCTCTTAATGGAACAAAACTGATCGATATTCAAATTTCGTAACGTAAAACAAAAACATCCGACATTTAAATCTCTTAATGGAACAAAGCAACTGACATTTAAATCTCTTAACGAAGCAAAAGTGACTGATATTCAAATTTCCTAATGGAACTAATCTGCAAAAACATCCGAATCTGACCAATATTCACATTTCCAAATGGAACAAATCCGCCCAGCATTTAAATCTCTTAACGAAGCGAAAGTGACCAATTTTCAAATTTCATAATGCAACAAAAACATCCGACATTTAAATCTCTTAATGGAACAAAACTGACCGATGTTCAAATTTCGTAACGGAACAAAAACTTCATATATTTAAATCTTGTGATTGAAGAAAACGACTGAAATTTAAATCTCCTAACGGAACAAAAATGCCCGATATTTAAATGTCTTAATGAATGAACCAATTATATTCAAATATTCAAAATTTCGTAATATTCAAAATTGACCAATATTTTCAAATTTCATAATGGAGCAAAAATGTTCGAAAATTTAATCTCTAAACGAAACAAAACCGCCCAACATTTAAACCTCTTATTGGAATAAAAATGCCCAAAATTTAAATCTCTTAATGGAACGAAACTGATCGATATTCAAATTTTGTAACGGAACAAAAACTTCCGATATTTAAATCTCTTAATGGAACAAAACTGATCGATATTCAAATTTCGTAACGTAAAACAAAAACATCCGACATTTAAATCTCTTAATGGAACAAAACTGATCGATATTCAAATTTCGTAACGTAAAACAAAAACATCCGACATTTAAATCTCTTAATGGAACAAAACTGATCGATATTCAAATTTCGTAACGTAAAACAAAAACATCCGACATTTAAATCTCTTAATGGAACAAAGCAACTGACATTTAAATCTCTTAACGAAGCAAAAGTGACTGATATTCAAATTTCCTAATGGAACTAATCTGCAAAAACATCCGAATCTGACCAATATTCACATTTCCAAATGGAACAAATCCGCCCAGCATTTAAATCTCTTAACGAAGCGAAAGTGACCAATTTTCAAATTTCATAATGCAACAAAAACATCCGACATTTAAATCTCTCAATGGAACAAAACTGACCGATATTCAAATTTCGTAACGGTACAAAAACTTCATATATTTAAATCTTGTGATTGAAGAAAACGACTGAAATTTAAATCTCCTAACGGAGCAAAAATGTTCGAAAATTTAATCTCTAAACGAAACAAAACCGCCCAACATTTAAACCTCTTATTGGAATAAAAATGCCCAAAATTTAAATCTCTTAATGGAACGAAACTGATCGATATTCAAATTTCGTAACGGAACAAAAACTTCCGATATTTAAATCTCTTAATGGAACAAAACTGATCGATATTCAAATTTCGTAACGTAAAACAAAAACATCCGACATTTAAATCTCTTAATGGAACAAAACTGATCGATATTCAAATTTCGTAACGTAAAACAAAAACATCCGACATTTAAATCTCTTAATGGAACAAAACTGATCGATATTCAAATTTCGTAACGTAAAACAAAAACATCCGACATTTAAATCTCTTAATGGAACAAAGCAACTGACATTTAAATCTCTTAACGAAGCAAAAGTGACTGATATTCAAATTTCCTAATGGAACTAATCTGCAAAAACATCCGAATCTGACCAATATTCACATTTCCAAATGGAACAAATCCGCCCAGCATTTAAATCTCTTAACGAAGCGAAAGTGACCAATTTTCAAATTTCATAATGCAACAAAAACATCCGACATTTAAATCTCTTAATGGAACAAAACTGACCGATATTCAAATTTCGTAACGGAACAAAAACTTCATATATTTAAATCTTGTGATTGAAGAAAACGACTGAAATTTAAATCTCCTAACGGAACAAAAATGCCCGATATTTAAATGTCTTAATGAACCAATTATATTCAAATATTCAAAATTTCGTAATATTCAAAATTGACCAATATTTTCAAATTTCATAATGGAGCAAAAATGTTCGAAAATTTAATCTCTAAACGAAACAAAACCGCCCAACATTTAAACCTCTTATTGGAATAAAAATGCCCAAAATTTAAATCTCTTAATGGAACGAAACTGATCGATATTCAAATTTTGTAACGGAACAAAAACTTCCGATATTTAAATCTCTTAATGGAACAAAACTGATCGATATTCAAATTTCGTAACGTAAAACAAAAACATCCGACATTTAAATCTCTTAATGGAACAAAACTGATCGATATTCAAATTTCGTAACGTAAAACAAAAACATCCGACATTTAAATCTCTTAATGGAACAAAACTGATCGATATTCAAATTTCGTAACGTAAAACAAAAACATCCGACATTTAAATCTCTTAATGGAACAAAGCAACTGACATTTAAATCTCTTAACGAAGCAAAAGTGACTGATATTCAAATTTCCTAATGGAACTAATCTGCAAAAACATCCGAATCTGACCAATATTCACATTTCCAAATGGAACAAATCCGCCCAGCATTTAAATCTCTTAACGAAGCGAAAGTGACCAATTTTCAAATTTCATAATGCAACAAAAACATCCGACATTTAAATCTCTCAATGGAACAAAACTGACCGATATTCAAATTTCGTAACGGTACAAAAACTTCATATATTTAAATCTTGTGATTGAAGAAAACGACTGAAATTTAAATCTCCTAACGGAGCAAAAATGTTCGAAAATTTAATCTCTAAACGAAACAAAACCGCCCAACATTTAAACCTCTTATTGGAATAAAAATGCCCAAAATTTAAATCTCTTAATGGAACGAAACTGATCGATATTCAAATTTCGTAACGGAACAAAAACTTCCGATATTTAAATCTCTTAATGGAACAAAACTGATCGATATTCAAATTTCGTAACGTAAAACAAAAACATCCGACATTTAAATCTCTTAATGGAACAAAACTGATCGATATTCAAATTTCGTAACGTAAAACAAAAACATCCGACATTTAAATCTCTTAATGGAACAAAACTGATCGATATTCAAATTTCGTAACGTAAAACAAAAACATCCGACATTTAAATCTCTTAATGGAACAAAGCAACTGACATTTAAATCTCTTAACGAAGCAAAAGTGACTGATATTCAAATTTCCTAATGGAACTAATCTGCAAAAACATCCGAATCTGACCAATTTTCACATTTCCAAATGGAACAAATCCGCCCAGCATTTAAATCTCTTAACGAAGCGAAAGTGACCAATTTTCAAATTTCATAATGCAACAAAAACATCCGACATTTAAATCTCTCAATGGAACAAAACTGACCGATGTTCAAATTTCGTAACGGAACAAAAACTTCATATATTTAAATCTTGTGATTGAAGAAAACGACTGAAATTTAAATCTCCTAACGGAACAAAAATGCCCGATATTTAAATGTCTTAATGAACCAATTATATTCAAATATTCAAAATTTCGTAATATTCAAAATTGACCAATATTTTCAAATTTCATAATGGAGCAAAAACGTTCGAAAATTTAATCTCTTAACGAAACAAATCGTCCAACAGTTAACTTTCTTAACGGAGCAAAACCAGCTGACATTTAAATCTTGTTACGGAACAAAACAGCACATATACAATATTAATAGAAGTAAATTTGATAGGATATTTTGTTCTGTCTGGTTTTGTTCAGGGTTTTCAGGACGTCACTCAGGCTGTCCACGGGAGAGACGCATTTGCATCATAATACAGTGAGTAAAATATCATTTCTGAGACGCCGTTTGAAATGCATCTCTGTCACGAACGACAATAGAGACGGAAATGAGACGCAGAAACAGCATTACAGCGAGAGCAGCTGATCCCAGATCAGTCATAACAGCGATTCTTCATTAACTCTCCTCCGCTCCAGACTCTCATGAAAGCAGAGGAAATAATAAAACAGATCAATTGAATCGCAAAGAGATAAAAGAGAGAAAGCGTGAACAATACCTCCATAATAATAATAATAATAATGTTGTGTTAGAATTAAAAGCAGACAGTGATAATAACTGCATATGAATGTCCAGATCATATCGATTCTCTCAGGTTCCCTCCTCACTTTCCCCCGCAGAGAAAATCAATGAAAGTGGAGCTTCAGTGTTCTGCTAAACATCTGCCCTTGTGTTGAGCCGAAGACAGACCGACGACGGGCGAGGCCATTTCATTTTCAGGGAAATTATTCCTTTAATGAGATTAATACAGCGTCTGACCCGTCCGGCTTCATCCGCACAGGAGCGTAAACGCTGATCTCAGATCAGACTGTTCGTGGAGGAAGATGAAGCATACAGTGGAAATCATGACATACTGAATCACAGTTATGACAAAAAGCAAAGAAATAGGACAAAATTATCACAACAAATTGTGACATAGTGAGTCATAAATATGAGATAAAAAGTTATGTTATGAGAAAGTTGAAATTATGATATTCAAAGTCATTCAACTGAGATATGAGAATGAGATTATTGTCATTATGAGATTAAAGGTAAAATTATGATATAAAAATGAGAAATTATGACATACTAAAACATTGACAAAAAGTCAAAATTTTGAAGTGATGACAGTAGAATCATAATTATGAGATTAAAATTCTAAATTCTATGATATTACAAAGTCAATATTACAATATAAAGTACAAATGATGACATAATAAGTCATAAATGTTGAAATTATATCATGAAAAATGCAATTTGACATGAAAAAGTCAAAATTATGATTCTAAATGGGAAGAAATGAGTTGAAATTATAACACAAAATCCAAATTATGACATAAAAAATTTGAAGTTGACAAAAAGTCAAAACTATGAGATAAAAAGTCAAAATTATGATCAGAAACATGAAGTTATGACAAAAGTCAAACTGAGATAAAGTTAAAATTACGACAAAGTCATGAGATTAAAATTATAACATGCAAAATCCAAATGATGAGTTTAAAAGTTTGAAGTTGAAAGTCAAGTCAAAGTGATAATTGTTGAAATTATGAATATCATATTTCGATTTAGCATGTTATAATTCTGATTTCTGGTTGGCAAGAGCTCTGAACATCAACCCTGTCCGTGTTTTCTGAGGTTGTGGATGAGCTCATTCTCTCAGATCATCACGTCCACCTTCTGCCTCGTCCCAGATCGTGCTCTGTCCCGCTGGACCCTGTTGCTGCTTTTATGTGACTTTTTCCCTCTGAAAATGGACAGTCTTTGTATGAAAAAGAGCGTTTCGATGAACGTCTGTTAGTATTTCTGCCATAAAGAACAAAAATGCTTTTGTTAATCAGAATTAGGGTATAAAAAGTGTAAAATCATGATGAAAAGTCAAAATTACGTCTCAAAAACTCAATAATGATATAGTAAATTGAAATGATGACTAATTATTACATTAAAAAGTAAAAAAAAAATGGGAAAAAAGTCATAATTATGACAGAAAATCATCATTTTAACCTCATAATTATAATTTAGTACGTCATAATTTCGATTGGTTCATTTAGACTTTTGAATCTCACTTATGAATTAGTATAACAATTATGACCCTGTGTGTCAATTTCAACTTTTTGTCATAATTATGACTTATCTTAATTGACATGTAATAATTTTCATGTTTTATGTAATAATTTTGACTTAGTAAGTCATAATTTCCACATTTTGTGTCATAATGTGGACTCAATTTTAACTTTTTATGTCATTATTTTGACTTGTCATATTTATGACTTTATGGAATAATTTCCACCTTTTAAGTTTTAATTTGCAATTTCTGTTTATATGTAATAATTTCCACTTTTATGTCATAATTATGGCTATGAAATAATTTCCATGTTTATGTAATATTTTCCAATCTTGTCATAATTTTGACTTTTCATTTTATAATTTTGACCCATAATTTTCACTTTCTTGTGTCATAATTTTGATTAATGTCATAATTATGACTGCAATAATTTTCAAATTTTAAGTTTTAATTCCCACTTTCAGTTTCTATGTAAAAATTTCCACTTTTATGTCATAATTATGACTGTCATAATTTTCACTTTTTGTGTCACAATTTTGATTTATGTCATAATTATGACTTTATGTAATAATTTTCACTTTTTAAGTTTTAATTCCCACTTTCTGTTTATATGCAAAAAAATCCACTTGTATGTCATAATTATGACTGTCATAATTTTCACTTTTTGTGTCATAATTTTGACTCATTTTTCACTTTTTGTGTCATAATTTTGATTTATGTCATAATTATGACTGCAATAATTTTCACCTTTGACATAATTTTAATTCCCACTTTCAGTTTCTATGTAAAAATGTCCGCTTGTATGTCATAATTATATCATAATTTTCACTTTCTGTTCATATATAATTTCTACTTTTATGTCCCACTTTTGACCTCATAATAATGACTTTCTGAAGTAATGTGTCATCATGTGGACTGTGAGCAGGAATGTTCTGGAGTCAGAGCTGGGCCGCTCAGAGGAGGAACATGAGGACAGACTCTCTTGATTTGGAGCAGCTGCTGAATGTTTATTCGGTGTGTTAATCTGCTCAGAGCCTCAGATGATAATAATAGATGTTCTTCTGCTCGGCTTGATGAAGACATCAGCTCCGACAATCTGCCGAGATAACGTCCGGCATCACGGAGAGCCATTCACTCGCACTTCAATTAGCATATCAAAGATCATCTGCTCCATAAATACACGAAGCGACATCGGCAGACTCATTAAAGACGGAGTTCAGGAGCGCCGAAGGTTACGGATGGAGCGCCGGACGAGTTATCTGGCTGACATTTCTGCGGTCTGATGCTCTGGACGCTGGTGACAAATGCCAGCGCCGTCACTGAACCGCTTTAATTACACCACAGACACAATCCACACGCTCGCGATGGGATGGAGTTTTAGGGAAGTGGAAGAGAAGAGTCCACCGGAGGACCAACATGAGCGCTACAGTAACGACAGAGGTTTCCAAGAAAAGGTTTATTCAGTCAAAGTATCACAGTGACCACACATTCACCTGGCCAACAGAGACGACTACAGCTTATTCCAATCAGACTAAACACTAAAGCACAGAAATTTACAATTCAGATGTACAACTGTGACTCCAAACGACCGCAAATAAACCCAGAAGGAGAAAAACTGAAACTGGTTCCTTGTACAAACTGTGTGAATGAATCTGAAAAGCCTTTGAAATAGTTAATGGACGTCCACTGAGCAGGACAGATCAGGAACAATGGATCGACGGTATCGTTCGGAAGGCGTCGTAACCACAACGTTTACGCTGGTTTTCTGTTGACCAGCACCTCTCAAGCCAAGCATGGATTCAGCCCGACACTTCCCACTTCAGGAAGAACTTCATCGCCAACAGGTTTCCTTTCCTACTTTGATTACCAAGAGACGGTTGCTGGTCACATCATCAGGATCGGGCATTTTCTCAGTAAGGTTGGCTGGTTTTATCTGGATTCGGGAAGCATGTGTGTCTGAGGTAGAGGTAGAGCCGGCCCGGTTGAGTCCGAGAGAGTTGAGAAACGAACCGTACAAATCCTACAACGTCTGAAAACTGACTCGGCGAGCTTGATTCAAGGCAGGAGATTGCACAATAATTCACATTTTGCTGAAATGTAAACATTATTTGAAAAATACTTCAGATCCAGTGAGGAATGACAAATAAATAAAACATGATGGGAATAATTCACTTAAAAATAAATTCGTTTATTAACCATCATGGCATTGGTCAAATGTCACTGATGTCAAAAAGTGAAGCTTCGGATTCGCTTTAATAATTCACCTTTTGTCTTCCGTGTGAGAAAGTTACAAAGAGACGTAAAAAAAATTGAGAGTTCTCTTGCAAAAGTTTTGTTACCCCAAGAAACGTGTAAAATATTAGGATTTTTTTTTGGTGAATAAGTAAAGAAAAGGTTTGTTTTCTTGCAAAAGCAAAACTGTAGTGAGTTAACGGGCTAATGCAAAGCTCAAATTCAAAATTTTTAAAAATATTATTTGACTAAAACAAAACTGTAGTGAGTTAACGGACTAATGTAGAGTTAAAATTCTAAATTTTGAAAAATATTATTGGACTAAAACAAAATTAGAGAGTTAACGGGCTAATGTAGAGTTAAAATTCAAAATTTTGAAAAATATTATTGGACTAAAACAAAACTAGAGAGTTAACAGGCTAATGTAGAGTTAAAATTCTAAATTTTGAAAAATATTATTGGACTAAAACAAAACTGTAGTGAGTTAATGGACTAATGTAGAGTTAAAATTCTAAATTTTGAAAAATATTATTGGACTAAAACAAAACTAGAGAGTTAACGGGCTAATGTGGAGTTAAAATTCTAAATTTTGAAAAATATTATTGGACTAAAACAAAACTAGAGAGTTAACGGGCTAATGTAGAGTTAAAATTCTAAATTTTGAAAAATATTATTGGACTAAAACAAAACTAGAGAGTTAACGGGCTAATGTAGAGTTAAAATTCAAAATTTTGAAAAATATTATTGGACTAAAACAAAACTGTAGAGAGTTAACGGGCTAATGTAGAGTTAAAATTCTAAATTTTGAAAAATATTATTGGACTAAAACAAAACTGTAGAGAGTTAACGGGCTAATGTAGAGTTAAAATTCTAAATTTTGAAAAATATTATTGGACTAAAACAAAACTGTAGAGAGTTAACGGGCTAATGTAGAGTTAAAATTCAAAATTTTGAAAAAATATTATTGGACTAAAACAAAACTTTAGTGAGTTAACAGGCTAATGTAGAGTTAAAATTCAAAATTTTGAAAAATATTATTGGACTAAAACAAAACTAGAGAGTTAACAGGCTAATGTAGAGTTAAAATTCAAAATTTTGAAAAATATTATTGGACTAAAACAAAACTAGAGAGTTAACAGGCTAATGTAGAGTTAAAATTCAAAATTTTGAAAAATATTATTGGACTAAAACAAAACTAGAGAGTTAACGGGCTAATGTAGAGTTAAAATTCAAAATTTTGAAAAATATTATTGGACTAAAACAAAACTAGAGAGTTAACAGGCTAATGTAGAGTTAAAATTCAAAATTTTGAAAAATATTATTGGACTAAAACAAAACTAGAGAGTTAACGGGCTAATGTAGAGTTAAAATTCAAAATTTTGAAAAATATTATTGGACTAAAACAAAACTAGAGAGTTAACGGGCTAATGTAGAGTTAAAATTCAAAATTTTGAAAAATATTATTGGACTAAAACAAAACTGTAGAGAGTTAACGGGCTAATGTAGAGTTAAAATTCTAAATTTTGAAAAATATTATTGGACTAAAACAAAACTTTAGTGAGTTAACAGGCTAATGTAGAGTTAAAATTCTAAATTTTGAAAAATATTATTGGACTAAAACAAAACTAGAGAGTTAACAGGCTAATGTAGAGTTAAAATTCAAAATTTTGAAAAATATTATTGGACTAAAACAAAACTAGAGAGTTAACGGGCTAATGTAGAGTTAAAATTCAAAATTTTGAAAAATATTATTGGACTAAAACAAAACTAGAGAGTTAACGGGCTAATGTAGAGTTAAAATTCAAAATTTTGAAAAATATTATTGGACTAAAACAAAACTAGAGAGTTAACGGGCTAATGTAGAGTTAAAATTCAAAATTTTGAAAAATATTATTGGACTAAAACAAAACTGTAGAGAGTTAACGGGCTAATGTAGAGTTAAAATTCTAAATTTTGAAAAATATTATTGGACTAAAACAAAACTGTAGAGAGTTTACGGGCTAATGTAGAGTTAAAATTCTAAATTTTGAAAAAATATTATTGGACTAAAACAAAACTTTAGTGAGTTAACAGGCTAATGTAGAGTTAAAATTCAAAATTTTGAAAAATATTATTGGACTAAAACAAAACTAGAGAGTTAACAGGCTAATGTAGAGATAAAATTCAAAATTTTGAAAAATATTATTGGACTAAAACAAAACTAGAGAGTTAACAGGCTAATGTAGAGTTAAAATTCAAAATTTTGAAAAATATTATTGGACTAAAACAAAACTAGAGAGTTAACGGGCTAATGTAGAGTTAAAATTCAAAATTTTGAAAAATATTATTGGACTAAAACAAAACTAGAGAGTTAACGGGCTAATGTAGAGTTAAAATTCAAAATTTTGAAAAATATTATTGGACTAAAACAAAACTAGAGAGTTAACAGGCTAATGTAGAGTTAAAATTCAAAATTTTGAAAAATATTATTGGACTAAAACAAAACTAGAGAGTTAACAGGCTAATGTAGAGTTAAAATTCAAAATTTTGAAAAATATTATTGGACTAAAACAAAACTGTAGAGAGTTAACGGGCTAATGTAGAGTTAAAATTCTAAATTTTGAAAAATATTATTGGACTAAAACAAAACTTTAGTGAGTTAACAGGCTAATGTAGAGTTAAAATTCTAAATTTTGAAAAATATTATTGGACTAAAACAAAACTAGAGAGTTAACAGGCTAATGTAGAGTTAAAATTCAAAATTTTGAAAAATATTATTGGACTAAAACAAAACTAGAGAGTTAACGGGCTAATGTAGAGTTAAAATTCAAAATTTTGAAAAATATTATTGGACTAAAACAAAACTAGAGAGTTAACGGGCTAATGTAGAGTTAAAATTCAAAATTTTGAAAAATATTATTGGACTAAAACAAAACTAGAGAGTTAACGGGCTAATGTGGAGTTAAAATTCTAAATTTTGCAATATTTTCTGGAAGTTAATGCTAAGTTCAAAATCACATTTTTTTTAAATTTTACTGGACAAAAGCAAAACTTCAGTCAGTTAATGCATGAAAGGAAAGTTCAAATGCAAAATGTAAAAAAAAAAAATTATTGGATGAAAGTAAAACCTTAGTGAGCAAATGGGCGATGCAATTTAATGGACAGAAACATGGAAAATGTTCTTGGGCAAAAACAAACATGAGTGAGTGCAAATTCAAAACGCTGAAACTATTGTGTAAATAAAAAAACACTGAAATAGTTTTTTTTCCCAATGTAATATTGTTTCCATCATGTCCACTGAGAGGCTTAGAAAGTCACCGGTTTGGGTGGAATAAGTGACTTCTGACAGTAATGTTTGAGTGAAATATTTCTTTAGGTACCTTCCTTGAAATATTACAGTAAAAAAAAATCGTAAAAAATGCAATGAAACTTGTTTAATTGCTTAGAAAACATTAACAAAGTGTGAAAAATATTCTTCAGGTCTTTCTCATAAAAACTGCCACATTGAACGAGGCAAGAGTAGATCGTACCACAGGGGTAAATGGTCAAGTTTGACAGCTTGCGTGTGAATCTATACAGTTGTAACCGACAGGAAGGCGTTGTGCACTTTGGATCCTTCTGGCGCTTTCTCCCCGTGCGTCATCAGCTCCTGAATCGTCATCCAGTTGTCCAGGATTTTCTTGTTCCTCTTCTTCATCATCTTGCGCTGGCTGAGTTCGATGATGCTCACCTCCTTGCGTCCCTCTCCGCTGCTGAGCGGATTCTCCCGCAGGCTTTCCAAGCGGCTCCGCTGCATGAACTCCCGCCGCCGCCGCTGCTCCTTGGCCCGCAGGAGATGCTGCTTGCGCTCCTCCTTGCTCCAGTAGCGTCCCATCTTCATCTCGCTCATGGCGTCGTCATCGGTCGTCATTCCGCCGCTGCGTTCCTCCTTGATTTTGAGGGCTCGCTCCCGGAGCAGACGATCCCGGACCGGGCGCTTCGTGATGTACCTGGTTCCGTCGCTCCGGACTTTCACCTTCCACTCCATCTTGGGTTCGACCTGCGGACTCATTCCCAGCAGACCGTGAGCGAACTCCACGGCCGACTGCTGCTGGACCAGGTGCACGTAGCTCTGGTACTGTCGCGTGTGGACGTCGGGCGCTTTCGATAAGGCGGCGATCCGGGTCCTCAGGGATCCCTCGTCCTCCGCGGGCGACTCCGAGGGGTTGCTGTGGTCGGGACTGCCGCTCCTGACGGACGAGCCCTGAAGGTTCCTCCGGTTGGTGAGGCTGATCCTCCGGTGCTCCGGCGAACGGTCCATGGCGAGCGGCGTGCTGCGCGAGCTCTCGGCCGTGTTGTACGCGCTCGAACTGTCCTTGTCCGACTTCTCCGGGTGCTCGCTGATGTCCGCCAGCTTCTTCGGCTGCCGCTGATGCGCCCGCATGATGTTCTGGCACTCCAGCTCGATGCTGCGCAGCTCCTCGTTGAGCAGCCGGAGCTCGTGCTCCACGCCGCTGCACTCGATGGTGCTGCTGCGCGTGTAGAAGAGGTCGTACTCGCCGCTGTTGCGGATCTGACACTTGAGCTCCAGCAGCTGCTGATATCGGTCTCCTTCGGGAGCGTCCTTCTCCACACCGCCTTGGGGCGCCGAGCCGTCGCGGCTCTGACCGGCGGCTTCTCGCCGCTGGCGCAGACACCGCGACAGTCTCTTCTGGATCTGAGCGAGGACGTTGTTCTCCGAGCCGTCCGGCGGACTGATCTTCTGGTGATTGTAGGAGCAGGACGCCGTGATGTTTTCTTCTGGAGCTCCTCTGGCCTGCGGGAACATTATGAATGAGAATGATTCAAGCGACACTAGAATCTACTGAGACTTCATTAATGAGATTTTGAGTTCATTTGGGAGATGGTGCATGTTCATCTGCTTTTGTTTGAATTGTCAAACTGGCACATATAGAACGAGAAACGATCATGCTTTATTTACTAACACAAGCAATGCACTGCAAAAATCCTCAGTATTTCTGTCTTGTTTTCCAGTAAGACTTAATATCTTAAGTCATTTTGCTTCTCCAGTAACAAATGTTTAGATATTTGTACTGGAAAACGACAAAACTACCGCCGAAGAACATTCGTATGAACATTTTATAGGGGACAAATCATGAAAGCCTCACTTTTTATGTTTTAAGTGCTATAATCTGGTCCCCGGTGCATCTGCCAACCCAGAAAACGTCACTGACGATCCTCATTTTGTCTGCGTGAGATTCTCCAGCTTTGTTGTTGATGAGCTGTTAAAGCTCCGCCCTCTTCTGGAGCAGCAGCTCATTTGCATTTAAAGCTCCGCCCTCTTCTGGAGCAGCAACTCATTTGCATTTAAAACTCCGCCCTCTTCTGGAGCAGCAACTCATTTGCATTTAAAGCTCCGCCCTCTTCTGGAGCAGCAGCTCGTTTGCATTTAAAGCTCCACCCTCTTCTGGAGCAGCAGCTCGTTTGCATTTAAAGGGACGCGCACAAAAACGGCGTGTTTTTGCTCAAACCCAAATAGAGGCGAATTTGACAAGCGATAATAAATGATCTGAGCTGAAACTTCACTGGAGACACCAGAGACTCGTGAAAGGGGCGTTATAGGTCCTCTTTAAAAGAAAGCTGAGACAATGAGATGTTTTCTGGTTTGTCTCACCTTCTCTTCCTCCTCTCTGGCCGCTCTGTTCATCTCCTCCTCCTCTTCTCTCCTCTGTTCCTCCAGCATTTCCATCTTCAGCTCCTCTAAGAATTCGCTGTGTTCGTCATCCAGCCACGGCTCCTCCTGAAACAGCAGAAACCGCCAGCCGACGTGAATCTCAACACACCAAACACGATTTATAGTGAAGAAATACACAACCCATTATCCTGAAGCACCAATCCGTCAATGTTACTATGGAAATGGGAATCTGAACGAACAGTGCCATGATGGTTCATAAAACTGTCCAACACTGTCTTCACCTGAATATTTGCAATAAACTTCTCTTACACACTTTAGTTCAGTTGTTGTTTTTTATTCTTATCGTTGTTGTTGATTTAATCATATATATACACACACACACACACATAATTATATATATATAAGACTGTAGGCTCTTCTTCCTCAGTGTTTCTGGCTTGTTTTCCTGTAAAAATATCTAAAATTCTTCAAATCAAGATACGTTTACTGGAGAGGCAAAAAAAAAAGAGCTTAAAATTACTGAAAAATTATGCTTAAATTAGAACAAAAATCTGTCAATGGAGTCAGAAAATAATTTTACTTCTATTGAAAAACAATATTATTTTTCTGACCCCACTGGCGGATATTTGATCTTGTTTTAAGCAAAAACTTATTTTGACATCTTCATATCTTCACTCAACTTTCTTCTCCAGTAAATGTTTCTTGATTTATGAATGTTTAGATGTTTGTGCTGGAAAACAAGACAGAAACACTGAAATTACAACAATAATTATTATGAAAATTAAGCCATTTCACCCAAAAATTCTCATAGTACTGTAATGATTTTTATTTCCTCACTACAGTATGAAAATCTATTCAGAATAAAATGGCCTAAAAATAGGCTGCGTTTCTGTCTTTTCCACTGAATTATGAGCTGACGTTTCTTAATTAAATTCACTCAGCGGCTCATCGTGTTTTTACGGCTCTGGTGTGAGAAACACATTACGTTTGTGTCACATTTTATGACGTCTACATCACACACATTATGGGAGGTAATGTTCTCTGCAGATCTTTGCAGGCGTAATGAAGCGCAGCGGTCAGTGGACGGACACAACAAACATCATCCGTTCATCTGCACAGATGTGTTTAATTAGAGCCGCTGATGTTCACACAAGAGACGAACGTGTCGATGTGAATGTGCTGGACGTCTGTCTGGATCACAGTAAACGTCAAAACGTTTTTGTGTTCTGACGATGTGTCTTCATCGTGTGTGTGTGTGTGTGTGGCTATTCCCTATGTTGTTATAAATCATACAAAATTATCTTTTTTGAACATGTAAAATAGCAGAACATTTTCTGTGATGGGTAGATTTAGGGGTGGGGGGGCAGAATGTACAGTTTGTACAGTAGAAAAACCATTACGACTATGGAATGTCCCCATAAACCATGAAAACACAACATCTGTGTGTGTGTGTGTGAGTGAGCGTGTGTGTGTGTGTGAGTGAGTGAGTGTGTGTGTGTGTGTGAGTGAGTGAGTGTGGGGGGGGACAGAATGTACAGTTTGTACAGTATAAAAACCATTACGACTATGGAATGTCCCCATAAACCATGAAAACACAACATCTGTGTGTGTGTGTGTGTGAGTGAGCGTGTGTGTGTGTGTGTGTGAGTGAGTGAGTGTGTGTGTGTGTGTGTGAGTGAGTGAGTGTGGGGGGGGACAGAATGTACAGTTTGTACAGTATAAAAACCATTACGCCTATGGAATGTCCCCATAAACCATGAAAACACAACGTGTGTGTGTGTGTGTGTGCGAGAGAGAGAGTGTGTGTGTGTGAGTGAGTGAGTGTGTGTGTGTGTGAGTGTGTGTGAGTGAGCGTGTGTGTGTGTGTGAGTGAGTGAGTGTGTGTGTGTGAGTGTGTGGGGGGGCAGAATGTACAGTTTGTACAGTAGAAAAACCATTTCGCCTATGGAATGTCCCCATAAACCATGAAAACACAACGTGTGTGTGTGTGTGAGTGTGTGTGTGTGTGTGTGAGTGAGTGAGTGTGAGAGTATGTGTGCGTGTGGGGGGAGGGCAGAATGTACAGTTTGTACAGTATAAAAACCATTACGCCTATGGAATGTCCCCATAAACCATGAAAACACAACGTGTGTGTATGTGTGAGAGTGTGTGTGAGTGTGTGTGCGAGAGAGAGAGAGTGTGTGTGTGTTAGTGAGTGAGTGTGTGAGTGTGTGTGTGTGTGAGTGAGCGTGTGTGTGTGTGAGTGAGTGAGTGTGTGTGTGTGAGTGTGTGTGTGAGTGAGTGAGTGTGTGGGGGGGCAGAATGTACAGTTTGTACAGTAGAAAAACCATTTCGCCTATGGAATGTCCCCATAAACCATGAAAACACAACGTGTGTGTGTGTGTGAGAGTGTGTGTGAGTGTGTGTGTGTGTGAGTGAGTGAGTGAGTGTGAGAGTATGTGTGTGTGTGAGTGTGGGGGGAGGGCAGAATGTACAGTTTGTACAGTATAAAAACCATTACGCCTATGGAATGTCCCCATAAACCATGAAAACACAACGTGTGTGTGTGTGTGAGAGTGTGTGTGAGTGTGTGTGTGTGTGTGAGTGAGTGAGTGTGAGAGTATGTGTGAGTGTGGGGGGAGGGCAGAATGTACAGTTTGTACAGTATAAAAACCATTACGCCTATGGAATGTCCCCATAAACCATGAAAACACAACGTGTGTGTGTGTGTGTGTGCGAGAGAGAGAGAGTGTGTGTGTGTGAGTGAGTGAGTGTGTGTGTGTGTGAGTGAGCGTGTGTGTGTGTGTGTGTGAGTGAGTGAGTGTGTGTGTGTGAGTGTGTGTGTGAGTGAGTGAGTGTGTGGGGGGGCAGAATGTACAGTTTGTACAGTAGAAAAACCATTTCGCCTATGGAATGTCCCCATAAACCATGAAAACACAACGTGTGTGTGTGTGTGAGAGTGTGTGTGTGTGTGAGTGAGTGAGTGTGAGAGTATGTGTGTGTGTGAGTGTGGGGGGAGGGCAGAATGTACAGTTTGTACAGTATAAAAACCATTACGCCTATGGAATGTCCCCATAAACCATGAAAACACAACGTGTGTGTGTGTGTGTGTGTGTGTTCATACCTGCATTTCCGGCCTGGCGACGAGCAGAACAATATTCCTGCTCTCTTCATTAGTGAGAACGGCCACAGCTTCCTGTCGGTCCTGAACGTCCTGCCCATTGATCTGTCAATCACACACATCGGCCAATGAGAAGCAGCGTATGGTTTATTAGAGAAAATAGACTGTGGTTAAATCAAGACACATTTACTGGACACGCAAAATGATTTAAGCTCGCAAGACTCCATTAGCAGATATTTGTTCTTGTTTTAAACATTTTTCCATTAAAAAGACTTTGTTTCTCCAGTAAATGTGTCTTGATTCAAGAATGTTTAGATGTTTGTCCTGGAAAACAAGAACCTCATTTTTTTTCAGCATCTCTCCTACTAGAATCTATTTCGTTTTTTTCGATTTCATGTGGCGCCGGCAGCGACGCAGAAACAACCCGATTCATCCTGAAGCTTGTGGATGAATTTATTAGGAAACACCTCCAGCATGTTTTCCTGATGGACCGCAGCTAAAAATACGCCATCAGAGTAATGACCCCGAGCGGACCCCTGCTTTCCTTCAGGTCCTGTAGGAAGGTCTGCGAGTGGATCTTCCCCTCGGGTCTCATCAGAAGCCCGTTCCTCCGAGGTCTAATGTGCCGCTGTTAAAATGAATGAGACGTTTGACGAGTCAGAGGTGAGGTTACCTGTAAAATACGGTCTCCTTCTCGGATTCGACCGTCTCGAGCGGCGATGCTGTTCGGCTCGATCTGAGAACGAAAGCAAATATCGTTCAGATTAGTGATGCCGTTCGGAATTTAAATCTGATTGGCCAGTTCTTCAAGACTCCAGCCAATCCTGTGCTCCTCCGTGACTGAGTGCTTTAGTGCCCGCCCACTTTTTTCCAAAAAGTCTTTTCAAACCAACCAGTTACAAGGTGCATCACACCAAACAAAATACAAAAAAAATAAATCAAAGTAATTGCGAAATGATTTAAAGATATTATATAGTATATTATGGATAATATATATTACATTTATTGTAAAATATGCATTTATTTAAGAATTATTTACACCACGTGTTTTCCAGCACAAATATCCAAACATTCTTAAATCCAAATACATTTACTGGAGATGAAAAATGACTGAACTTCAGTTTTAAGTTTTTGCTAAAAATATGGAGTCAGAAAAAGATACTTAATTCAAAGGAAAAACACAATGATTTTTCTGATATTTGTTCGAGTTTTAAAAACGAAGCAATATTTTAGTAAACAAGACTATCTTTTGCTTCGATATATTAGATATTTGTATTGGAAAACGAGTGAAAAATATTGAGGAAGAACCCTTTCCCCTCCCCCCAGCTCTCTTATTGGTGGATTTTTTGAACAGCATCATGGGTAATGTAGTTTTCAACAGGAATTCTGCCGTTTAACACAATTCTTGTTTAAATAATTAAATAATCAATCAACAACCTCGATATCTCACAGTCCGTCTGTTTTTAATGGTTTAAAAGTTCAAAATCAATAAAAAAACGAATGTTAGTTTTACTTCTGTTGGCCGTTTTTAACATCCAATCACAGGCTAGAGTTTATCAGTCTCCATTAGATCACGAAATCCCTCCGGCTGAATGTGACTCTGTTCCCGACGCTAACTGAGGATTTATCACAGTGAACATCTACTAACTAATAAAATAAAGCGCATGAACGACTGCGAATCTCTCGGTGTGTTTCTTTCTCTCAGATCTCATAATTCTGTTACAGCTTTTCTTTCTTTCCCAGTATAACGGCGCCGTTCATCACCGCCGCGCTGTAATATCGCTGATGCCACGGCTCTCTGCTCTTCAATTTTATGGAGTGGAGATTTTAATAAGCCTGTAAGCGCTGACGGATCTGTATTCAAACGCACACGCGGATCTGAGGCGACTCCAAATGAAGCCCATCAGCTCTGTTCACAAACACACGAGTGTCACAGATCTCACTCTCTGCACAGGATAACATGGTTGTGTAGGTGTACAAATACACCGGGGCTAGTTGTCACAGTCGAGTTGATCTCGAGAATGATCAGATTTTGTGATATTTACGACAACATGCCCCGGTTCAATGGCTTAAATGAGCTCAATATCAGTGTAACACCAGTGTCAAGACTTCAATATTCACTGGAGTGAAGCGTGACAACTAGCCCCGGTTAGATGTTCAGTGTTTCTGAAGATCACCTATGAGTGTCACCATGAAAACAAACACTTTGAATATTAAAGTGAGCAAAGCAAAGGCACATGAAGAGGAGCATCACTTGATGAGCTCGTGTGTGTGTTGATCGATCACGCTCCTCATGGGCTGGTGGTTTCGCGTCTGAATGAACGGACTCACCTCGCTGACGTAGATGGCGATGTCGTCCTCGTCATCCGTCCGGTAACACAGCGTGAGTCCGAGCTTCTCCTGACTGCTCATCCGACACAGCTCAACCTCCTGCAGGAACAAACACGCCGTGAAGAGACTCCAGACACAAGATTCATATGGACTTTGTGTTTGGCTTCATGTGCATCAGCACTGAAAACAAATGACCATTTTCACTCAGGAATTGCAAGTGAATTTCACTGTAACAAAAACCAAATAAGAGCGAAAATAGATCCTCCCAGATTCCCGACACGTCAAATATTGATGAGCGCTTTGAAGCCTCTTCCGAGGAAATCAGTCCGTTTCTGTTTTCACCGAAGCTGATGTTTATTTTGTGAATAAGTTTGTAATTATGTTAATGAGCATTAATTTATTCAGTCATTCAGGCGGTCGCTGTGAATCCCGGCGATGGGGATGAAAAATTCATGTGCCGTTTCTGTTTCTCAACACGACGACACTAAACCTCTTCATGATCAAGTTCTTTTACTGGGATATAAAGAATATATCAAGAAAAATCATCATGTTTTGCCTTTGAATTTAGATTATTTTTCTTCACGTCGTCCATTTGGATACCTTTTTCAGAAAACAAGACTTAATATCTAATAATATGACTGTTTCGATATTTGCACTGGAAAACAGGAGAAAAATACTGAGTGAGAAGATTGTTTTTCTGCTGTGCATTTCAGGCACGCCATCCGAGCATCCCAGCAGGTGAAACGCACGCGTGGCTGGCGCTCAGGGTCACGGAGAGGTCAGAGATTCCATACTTCATCCGCAGACGTCCAGCGACTGACTGATTACACGCCTCAGTGTCCCGACAACCTCAAGAACAAAAGAGGAGAAACGTGCGGCACCCAGAGATCCTCCGGATCCTCCGGCGCTGACGACGACTCTCTGACTCGCTCAGAGGAGTCGAGAGCTAAAGATCTGATGAGATCCACACACACACATAGCAACTCCCTGGCAACCACGCAGAACTTCATAGCAACTCCCTAACAACCACCTAGAACACCACAGAAACTGGAGAACTTCCGAGCATCCACCTATAATTCCATGGCAAATTCACGACTCCCTATCAATCATCCAGAATGCCACAGCAGCAACTCCCTAGCAACGACCAAAAACATCCTGTCAACCACATATAGACACAAGAGAGTGAACAAGATAGAACAGCATGGCAACTCCCTGGCAACCACCTAGAAACACCATAGCAACTCCCAAGAAAAGACAAGAATATTCAATCAACCACGTAGAGACACAAGACAGTTACAGCCACCCAGAATACCATAGCACTACAGCAGCTGCATGGCAACTCCCTAGCAACCACCTATAAACACCATAGCATCTGCCTAGCCTAGCAACTCCTTAGCAACAGTCAATAACATCCTATCCATCACATAGCAATGCATAGCTGTCAGGAAAGAACAACCATCTGTAACACCCTAGCAACCACTCACAAATTATTTTCAACTGCATGGCAACCCCCTAACAACCAACTACAGCACTACAGCTACTTCCTGACAACCAACCAGAGCACTTTAGCAACTACATGGCTACTTCCTAAGGAACCACTAAGAACACTATAGCAACTTCCTAACAACCACCCAGAAGAGCAGAGCAACTGCATGACAAATCCCTAACAACTACCCAAAATACCATATCAACTACATAGCAACTCCTTGGCAACCAATCAGAGCCTTATAGCAATTGCATGGCTACTTCCTAAGGAACCACTTAGAACACTATAGCAACTTCCTAGCAACCACCCAGAAGAGCAGACTGCATGACAACTCCCTAGCAACTACCCAGACAATCATATCAACTGCATAGCAACTCCCTGGCAACCAATCAGAGCACTATAGCAACTGCATGGCTACTTCCTAGAGAACCACCAAGAATTCCAAAGCAACTTCATAATGGCATAGCAACTCCCTGGCAACCAATTAGAGCATTATAGCAACTTCATATCTGCATAGAAACTGCATGGCAACTCCCTAGCGACTACCTTAAGCACCAAATCAACTGCATAGCGACTCCCCGGCAACCATTCAGAGCACTATAACCACTGCATGAATACTTCCTAAGAACTTAGAACACTATAGCAACTTCCTAGCAATCACCCAGAACAGCGGAGCAACTGCATGACATCCCAGCATCCACATAGCAACGCCTTGGTTACCACAAAACGCTTCTGCATGGGCAAACGTCACATGTTCTTCATAAAATCTTTGTCAAACTCTGTAGCTGACTCATCTTTGAAATGTAATAGAACACTATTTTCCATCAAAGCAGAGTGAGAATCCACATGAAGTGTGTGAATAATCCCGTGTGTTCTGTCGTTTCTCACTGACAGACGTCACAGTGTCGCTCCTGCGCGCTCAGCTCTCTCCCGCCGCGTGAAGATATTTTACAGGCGCGTGTTAAGTGGCGGTAACTCAGTCCTGCGTTCACTTCCCCGAGCATGAAATCACAAGCGCAGGGGCTGTAATGGCATTAGAGCTGGAGAATGAAGCGCACGACGCGTCTGATATATTACATTTGCTCTGCGTTAATGGGCACAGACAGAACACAAACACACTCCCGCGAGGAGAACACGGAGCTTCTGTCCGGAGAGACACACACACACACAGTGATCCTTCCCACAATGCCTCTGCGTTGACATGAGGAGGTTGAGGAGGATCCTCTGTCGTCCTCTGACAGGACCGTCATCAAAGCTGTAGTTTGGATTTCATTAACAGCCTGTAGATGATCAGACTAAATACACTCTCGCTTTCCAGCGCAAACATCTAAACATTCTCAAATCAAGATACATTTACTGGAGAAGACAGATCAGCGCTGGGTTCAGGCGGGCCCGCGGGACGGGGATCGGGACGGCTCCACGATAACGGGCGGCGTGTCAGCGGTTATTAATGGAGGAGAGCGTCGGGAGAACGTCTCACCTCGTACTCAAAGTCATCGGTCCTCTCGCCGTCTGCTGCCATGTTGGAGAGATACTCGCTGCCCTCGAAGAACTCCTGATCCATCGTGTGCAGAGAGTGACAGCTGCAGACAGAGTCACATGACCAGCGTTAATTACAGCAGCTGACAAACTCCTCAAAACACACACGTGTCATACAGTAACACTGTATCATGAATAAAATGACATTAAACATCTGGTTCCACGATATCCTCCTGTAGAGCACAGAGACGAGAGCAGAGACTGCACACACACACACACACACACACGCGCGCACACACACACACTCTCACACACACACACACACACTCACACACACACACTCGCACACACACACACACACACACGCACACACACACACTCTCACACACACACACACACACACGCGCGCACACACACACACACTCTCACACACACACACACACTCGCGCGCACACACACACACACACTCACACACACACACACACACACACACTCGCACGCACACACACACACACTCACACACACACACACTCGCACGCACACACACACACACTCGCACACACACTCTCACACACACACACACACACACACACACACACACACACACACTCTGCATCTTCAGTAGAGATGAGAATTGAATTGTGTTGCTGAAATGAATCTCCGTCATGTGCAGCTGCTGATAATGTGACGAGAGTGAATTGATCTCCATGAATCACGTCTGCTCTCTCTCTCTGTGTGTGTGTGTGTGTGTGTGTGTGTGTGTGTGATTCTTCATTCTCGTCGCTCATGAGCTTCAGATCTGTTTCTCTAGCGGAGCGGCGGATCTGATCTCATTCAGATCCAGTCGGGAGAATTGGAACTGAAATGACTGTAATAGGAATCTGCGGAAGAAGTCCAACACAGGTGATGCATGCTGGGAAATGTGTGTTCTTCCGTCCTGCTGCACAAACGTCCATTTATTAAAAATATGCTGAAATATAAATAAATATATGAATTTATATGGGCGACATTTCAAACATCTGGAAGTATGATCCACCTACCCATCACTCCATCCATCCATCCATCTATCACTCCATCTATCACTCCATCCATCACTCCATCCATCACTCCATCTCCATCCCTCCATCACTCCATCCATCCCTCCATCACTCCATCTATCACTCCATCCATCACTCCATCCATCCATCCATCTATCACTCCATCTATCACTCCATCCATCACTCCATCCATCCCTCCATCACTCCATCTATCACTCCATCCATCACTCCATCCATCCCTCCATCACTCCATCTATCCATCCCTCCATCACTCCATCTATCACTCCATCCATCACTCCATCCATCCATCCATCTATCACTCCATCTATCACTCCATCCATCACTCCATCCATCCCTCCATCACTCCATCCATCCCTCCATCACTCCATCCATCACTCCATCCATCCATCTATCACTCCATCCATCCATCTATCACTCCATCCATCCATCCATCTATCACTCCATCCATCCATCTATCACTCCATCCATCCATCTATCACTCCATCCATCACTCCATCCATCCATCTATCACTCCATCCATCCATCTATCACTCCATCCATCTATCACTCCATCCATCACTCCATCCATCCATCTATCACTCCATCCATCCATCTATCACTCCATCCATCATTCCATCCATCCATCTATCACTCCATCCATCACTCCATCCATCCCTCCATCACTCCATCCATCCCTCCATCACTCCATCTATCCATCCCTCCATCACTCCATCTATCACTCCATCCATCACTCCATCCATCCATCCATCCATCTATCACTCCATCCATCACTCCATCCATCCCTCCATCACTCCATCCATCCCTCCATCACTCCATCCATCCATCCATCACTCCATCCATCCATCTATCACTCCATCCATCACTCCATCCATCACTCCATCCATCCATCTATCACTCCATCCATCCATCTATCACTCCATCCATCACTCCATCCATCCATCTATCACTCCATCCATCACTCCATCCATCCATCTATCACTCCATCCATCCATCTATCACTCCATCCATCACTCCATCCATCCATCTATCACTCCATCCATCACTCCATCCATCCATCCATCTATCACTCCATCCATCCATCTATCACTCCATCCATCCATCTATCACTCCATCCATCACTCCATCCATCCATCTATCACTCCATCCATCCATCTATCACTCCATCCATCACTCCATCCATCCCTCCATCACTCCATCCATCCATCCATCTATCACTCCATCCATCCATCTATCACTCCATCCATCACTCCATCCATCCATCTATCACTCCATCCATCACTCCATCCATCCATCCATCTATCCATCCATCCATCCATCCATCCATCACTCCATCCATCTATCACTCCATCTATCACTCCATCCATCACTCCATCCATCCCTCCATCACTCCATCCATCCCTCCATCACTCCATCTATCCATCCCTCCATCACTCCATCTATCACTCCATCCATCACTCCATCTATCACTCCATCTATCACTCCATCCATCACTCCATCCATCCCTCCATCACTCCATCCATCCCTCCATCCATCCATCCATCTATCACTCCATCCATCACTCCATCCATCCATCCATCTATCACTCCATCCATCCATCTATCACTCCATCCATCCATCTATCACTCCATCCATCACTCCATCCATCCATCTATCACTCCATCCATCCATCTATCACTCCATCCATCTATCACTCCATCCATCACTCCATCCATCCATCTATCACTCCATCCATCCATCTATCACTCCATCCATCATTCCATCCATCCATCTATCACTCCATCCATCACTCCATCCATCCCTCCATCACTCCATCCATCCCTCCATCACTCCATCTATCCATCCCTCCATCACTCCATCTATCACTCCATCCATCACTCCATCCATCCATCCATCCATCTATCACTCCATCCATCACTCCATCCATCCCTCCATCACTCCATCCATCCCTCCATCACTCCATCCATCCATCCATCACTCCATCCATCCATCTATCACTCCATCCATCACTCCATCCATCACTCCATCCATCCATCTATCACTCCATCCATCCATCTATCACTCCATCCATCACTCCATCCATCCATCTATCACTCCATCCATCACTCCATCCATCCATCTATCACTCCATCCATCCATCTATCACTCCATCCATCACTCCATCCATCCATCTATCACTCCATCCATCACTCCATCCATCCATCCATCCATCCATCCATCTATCACTCCATCCATCACTCCATCCATCCATCTATCACTCCATCCATCCATCTATCACTCCATCCATCACTCCATCCATCCCTCCATCACTCCATCCATCCATCCATCTATCACTCCATCCATCCATCTATCACTCCATCCATCACTCCATCCATCCATCTATCACTCCATCCATCCATCTATCACTCCATCCATCACTCCATCCATCCATCCATCCATCTATCCATCCATCCATCCATCCATCACTCCATCCATCTATCACTCCATCTATCACTCCATCTATCACTCCATCCATCCCTCCATCACTCCATCCATCCCTCCATCACTCCATCTATCCATCCCTCCATCACTCCATCTATCACTCCATCCATCACTCCATCCATCCATCCATCTATCACTCCATCTATCACTCCATCCATCACTCCATCCATCCCTCCATCACTCCATCCATCCCTCCATCCATCCATCCATCTATCACTCCATCCATCACTCCATCCATCCATCTATCACTCCATCACTCCATCTATCACTCCATCCATCCATCCATCCATCCATCCATCACTCCATCCATCCATCCATCACTCCATCCATCCATCCATCACTCCATCCATCCATCTATCACTCCATCCATCCATCTATCACTCCATCCATCACTCCATCCATCCATCCATCTATCCATCCATCCATCCATCCATCCTTCCATCCATCCATCACTCCATCCATCCATCACTCCATCTATCACTCCATCCATCCATCCATCCATCCATCACTCCATCCATCCATTCATCACTCCATCCATCCATCCATCCATCACTCCATCCATCACTCCATCCATCCACCCATCTATCCATCCATCCATCCATCCATCCATCCATCCATCCATCACTCCATCCATCCATCCATCCATCACTCCATCCATCCATCCATCACTCCATCCATCCATCCATCACTCCATCCATCCATCTATCACTCCATCCATCCATCTATCACTCCATCCATCACTCCATCCATCTATCCATCCATCCATCCATCCATCACTCCATCCATCCATCACTCCATCTATCACTCCATCCATCCATCCATCCATCCATCCATCACTCCATCCATCCATCCATCACTCCATCCATCCATCACTCCATCCATCCATCCATCCATCACTCCATCCATCCATCTATCACTCCATCCATCCATCCATCACTCCATCCATCCATCCATCTATCCATCCATCCATCCATCCATCCATCCATCCATCCATCACTCCATCCATCCATCACTCCATCTATCACTCCATCCATCCATCCATCCATCCATCACTCCATCCATCACTCCATCCATCTATCCATCCATCCATCCATCCATCCATCCATCACTCCATCCATCCATCACTCCATCTATCACTCCATCCATCCATCCATCCATCCATCCATCACTCCATCCATCCATCCATCACTCCATCCATCCATCCATCCATCCATCCATCCATCCATCCATCCATCCATCCATCACTCCATCCATCACTCCATCTATCCTTCTCTGCTCCTTCACACTTCGAGGTCTTTTCAATTCAGAATTTTAATTCTACCTCCTTAAATGAATATTTTTGAATTGCAATTCTGCATTCTGTTTGAAACCTAAATGCAAATTCATGACCTGAAATTTAAAAGGCATTCCCTGATCAAATCCTCCCGGAAGAGACCAACAGTCCAGATGAGACTACATCAGTTCCTGACTCACACATCATCCCAGCAGCAACCTTCCCTGAGAATCCCTAACGCTTTTCCTCAGAGGACACGGGGATTTAAAATATCCAAATCAGCACACGACTCACCGAGAGAGTTTAGAAACAAAACACGGATCTTGAGCGGGTGACAAATCTTAGTGTATGAATTATCAATGGGCCATTGTGCAGCATTAATTACCTCCCAACCCCCTCTCTGCGCCTCAGACGCTTTCAATTAACTTCCCAGCATCCCCTGCTCAGCTTGTTTTGCAGTTCCTCCGTCTCCAGGGGAGAAACCCAGATACTCTCACTCTAAACTTTATCTTGTTCCTGCTCTGGTTCTCCAGAGAGATGAACTCCACAACAACAAAGAGAGAATTAGGAAAGATTTCTGCTCTGTTTTCGAGGAAACCCCACGATGTGGCTTTTACCTGTCCGACAGCAGGAACGGGCAGATGTCCGGCACGGGTGGTGTGACGGGACGGAGTTTGGCCAAAGCCATGATGTGCTCGAAGGTGATTTCCGTCTGCGTGCACACGTCCACCACCTGCACGTCCTGGCATGACCCCTGACCCCGGGGTAAGGGCGTCCGCCGGAGCACCTGCACCACGATGGGATCTTTGGCAGTGCGGAAGGCTTCGACCGCCTCCTCATGGCTCGCTCTGGACAGATCCCTCCCGTTCACCTGCGAGAAACCGTGATTTATGCAATGAAAACGAATGTCACTAGAGAGAACATCTAAACTGCGTAATTCCTAAATATATTCACGCATGAAACTATATCTTTACACAAACACGGATACGGTCCAGAGCGACTGCACATCAGTGATCTGTAATTAAACTCTCAGGGAATGAATGGAGCAGATTGAGTCTCACAGGACACTGATTGGCTATTAATGACACGCATTATATCATCCGGCGGCGGCCGCTGAGAAACCTCTCAAAGCATCATTTAGATGTGATCTGGAGAGCTGTGCATCTCTCAATCTACAGTAAATCATACATGAGCGTGTCTGAGTCCATCACGCTGAAGAGCGATCAGATGATTGCGTGAGTTTGATCTCCACACTGCTTAGATTCATCTATATTTTATTGGATCATTTCAAAGAGTTCATGCTCTGAAAATAACAGCGAAACTTCTTGACTCTGATCTGAAGTAGCCAATGGAGCGAGAGAGGGGCGGGGCTATCTGGCCAATGACAGACAGGGGGTGTGGTCAACGTATGTAGCGGTGCAGAAACACTTCCCCTTTAAATGTATACATTCATAATCATTTGAAAATTAAACACACACCCTAAATCCCCATGCAAATCGTATCCATGTCAGAGAAAATCCTCGCTAAAGCAGCTTTCTGAATAATAGAGCAATTACAAACGCTATAAATTACAGATGAGACGCTGTTTGACGTCATATAATATTGATGCGTTCATGAGACTCGCGGCTGGAGCGACTCAAGCGTGCGTTTGCTGACTGAATGTGAACGAAGCGTGCGTATGTACGGACGAGGAAAGGCTTCGTTTAGCTCAGTAATTGGCCCGCGGAGAGAACGATCATGATGAAAGAGTCCAGTGAATCTCGTGTATGTACTGCCGCTTCAGCGGCTCACTGGACTCTGGATGGAAGTGATGTTCGACTCACTTACATACTGCAAATAATGATGATTATTTAGTCAAACAACACGCTGTGTTGTGGTGGAGGAGCTGAGAAGGGGGAAAACAAAGGATCGTGGGTGGATGAATGATCTTGCCCGTGGCTCGTGACAGGCTGCGAGAGAAACGAGCCGATCTGAGCCATTAACGTGCTGAATGAATGAAAGAAACCAGGCTAAAAGAACGAGAAAGAGGTGTTGGAGGACTTTCCGCCGGATTGTTTAAATGAGAGCCAGATGGAGCAATTAATCCCAATTGAGAATGTGACCGGTTCGGACCGGTCCTGTTGATGGTGCGGGACAAGAGCAACCCCGGCTCGACGTCACACCAGCAGAGCTTCATCCCTCTTTATCCCCAGCACATAAGAAAACACGACCATACGGTGTGAGCCGATAACACATACATTATTCTTAGAAACTCTTTTTGTCCCTTTCCAATCTTATGTCAAGCGATTCAAAATCATCATGGCGAACAGTGAACATCTGAAGAGTCTCAGCTGAAGGAAATGAGCCATTATCGGATCATTATGATATTCTTACCGGACCGATAATGACAACATTAAAACTGAACATTTACCTGCTGGTGCCAAAACGGTGGCCAATACATCATGCATCTGCATAATCACACCATATATGTTCATTTTTAATGTTATCGTTATCGGTCCGATAAGAAAATTTGGCCGATATATTAAAGCCGATAAATAACGATTTCCTTTCTAATATAAAGAATTATCGGATATCCATAACAGTTCATTTTTAAGGTTATCATTATCAGTCTGATAAGAAAATGTGGCCGATATGTAAAAACCGATAATTGATTATTTCCTTCCAAATATAAAGAATTATCCGTTATCCATAACGGCTAATATATGTTAATTTTTAAGGTTATCGTTATCAGTCTAATAAGAAAATCTGGCCGATACATTAAAACCGATAAATAATGGATTATTTCCTTTCAAATATAAAGAATTATCAGTTATCGGCCGATATATATATATATATTCATTTTTAATGTTATCGTTATCGGTCTGATAAGAAAATCTGGCCGATATGTAAAAAATGATGGATTATTTCCTTTCAGATATAAAGAATGATCTGTTTACGGCCGATAGAGATATATATATATATATATTCATTATTAATGTTATTGTTATCGGTTTGATAAGAAAATTTGGCTGATATATTAAAGCCGATAATGGATTATTTCCCTCATCTGAGACACTTCAGACGCACACCATGATGGCTTTGAATTGCTGGAAATATGATTGGAAAGGAAAAAAACAGTATCTAAGAATAATATGTTGCATTGTATATCTGTACTCAAATATAAAGAATTATTGGTTATTAGTATTGGTAATCATTCTTAGATGTTCTACTGGGGGTTTTATGTAGTCTGGTCTGCCTCTAAAACCTACATTTGGTTTAAATAATATGTACATATAAAATATGTGTATTTTCAAGAGCTGAATGTGCAGCCGCCGATCTTCACTGAGATCGTGGAGAACCGCAGGAGCGTCTGTGTCTGTTTGCTCATGGATCTGCGCAGCTGCGCTCGGAAAGACTCCAGCTTTACTCTCACACACACTGAAAGCCACTTTAAACAAGCAGCTCATAAATAAAGGAGACAAAGCTTGTTTTGACGCCTCGTCTCTGAACCCGCTCTCGTTCTCCATCTCATCTTTCAAGAGCATTTGATTAGCTCTGAAATGATCCGAACACTTGATAGTGAGAGCATCAGCATTTCATACACGTGACCAAACTAAATCTGAATCCATCGATCAATGGAGAGCTGAAACAATGATACTATTATTAAACACTTTTTCTCAATTTCTCATATTTTGAACACGTTAATGCAAGTGTAATACTTTTAATCTATTAATTGTTGGGTACATTATTACGGTTTGCAATATTTGTATGATTTCAATTCAAATATTAATTCAAATTTGCATTAATGACGTCATACAACCTGCATTAATTCAACAGCACACAAGAAAGCTCGTCTAGACGGACAGACCACGAAAACACCGGCTCAGCCCTTTGTGTGCCGGGAATCAATTTACATTTTCATAAATACAATCCAATACGGAGCCGTGCACTTAGCCGGGAAGTGCCATTAAATTCCCAAAAATGTAATTCCGGCCGCTGAAGGGGAGCGAGAGTAACCGGTGTCCCGCCGGCTCTCTGTTCCCGTTCACACGGCCTAAATGTCTCATTTCAATAATAAGTGTCAGGCTAAAATATGACTAGGAACTGTACAGACGTTATGAGTTCATAAATCATTCCCTGACAGACGGACGCGGGATATAAAACAGCGGTTGGACCACCGGGGAAATCTGACCGTCCCTTTCACACGGCGACACGGCCAGCTGAACCGCAGACCTTCCCCTCTGAACATCACCGCCGGCTGTTTTTCACCTTAATGGAGCCGCGTCCAGACACATTACACCAATTCCAGCCCTTTCCTGCTTCAATTCATCTACCCACACCCTCGGACCAAACACGGCAAACCGGCCCCGGCTCCACATTCAACTGCGATTACGCCACGCACTCCCACGTGCAAATTCACTCCGAGTGAGAAATATCAAAGGGCGGGACTTGATTGCATTTGCCAGGATTCGATCGGATTAAAACCAAAAAACAGGAAATCATTTAAAACAATTTCCCACCCAATAAGGTGAAGATTAGTGAGCGGGAACGGAAGAAATGACAGCTGTAGTATGTAGTATGCCTGCTGTGCACATTTTCTGCATACATAGAGTGTGATGAATTTATCAAAATAAACATGCAATTTCACATGATAACGCAGCATACTACTGTTTGACACTCGCATAATGAGTAGCCTGAGAAACTAGTATGCAGTATGTAGTACGGACTGCAGTATTCAGCAAGTTTAAACATGTATTCTCTATTCCAAACCTTTTACATTTCTCATAATTGTAACTTATATATAACGTTTAATGAATATCCAAGGAAAGTAGTATGCAGTATATAGTATGCACTGCAGTATTCAGTAAGTATGAACTTGTATTTCAAGTATTAAACTAATACTCTCCATTACAAGCTTTGATATCTTTGTACTTGTACAAAGTCTAATGAGAAGCCATAGAAAATAGTATGCAGTATGTAGTATGGATATACATTTAAGCTAGTATTCCAAGCATTAAAGTAGTATTTTCTACTCCAAACTTTAATTTTTTGTACTTGTAATTTATATAATGTTTAATGAATAGCCAGAAAAAGTAGTATGCAGTATATAGTATGGACTGCAGTATTCAGCAAGTTTAAGCTTGTATTTCGAGTATTAAACAAGTATTCTCTATTCCAAATTTTTACATTTCTTGTAATTGTAACTTATATTTAACGTTTAATAAATATCTGGGTAAATTAGTATGCAGTATATAGTATGGACTGCAGTATTCATCAGTATTTCAAGTATTAAACTAATACTCTCCACTACAAGCTTTGACATCTTTATACTTGTACAAAGTCTAATGAGAAGCCATAGAAAATAGTATGTAGTATGGATATATATTTAAGCTAGTATTCCAAGCATTAAAGTAGTATTTTCTACTCCAAACTTTTATATCTTTGTACTTGTAACTTATTTAACGTTTAATGAACAGCCAGAAAAAGTAGTATGCAGTATATAGTATGGACTGCAGTATTCAGCAAGTTTAAACCTGTATTAAACAAGTATTCTCTATTCCAAACCTTTTACATATCTTTGTTCTTGAAACTTGTACAATGTCTAATGAGTAGCCAGAGAAAGTAGTATGCAGTATATAGTACAGTCTATTCAGTAAGTTTAAGCTACTATTGTTCATTTTTATACATGTACTTATACAATGTTTATGGTTGCATATGGAGTGGCCTGAGACAGTAGTATGCAGTACACAGTACTTGCCTTATTAGGCTAGTACACTATTCCAAATTCACGTTTCCTGACACCTGTTGAAAACCCGTTGCCATGGTTCTAGGCTGTTCTAGGTGGTTGCCAGGGTATTATGCGGTTGCTAAGAGTGTTTTTAGTGTTGCTAGGGTGTTTTGCTGAAGTTCCTGTCACAGGCAGGACTCTGTTTACGGCCGTCAGTGTCTGCGGAGCTCTGG
The DNA here is from genome assembly GCA_037194245.1 of Opsariichthys bidens. Taxonomy (NCBI): domain Eukaryota; kingdom Metazoa; phylum Chordata; class Actinopteri; order Cypriniformes; family Xenocyprididae; genus Opsariichthys; species Opsariichthys bidens. The sequence continues at coordinate 1,605,049 of CM074290.1, read as the reverse complement.
GTCACAGATACCGTCCTCCATTAACTGAAGCCGTTCGCGGCCTGAAGCCCAAACAGACGGCAGCGTCTCACGGCATCAACAAACCTGTTGTGCTTCATTACGAGCGTCCTCCGTCTTTCTGCCAGTCTGTCCATCTGTCTCTTCCTCTCATTCAGCACATCCTCTCGGATTAACCGTGAAAATAGAGACGCGTTCAGAAACGCCGCTGGACTCGACAAAACACTGTTATATATAACAACCTGAGACACGCTTCAAATAGAACAAAACAGAACAAAAGATTAAAAAAAAAAAAAAAAAAAAATATATATATATATATATATATATATATATATATATATATATATATAATAAAAATTGCATTGAAATAATTAAAAAATAAAATTATATTAAAATGAACAAGTAAACAATAATAATAAATTAAAATAAATTAAAATAAAGAAATAATAAATAAGGAAATATTAATATTATATTAAAATAACTACAGAAATAATAAAATAAATGAGTAAATAGTAGAAATTAGATTAAAATTAAATAAATATATAATAATAATGATATTAAAATAATTTAAAAAATATAATTAATAATAAAATTATATTAAAATAATCAAATTAACAATTATATTGAAATAATGACTAAACTAAAGTCATATTAAAATAAATATGTAAATAATAAAATATATAAAAAATAAATAATAAATGAAAATAATAATAATTATTACTCTAAAATAACTAAATAAAACTAAAAACTAATTAAATAACTAAGTAAACAATAGAAAGTATATTAAAATTAAAAATTAACAAAAAAATATTAAAACAAATAATATAAACTATATTAAAATAGTTACATTCATAAAAAAAGATTATAATGATTAAATACATAATATTAAAATAAATATGTAAATTAAAAATATATTAAAATAAATAATAGAAATTATGTTAAAATAATTACATTTAGAAAAAAGTTCCAAAAATATATAAGTAAATAAAAAATAGATTAAAATAAATAATACATGAGGATGATCATATCTGGGGATTCGTGGCCCTGATAAAAACACTGTAGTATTTTTTTTTTGTATATTTGTGTAAACTCAAACGCATTCAGACACGAGTGAACGTCTTCAGGAATCAACCATCGCTCCGCAAACACACGGCAGATCCTCAAGTTCCTGTGACAATGATAATCAAACTCATCTGGAGGAACAAACCACATCTGACTGGAGCAGAGCAGCAATTACCCACAACGCACAACTAATTACAGCATGTAAACAAATCGACTCAAACATCTCACACTCGACACGAGCGTCTGGAACCTGGTTAGACACACACACACGATTATTGATCCATCAGGGTCTGCGTGATTCAATGTTCAGATGAATCAGTTCTGCTCATCCTCGAGAGCCCAAGATCGTCCGAGGAACCAGGAGGAACCCGGAGGAACCCGCGAGAGCCCGAGGATTGGACGCCTGATTCATTCACAGCGCCAGAAGCCCGAGGATGCGGCACGGGACGCGAGCGAACGCTTTCCTGCAGACATCTGCTCTGAATGCTGTCATTCCTTCATGAGAGCAACTGCGACTCTTACGGTCGTAACCAAGAGTCAGACCGTGCAGAACAGAGAAGACCTTCAGTGACGAATGATCACGTGACGTCAGAGATGTCAAACTCCTCTGAAGCTGTTGAAGCCGCGACGCTCACCTGAGCTCGTGATGCAACGCGCTGAAATCATGAAGAAACACACGACTGCTTCCCTTCATCTGACTGATCTGATCACCGTCTTCCTCACGTGAGGAACACTCCGAAATATACAAACCACATTAATGTCATCGAAATATTACATCTTATTAAATGTTCCATCAGTGATTTTTACACACATTCACTATAGAATTCTATTGTTAATGTTTTATTTATTTAAATACATTTTTATTTATTTTTATTTATTTATATCAAATAATCTTATTTTAATATTTTTTATTTAATTGAATACAATTGTTTTATTTATATGAATACATTTTATTTATTTTAATAAAACTTAATTATTTACTTAAATCAAATACAATTAGATTTTTTTTATTTATTTAAATATGTATGTATTTATACATACATACATCTTTAATACATTTAAATCATTGTATTTATTTAAAATGTATGCATTTATTATTATTATATTTATTTACATTAAGAAATGTTGCTATATAAATAAATAATTATATTTAAATAAATATGTTTAATTTTTATCTTAATAGATTTTGATATTTATTTTAATGAATGTATTTATTTACAATAATGGCATTTATTATAATATTTTTATTTTGATTAATACATTATATTTATTTATTTATTTAATCCAACATATTTAATGTAATCATTTTATTTATTTATTTAAAACTATTTTGTTTAATTACTTTAATAGAATTTATTTAAATATAAATAAATACAAATACAAATAAATTGAAAATATTTTAAATAAATACTTTTGATTAAAACAAATATCAAAATATATTAAGATACACAAATAAATAAATAAATAAAATGATATTAAATAAATAGAAAAATTAACAAAATACAATGATTTATGAAAATAAATAAATTTGATTAAATCAAATAACAAAATGTCTTAATATAAATAAATATAATATTTAATGAAATATCAAATTTAAAAATATTTTATTTATCTATTTGGATCATTTTGAATCAAATTTAGTTAGTTCAAAGGTCATTTAGTCTTATTTTGATGGTGTACACTCTTCCCCTGACCCAGACTGGAGCAGGAAACTCATATTTCTATTTATATGATAGGCTGGTTCTTCTCCCAGAATCCCCTGCAGGTGCGTCCGGACGCAGATGTGGTGTTTTTTCCCATGAGTCTCAGCGGCGGGGAGGTGTTTCCTCAGCCCTGGAGCTCAGCTCTCGTCTGGAGAGTTTGACCTCCGGTCCACGCGGAGGAGATGAGGTCGTGCGCTCACGGCGCGTCTGATTCTGCTATTGATCGCGGCTGAGAGACGTCTGAACCGAGCTCTCCGAGGCCCGGTGTGACCTGAGAGCGTTTTCACATCCAATCACACATCGCCTCCTCCGTTCGGCTCATGAATATGTTAATTAGCCTAAAAAGTCTGATATAATCTGGGATGAATTCAATTTAATACACTGTTGATTAGCACAGCTAGACAACGAGTCAGAAACGCTCCCGCCTGTCCATCATCCCGTGTTGTGATGTCACGGTTTACCGATTAGATCCAGTTTCCACAGCGACCGCAACTTCCTGCGGGACGAGGAGCGAGGAAGCGGGAAGGACGTTCGGTCCGGGTGAAACGAGTTCTGACACAGACGGCGGAATCAAACGAGCTCGGCGCGTCAGATATTATTGGCGGTCTGAATGGATTTTGTAATCTGAATTAATTACTAACGCATGTGAGCTGATCCGAGCACAATCGATCTCGCTCGGACAAAAGCGCGCCGTCCCAGAAGCCTTTGTGCTGCCAGCGTTCAGAAGCTTCTCATTAAAGTGTGTCTCTATCAGCTCATATTCACATCACACATCATTACAGAACGTGTGTCTTTGTCTTCATTCACACTGAAAATAATCCCACACTCCAAATCTGACATTCCTATTAGAAACCTCATCTGATTGGCTCATGAATATTAATTAATCCCGCCCACAGCCTCATTAAGAAACTGAAAAATCATGCATTGGTTTTCGTTAATCACAATAAATCCGAAAAAAAGTTCTGTTAATCCGATTCATGTTCGGAAAGAGCTGACGAAAACATGATCTAAGAACGTTTTGCCAATGTTATAAAAGCGTTATTTTGGAACGTTATATATTGGAACGTTCCAAACCTTGTAAATGTTTTAAAAATGTTTTTTTCTTGGTTTTGTGAATGTTTTCTCTATTCTCAATTATTATGGGATGTTACTTTCGAATCGTCTCAAAAAAGTTGCAACATTTAAACATCCAGTTAAAATGTTTCAGAAAAACGATGTGTTGACTTTTTGTTCTAATGTTTTGAGACCAGATAACTTTGAACGAATGTTCTATTAATGTTACTGAAAGAGCGTTTCTTCATAACCTTGGGAGAACGTTCTGAGAACGTCAGCTGGGAAGACCGTGATGCTGTCCACCGCAAGCATCGTTTTTCCTCTGATGACGCATCTAAAAATAAAACATTTCATACGTTTTTTAGCAAAAAATTGGTCAATTTTCAGTGTCCTCAACTGAACAGATCTTTAGACGTAAATAAACATGCTTAAGACGTAAAATATCCGTACACACACACACACACACACACACATATATATATATACACACAAGTAATTCAATGTTTTACTTGCCATTTCTTTGTAATTGTCCATGAAATGGCAGTTTTAAATTGTAAAAAAATATTTTCGTTACTTGAAATAAACACTAATTGAAATAAAATAAAAAATAAATGAGCTTATAGTATTTCAGCGAGTGACCCAGAACACATTTCATTCATTTTAGTGGAAGTAAAAATGAGAAATCAGATATTTTTTGTTGGATTGTGGGCTCTTGTGGAGGTAAATGTAAATGGATTCAGGTCTGCTTTTGTCCTTCCTCCTTTATCATCCTCTCCAGCCCGACGCGTCCCATCATGCCCTCTGTCACCCTCCGTCTTATCAGCGCGGCCGCAGAGACTCTCTGCCGCGACCCGGCCGCGACACGCGGACGAGCCTCTCACGGATGAGACGGCCGCTTTGTGTTCTCCGTATCCCGACATCCAACAGGAGAGAGAGACGCCGCTAACAGGTGATAACGCACCTCTATTCAGATCACACCCGCGTCTGTGGAAATGTCAGAGCGGATATTGAAGCGCAGATATCTCACCGAACAGCACGGACCATCTGCCGAACAACAGACCCGGAGAATCCCTCAGAGACGCCAGACCTTATCAAACACACACACCTGAGTGTGTGATTCTGAGCCGCTAAACGACTGTTTTCAGACAGGTTTCTCAATGTCACGTGATTTATATGTAAATAACACCAGCGGATCACATGACTGGAGCGTGTTTCTGCCGCTAAACGACACATAATGACTGTTTTCAGACAGGTTTCTCAATGTCACATGATTTATATGTAAATAACACCAGCGGATCACATGACTGGAGCGTGTTTCTGCCGCTAAACGACACGTAATGACTGTCTTCAGACAGGTTTCTCAATGTCACATGATTTATATGTAAATAACACCAGCGGATCACATGACTGGAGCGTGTTTCTGCCGCGCTAAACGACACGTAATGACTGTCTTCAGACAGGTTTCTCAATGTCACATGATTTATATGTAAATAACACCAGCGGATCACATGACTGGAGCGTGTTTCTGCCGCTAAACGACACATAATGACTGTTTTTCAGACAGGTTTCTCAATGTCACATGATTTATATGTAAATAACACCAGCGGATCACATGACTGGAGCGTGTTTCTGCCACTAAACGAAACATAATGACTGTTTTCAGACAGGTTTCTCAATGTCACGTGATTTATATGTAAATAACACCAGCGGATCACATGACTGGAGCGTGTTTCTGCTGCTAAACGACACATAATGACTGTTTTCAGACAGGTTTCTCAATGTCACGTGATTTATATGTAAATAACACCAGCGGATCACATGACTGGAGCGTGTTTCTGACGCTAAACGACACATAACGACTGTTTTCAGACAGGTTTCTCAATGTCACGTGATTTATATGTAAATAACACCAGCGGATCACATGACTGGAGCGTGTTTCTGCCGCTAAACGACACATAATGACTGTTTTCAGACAGGTTTCTCAATGTCACGTGATTTATATGTAAATAACACCAGCGGATCACATGACTGGAGCGTGTTTCTGCCGCTAAACGACACATAATGACTGTTTTCAGACAGGTTTCTCAATGTCACATGATTTATATGTAAATAACACCAGCGGATCACATGACTGGAGCGTGTTTCTGCCGCTAAACGACACGTAATGACTGTCTTCAGACAGGTTTCTCAATGTCACATGATTTATATGTAAATAACACCAGCGGATCACATGACTGGAGCGTGTTTCTGCCGCTAAACGACACATAATGACTGTTTTCAGACAGGTTTCTCAATGTCACATGATTTATATGTAAATAACACCAGCGGATCACATGACTGGAGCGTGTTTCTGCCACTAAACGAAACATAATGACTGTTTTCAGACAGGTTTCTCAATGTCACGTGATTTATATGTAAATAACACCAGCGGATCACATGACTGGAGCGTGTTTCTGCTGCTAAACGACACATAATGACTGTTTTCAGACAGGTTTCTCAATGTCACATGATTTATATGTAAATAACACCAGCGGATCACATGACTGAAGCGTGTTTCTGCCGCTAAACGACACATAATGACTGTTTTCAGACAGGTTTCTCAATGTCACATGATTTATATGTAAATAACACCAGCGGATCACATGACTGGAGCGTGTTTCTGCTGCTAAATGACACATAATGACTGTTTTCAGACAGGTTTCTCAATGTCACATGATTTATATGTAAATAACACCAGAGGATCACATGACTGGAGCGTGTTTCTGACGCTAAACGACACATAACGACTGTTTTCAGACAGGTTTCTCAATGTCACGTGATTTATATGTAAATAACACCAGCGGATCACATGACTGGAGCGTGTTTCTGCTGCTAAACGACACATAATGACTGTTTTCAGACAGGTTTCTCAATGTCACATGATTTATATGTAAATAACACCAGCGGATCACATGACTGGAGCGTGTTTCTGCCGCTAAACGACACGTAATGACTGTCTTCAGACAGGTTTCTCAATGTCACATGATTTATATGTAAATAACACCAGCGGATCACATGACTGGAGCGTGTTTCTGCCGCTAAACGACACGTAATGACTGTCTTCAGACAGGTTTCTCAATGTCACATGATTTATATGTAAATAACACCAGCGGATCACATGACTGGAGCGTGTTTCTGCTGCTAAACGACACGTAATGACTGTCTTCAGACAGGTTTCTCAATGTCACGTGATTTATATGTAAATAACACCAGCGGATCACATGACTGGAGCGTGTTTCTGCCGCTAAACGACACATAATGACTGTTTTCAGACAGGTTTCTCAATGTCACGTGATTTATATGTAAATAACACCAGCGGATCACATGACTGGAGCGTGTTTCTGCTGCTAAACGACACATAATGACTGTTTTCAGACAGGTTTCTCAATGTCACATGATTTATATGTAAATAACAGCAGAGGATCACATGACTGAAGCGTGTTTCTGCCGCTAAACGACACATAATGACTGTTTTCAGACAGGTTTCTCAATGTCACATGATTTATATGTAAATAACAGCAGAGGATCACATGACTGAAGCGTGTTTCTGCCGCTAAACGACACATAATGACTGTTTTCAGACAGGTTTCTCAATGTCACGTGATTTATATGTAAATAACACCAGCGGATCACATGACTGAAGCGTGTTTCTGCCGCTAAACGACACATAATGACTGTCTTCAGACAGGTTTCTCAATGTCACATGATTTATATGTAAATAACACCAGCGGATCACATGACTGGAGCGTGTTTCTGCTGCTAAACGACACGTAATGACTGTCTTCAGACAGGTTTCTCAATGTCACATGATTTATATGTAAATAACACCAGAGGATCACATGACTGGAGCGTGTTTCTGCCGCTAAACGACACATAATGACTGTTTTCAGACAGGTTTCTCAATGTCACATGATTTATATGTAAATATACACCAGAGGATCACATGACTGAAGCGTGTTTCTGCCGCTAAACGACACATAATGACTGTTTTCAGACAGGTTTCTCAATGTCACATGATTTATATGTAAATATACACCAGAGGATCACATGACTGAAGCGTGTTTCTGCCGCTAAACGACACATAATGACTGTCTTCAGACAGGTTTCTCAATGTCACATGATTTATATGTAAATAACACCAGCGGATCACATGACTGAAGCGTGTTTCTGCCGCTAAACGACACGTAATGACTGTCTTCAGACAGGTTTCTCAATGTCACATGATTTATATGTAAATAACACCAGCGGATCACATGACTGGAGCGTGTTTCTGCCGCTAAACGACACGTAATGACTGTCTTCAGACAGGTTTCTCAATGTCACATGATTTATATGTAAATAACACCAGCGGATCACATGACTGGAGCGTGTTTCTGCCGCTAAACGACACGTAATGACTGTCTTCAGACAGGTTTCTCAATGTCACATGATTTATATGTAAATAACACCAGCGGATCACATGACTGAAGCGTGTTTCTGCCGCTAAACGACACGTAATGACTGTCTTCAGACAGGTTTCTCAATGTCACATGATTTATATGTAAATAACACCAGCGGATCACATGACTGGAGCGTGTTTCTGCCGCTAAACGACACATAATGACTGTTTTCAGACAGGTTTCTCAATGTCACATGATTTATATGTAAATAACACCAGAGGATCACATGACTGAAGCGTGTTTCTGCCGCTAAATGAAACATAATGACTGTTTTCAGACAGGTTTCTCAATGTCACGTGATTTATATGTAAATATACACCAGAGGATCACATGACTGGAGCGTGTTTCTGCCGCTAAACGAAACATAATGACTGTCTTCAGACAGGTTTCTCAATGTCACGTGATTTATATGTAAATAACACCAGCGGATCACATGACTGGAGCGTGTTTCTGCCGCTAAACGACACATAATGACTGTTTTCAGACAGGTTTCTCAATGTCACGTGATTTATATGTAAATATACACCAGAGGATCACATGACTGAAGCGTGTTTCTGCCGCTAAACGACACATAATGACTGTTTTCAGACAGGTTTCTCAAAGTCACATGATTTATATGTAAATAACACCAGAGGATCACATGACTGAAGCGTGTTTCTGCCGCTAAACGAAACATAATGACTGTTTTCAGACAGGTTTCTCAATCAACATTTAACAAAACTAGAGCGAAATACATAAAAAATAATATGAACTTATTTGATTTCAGCCAAGGAAACATTTCTCATCCTCATTTAGTTCATAAAATTAATAAAAACTATAGATATTTACTATAAAACACAGTTCAACAACTGAAAATACAAATATAAAATAAAAAACAAATTTGAAATATTAATAAAACTGTTATAGTATTTTAATGATACTATTTTTAAGTCAAAATTAAGACTTATTTTACCATTATAGTTTTTATTAATATTCTGAATTAGTTTTTATTTTTATATTTCCTTTTTTAGACATTTGAGTGATTTTTTTATCATTTTTATTTCAATTTCAGTTTTGGCAATTTCACTACTTCATCTTAAACTAAAAAAAAAAATAGATAATTTTTCATATTTTATTACAGTAACATTTTATTTCAATTAATGAAAAAAAAGTGAACAGTTATTGTAGTACTTCAACTTAACCTGAACACAAATAAGAAACGTTGTCTTATGTTTTCATATCAGATTTTATATATTTTGTGTGTTTCATTTCCATTAACGAACATGTTTTAGCGCTCAAACGGATGAAAGCGTCACACGTTTCAGGGCGAGAAACACTTTCTTCCCATCGTTCATCCTCCCGTTTCTCTCTCCAGCGGCTCCGTCTCGATGATGAAGTCAATTAACCAGTTCTCCGTCTGTTCGGGACGGAGCGGGTCACATGACTGCCAGCGTGTGTGTTTCCATTCGCACACAAAGAAGAGCTCAAGCTGTTCACACACAAACACACCGAAGCCAAACAGTTCATTACGCAAATGAGGCGATCACTGCCGCTCGTCACGTGACCTCCAACTGAAGAACCACAGCTGTGTCATCGTTATCACTCCAAATCTATCAGCCCAGTTACATCATACCTACAATCTACCCATAATGCATCCGTCCAAACCATGAGGAGCTTCCTTGTTCACCTGTGCTCAGGTCATAAGACTCTTTCCTCCCGTCAGGATCTGTAAAGGTCAAAGCGTCTGAAGGTGAAGGTCTGCAGACGAGGACATCACATGACACATGACAGCTGTCAATCAAATGAGCTCTGGATCAGTTCACAGACACACTCCGCTGAAATGATTTCAGATGCCTGAAAATAATCAAATCAGGAGTCAAAATATTTGATGATTTGAAGCTGAAAATCTGTGAACGACAGATTGATGCGTCATTTCAGCCAGCCGTCACACACACACACACACACACGTTCACACATGCATTATTAATAGGCGTGTGATGTAACACCGCCGTGGAGCTTCAGTCTGTTGGGGGTCTGTAAATATTCCCTCTTCATATTCCTGCTCGGAACGAGCCGGAAAAAGGACGGCGTCAGCAGCAGCCGGAGGCTCATTCACTCACGTCTCTGGCTTTCCATCGGAGCCACGGCCTTTCTGCATGCTCACGGAAAACCAGGCTGATATTTAAACACAATCCCACCGGATAAAGATTCGGGAATAACGCATTCTTTATTTTAAGCCTTTTTCTAAGGCCTCTAAACGATCAAACGTTGTCCGTTTCTGCTCTATCTGATCCAGAGCATCAGACTTTCATATAAATATCAGCATCTGCAAAACAAATGGATGTTCTCTGAATAAAATTGAGCTTTTTCCTCCATATTCTGATTGTCAGGCTGTCAGGCTTTTAATGCACCGACAATGTCTGTTTCCGAACAGGTTTCCTCGGAGAAAGCATCAGGAGAGGCAGAGTTCCTCCGGCTCTCTGTGTGTTTCTGCAGGTAATCTGGCAGCTGTGGACACCAGATCAATCAAACGGCTCATTTTTCTCCTCTTTTGTTCCTGCTTCCAGCGGTGATGTTTGAGGCCATCAGTCAGCGAGAGGCGGCCGGACAGAGAGATGGATTGGGACATTTGAAGCGTCCAGTCCGGTCACGGGCCTCAGGCCATTCACACACACACACACACACACACACATCCCAGCAGAGATGAAACTCATTTATCAAACACACCTGTCCACTTCAGATGATCAGAAAGACACACACACACTTTATGAAGTCACTATTGTGCTCCAAATGTCCCTGTTCAGGGACCCACACCTGACAAACAACACATTTCCATGATTTTCCCAGCAGCTCTTGGCAAGTGTACAGGATATGGATTTTAGAATCATTTAAAGAGGACCTAGAATGCCCCTTCAGGGTTCCAGACTGCGACTAAAATGGTCGCATATGCGACCTTTTTTTAACGATGTGCGAGTAAAAATTTTATGTAGTCGCATTTGTGCGAGTACATGATCATGTTATTCGCGCGAGTGTAACAGAACGAGGTATCGGCAGCTGCTGCCGTCCGTAACTGTTTTGTTTTCAAAATGAACAAAATTTATATAATGAACGAGTACATCATGAATCCATTTTCCAAACCGTGTTTTTGTCTTATCCTGAATCACTACGGTGCGCCTATAATAAGTGTTTATATTCGGACTATTTCAGACCAGGCTCGGCTGCGCTGCGGAGTATCACAGTACCTGCGTGACTCGTCATAGACAAACAGAGAGAAGTAGTTCCGGCTACAATGTTCTTCCGCAAGACACATGCAGTTCTATTTATTAACCGCTAGAGAGCAAACGTACACGCGCATTGCTCAACGATGATGAAACGCGCCAATTAGGAATTCAGCCACATAAAAATGAAAAGGTTAATAGCTGAATAATAATCATAAAAAAACAAAGTTTGGAGATCAAGGGTGCTGGTGGAAAGGACGAGCCATGCATTCAGACACATAATGATGATGAGCGCACAGGTAGAAATGCATTAAGTTACTTCAACAGCAATGGCTTAGACCAGAGCTCCTCAATAGGCCGCGAGAGAATGTTTGGCCCGCGCTAATGTCAAATAGTGTTGTCAAGGCAATGTATTTAATCACGTCTCTGTCGCGAAAATTCAAACGCAGCATCATTGCTTACGTTGCGTAACCGCTGGTGAGTTTAAAATGCTCGCGCTCCGCTCCGGTGGTCACGTGCAGTTCGTCTGTCAGCGACTCAAACTGACTAGACAAAATAGACTCAAATGTGAATGAACTGAAATGTTTGGTTTATTTTGTCTGACCAACCGCAACAAAGAGAGAAAGTAAACTGTATGTGAGAAAGTGCAGTGTTTGCTTTTATATTATTAGTTACAGAAAGGCAAACTAAAGGCTAATATTTTCTCATTTAAATTAAACATTTAGCGAATACACATCTATATCATTAAAACAAATCCCTGAATATCTAATTAACATTTAATTTCACTGACCTTGCAGATTTATTCGAATACAAAAGTGAGATTTTATGAAGTGTTTGTAGCGCGTGTATTCTGTGTGTGTGAAATGAATTCAGTTCAGCTTCACGGGAAACGCGATCAATATATATATATATATATATATATATATATATATATATATATATATATACCAGATTTATATCGGCCATCAGCCACTGTGATTTAATATATTTAATATTAATATTAATAATTAATATTTAAGATTACTATTCATCAAGCATGGATTGATTAAAATTGTAGCAAAAAAAAAAAAAGGTGCGACCAAATCTTGTGCTGGTGCGACCAACTGACAAAATTGGTAGCACCAGTGCAACCAGTGGAAAAGTTAGTCTGGAGCCCTGCCCTTTCACGTAATATCAGTCTATATAACTATCTATTTAATGTTAGTGGAAGAATGTTATGTAACATCAGTCTCTGGTGTCTCCAGTGAAGTTTCAGCTCAGATCATTTATTATCGCTTGTCAAATTCGCCTCTATTGAGCAAAAACACGCCGCCATTTTTGTGCGTGTCCCTTTAAATGCAAATGAGCTGCTGCTCCAGAAGAGGGCGGAGCTTTAAATGCAAATGAGCTGCTGCTCCAGAAGAGGGCGGAGCTTTAAATGCAAATGAGCTGCTGCTCCAGAAGAGGGCGGAGCTTTAAATGCAAATGAGCTGCTGCTCCAGAAGAGGGCGGAGCTTTAAATGCAAATGAGCTGCTGCTCCAGAAGAGGGCGGAGCTTCAACAGCTCAACAACAACAAAGCTGGAGAATCTCACGCAGACAAAATGAGGAAAGCGTTCAAACGGATGGAGAGACTCAGGAAGACGTTTCTGAACGGCTCGTGGATAAATTGATGGAGTTGCTGTGGAGTTGATCATCTCGTCACTAGCATGTGTCGTCTTTATTCCTCGAATCCACCCTCGTTTGTGAAGCGGTCCGGCGTAAAATGAACAACACTCGACTACAACAACTCTTCCTCTTCTCTAAACATGGCAATATTGTTCTGGGTTAGTGACATCACAAACCCTAAAAATGACATAAACCCCGCCCCCGAGAACGCTCATCAAAGGGGGCGGGGTTTATGTAAATGTTAGGGTTTGTGATGTCACTAACCCAGGACAATATTCCAGGAAAGGAAGCTGAAATGGAACATGTCTCTAGGGGGCGCTCTCTCTTCAACACACGCACTGCAGAATACACTGAAGGATCTTTAACCTGGAGTCTCTCGGCATTATGGGGCTTATAGACCATCAGCAGACAATTAAAGAGCGCGGCGAACGCACACAAACGCCAGCGAGGATGGAAATGTCATTTCCTGTGCAGCGAAGTGTTGCACACACATCTGCAGAAGGACTAATTAGAGCAGAGAACGACACACTCCGTCGCGTCCGGCCGCAAAAACACCGAATAATAATATTCACTTCATTATAGAGGCGTCTTATTGAAGACACGATTCAGACGCTTCAGAACATGGAGTGTCCATCACAAGGCAATCCCAGAATGCACTGCAACGCTCTATATGAAGTAAAGGAGGTCAATAACACACCTGGAGTCTCTATCCGTTAGCATTCCCATTCATCTCAATGGCAGATGCTCTGGAGCGCCGGAATTACACCGGTAGGTCTTAAAGGAACAGCAGCAAAGCTCGTGAGATTGCAGGAGTCAGAGAGAAACATCTGTGAGGTCTGAACAAACTTCATCTGAGAGGAAAACCTTAAAGGATGAAGCTGAGTGAGAGATGAGCGACACACCAAATGTTCACAGACCAGATGGGCTCCGGCTGAAGACCACATCGATGGAAAAACACACAACATGTTGGGAAGAAACCAAGAGATGACAAGAAATGTATGGGAAAACGGAGCAGTTCGCGCCATTTCCATTTTATCGTGGCTTAATTGTGTTCATTTAGTGTTATTGGTGATGCTGAAGCGCAGGAACGTGACCCACAGAAGCTTGATCTTCATCGCTCTGATGGAAACGGTCCACCCGCAGGAGATTGGTCAAAACTCCTCGTCACAGAACAACGGCGGCAATTAACCGAGTGAATCTCCCGTCACACACACAGCGGAACATTTCACGTTTTATTAAGACCAGGAATCATTTTCTACGAGCGCTAATGAGACCGCCGTGAACGAGACGAGCGAGCGTGTGCGAAACGGAGGCCATTAAAGCCCTTCAGCGTCAGAAGAGTTAATGAAACACTCAGCAGAGAATCAATCAGCAGCTTCAGGAGCCACAGAAGATCATCTGCTCAACACCGATTCATTACTCGCTCGTGGAGGAAACCTCCACGCACAACAGGAACTGCTATGATGCTCTTACCGCGGCACTTTGATACATTCAATTCTATTCATGAACTCCAGAGAATACGATGAAACGACCATGGTTTATCCATTCAAAAACTATGGAATATGGCAAAAAAATATGTGGTATTACCGTGGTACATGTCCAAAACACCCTATTATTGCTCGAAACAACCACAACACTATCCAAAAACTATGAAAACCACAAACCAGAACCAAAACCAAAAATAGTATAGTAATATTATCTTGTACTAAAACCATGTCCGAAATACAATGTGTGAAGAACCAGTGCAAAACTAAACAACCACAGCGAGAACTGAGACCAAAAACACTGTAAAAACACGGTACATGTCCAAAAAACTATGGTGTTGTGTGAAAAAAACACTGTAAAAACATGGTATATGTCTATAAATTATGGTATTGTGTGAATAAACACTGTAAAAACATGGTATATGTCCATAAATTATGGTATTATGTGAATAAAACATTGTAAACCCCTGGTACAAGCCATAATTTTAAAAAAAATAATAGTATTATCATTCAAATCCAGTGTAAAACCATAGTACCATGTCCAGAAAATGAAGGTATTATGTGAAAAACAACCACAGTATGAACTGAGACCAAAAATGCATGGTATTATGTGAAAAAAACACTGGAAAAACGAGGTATATGTCCAAAAAACTATGGTATTGTGTGAAAAAACACTATAAAATCATGGTACATGTCCAAAACACTATGGTATTGTGTGGAAAAAAACAATGTAAAATCATGGTACATGTCCAAAAACTATGGTATTATGTGAAAAAAAACACTGTAAAAACATGGTATATGTCCAAAAAACTATGGTATTGTGTGAAAAAACACTGTAAAATCATGGTACATGTCCAAAAAACTATGGTATTGTGTGGAAAAACACTACAAAATCATGGTACATGTCCACAAAACTATGGTATTATGTGAAAAAAACACTGTAAAAACATGGTACATGTCCAAAACACTATGGTATTGTGTGAAAAACACTATAAAATCATGGTACATGTCCAAAAAAACTATGGTATTGTGTGAAAAAACACTGTAAAATCATGGTACATGTCCAAAAAAACTATGGTATTATGTGAAAAAACACTGTAAAAAACATGGTACATGTCCAAAACACTATGGTATTGTGTGAAAAACACTATAAAATCATGGTACATGTCCAAAAAACTATGGTATTGTGTGAAAAAAACACTGTAAAATCATGGTACATGTCCAAAAAACTATGGTATTGTGTGAAAAAACACTGTAAAATCATGGTACATGTCCAAAAAACTATGGTATTGTGTGAAAAAACACTGTAAAATCATGGTACATGTCCAAAACACTATGGTATTGTGTGAAAAAACACTGTAAAATCATGGTACATGTCCAAAAAACTATGGTATTATGTGAAAAAACACTGTAAAAAACATGGTACATGTCCACAAAACTATGGTATTGTGTGAAAAAAACATTGTAAAACATGGTACATATCCAAAAAAACTATGGTATTATGTGAAAAAACACTGTAAAAACATGGTATATGTGCAAAAAAACTATGGTATTGTGTGAAAAAACACTGTAAAAACATGGTACATGTCCAAAAAACTATGGTATTGACTGAAAAACAACCACAGTAAGAAGCCATAATCAAAAAATGAATATTATTATCATTAAAATCCAGTGTAAAACCATGGACATTGTGAGGAGTAAAACCCTAAAACTATGGTATTATGTGGACAATGACCACAGTCAGCACCATGACCAAAAACAACAATGTGAAAAACAAGCAAATATACATTGCATTATGAAGAAGCAACAGTCTGAAGGCACGGTGCGACACGACTGCCACGACACAAATAACATGGTATTACCATAGTACCGAGTCCAGCACTCTGAGCTGACCTGTCCGTCTGCCTCAGGTGAGTGACGTGCGCGCGCCTCACCTGAGAGATCTCGTACAGTAGTTTGTAGTGCTCCTCTCTCTTCTGTAAGCTACACAGGTTGCAGCCCATCCTCGAGCTCAGGGACACGGAGCCGTCTCGCTCTCCCCGCGGCGGCTCGCGGCTCTCCCTCTCATCCGTGTGTCGCCGCGCGGACCCGCATGCACGCGCGCAGCCTCTGGCATCTGACAGCGGCGGCTCGCTCGCGCTCTCCCTCGCTGAGCCGCGGACACGCCCCCTCCAGCGGCTCAGCCTATGAATAATGAGGCGATATGCATGAGAGGGGTGTGGCTAGCGGCAGTGGGAGGGGCCGGCGCTGAGACAATGAGGCTCTTTTGTGTCAGGTTGCACATGAATGCTGGAGATTTTAAGTGGTTTTTAGTCTTAAACTGTTATTACTGCTTGGGGAGACGCCGCTCACAGAGGAACTGATCAGAAGCTTTTCAACATAAAATGCAAAAAGCAAAGTAGGTCACCCATCTGCAGAGACCGCTCACACATCCATACATTTTATGATCCATGAAATATGAGGACTGTGCACGCTTTAGCCAACAGCAATAACTGATAAAAGTGATTTAGTTTTATGGCTGATCATATAAATCTATACTATTAATAAAACAGTTGACACTAATGCACTGAGATGAGTCTTGATAACGTCCACAGGCTCGCCGCCTTTAAAGATATGGATTGAAATTGGTTTTCCTGTAGTGTCTCGCCTTTAATGAAACATCCAAACGACGAACATCAGCGTGTCCGTCACAGCAGGTGTGATCCTGTCTGACGACAAGAGATGATACAGAGTTTACCAGCGTAATTGTTCAGTAATTGGCCCTGGAGCTCAGAAACACACACACACACACATTGTGTTTTCATGGTTTATGGAGACATTCCATAGGCGTAATGGTTTTTATACAGTACAAACTGTACATTCTGTCCCCCTAAACCTACCCATCACACAAAATGTTCTGCTATTTTACATTTTCAAAAAAGATCATTCTGTATGATTTATAAGCTTGTTTCCTCATGGGGACCAACAAAATGTCCCCACAATGTCAAGATTTACTAGCATTACTGTAACTGTGGGGACATTTGGGTCCCCATAACGTAGGGAATACCCACACACACTCACACACACACACACACTCACACACTCATACACTCTCACACACACACACACACACTCATACACTCTCACACACACTCACACACTCATACACTCACACACACACTCACACACACCCATACACTCACACACACACACACACACACACACACTCATACACTCTCACACACACTCACACACTCATACACACACACACACACTCACACACCCATACACTCACACACCCATACACTCACACACACACACACTCACACACTCATACACTCACACACACACACTCACACACACACATTATTGGATTTGCTGGCTTTAGTGTTACTCAAACACCCTGCGGGCAAAACGTACAAACAAAACAAAACGACACACGACACTGAATCCTTCGGTTCTGTGACGTGTTACAGCAGTACTCCGGATTATTTCACATGTGTGTGATGTTCCTCATCGATCAGACATTATTCCCACTGACCGGTGAGGTGAATAACTCTGACCTGTCAGTGGTGGATATATTACGCAGCATTTTGTCCTCAAAGTTGATGTTAGAAGCAGCAGCAAAAATGGGCAAGCGTAAGGATTTGACGGCTGCATGGGTCAGAACATCTCCAGAACTGCAGCTCTTGTGGGTTGTTCCCGTCTGCAGTGGTCAGGATCTGTCAAAAGTGTCCGAGGAAGGAACGGTGGTGAACCGGACACAGGGTCCGATCCAACAGACGAGCTCCTGGAGCTCAAACTGGTTCTGATAGAAAGGTGTCAGAACACACAGAGCATCAGTTTGTTGCGTGTGGAGCTGCAGAGACCGGTCAGGTGTCCATGATGACCACTATCCACCGCAGAAAGAGCCGGCAGAATCAGAACTGAGGCAGTGTGATGCTTTGGACAATGTTCTGCTGGGAAACCTTGGGTCCTGCATCCATGTGGACGTTACTGTGACACGAACCATCTACCTCAGCGTTGTTGAAGACCATGAACACCTTCTCATGGAAACGCTATTCCACCTTCCAGCAGGATAACGCTCCTGACTCAAAGCAGGAATGGTTCAGGAATGGTTTGAGGTGTTGACTCGACCTTCAAATGACTTGACTTGAACAAACAAGTCCGATCCATGGAGGCTCCACCTCACAACTCACAGGACCTCGACATCATGGAGCGGATCCCACAGAACACCCGCGGGGTCCAGAGGAGCTGGTGCGGCAGCAACACATGCTCATAATGTCATGACTGATCGTGTATATAAAAGAACAAGAAGCGCATTCAGAGCACATGAACTGAGACAGTAAAGAGTGTGTTTACTCGTGTTAACATGAGCCCGTTTGACAGAAGGAAACCCAGGATTATTGACTTGATATCTGTGTGAAAATGTCAGAAAGAGCATAAAGCAAATGATGTGATACTGTATTTCTGCTGCTGAATGCACGCTCCAACAAACAAGATAAAATAATAGTCAAACGTGCTGCAGAGGTCGTTCAAATCCCTCCTGGAAACATCTGTAAAACATGTTCATCTGTGACCTACAAACATCAGACGCTCCACAGGCCTCCGTCACAGACGAACTTCACAGGAGACGCAACGCGTGTTTGCCTCCGTCAGTCGAGAGCGTGGAGAAAACAACCATCAAAAGCTCTTTCAGTGTCTCAATACAGATGTGAGAAGATTTCAGCTCCGGAGCCATTCCTGCCATAACATTCCTGTCTTACTCGCGACATCAAAAGCTCCAAATTATGACAAAGTCGAAATTACGAAATCCAGATTAAGACTTAAGAAGTCATAATTATGCCATTGAAAAAATTACATAATAAGGTCAAAATAAGTCATAATTATGAGATAAATTATGAGGAAATAATAACAAAAAGTCAAAATAATGACATACTAAATTGAAATTCTGGCAAAAGTTTAAAATGAAGACATGCTAAGATGTTTACGACAAGAAGTCAAAATAACAAAAAGCTGAAATTATAAAATGCTAATCGAAATGATTCATAATTACGCCATTAAAAATCTGAAATAATGACATAAAAAGTCAAAATTATGGTACACACCAAAAATTCAAAATTATGAAAGTCGATTATGAGATTAAAAGTGAAAATGATTTAGTCTAAATCATGAGTTATGAAACGATGACAAACATTTTAAATTGATATAATTGTGACAGTCATACTAAATCAAAATGATGACTTGAAAGGTCAAAGAAATGTGCAGAATTGTGATCTGAAGTAGAATACTTAGCTAAACCTTTCAGAACGTTTGTTAGTCGTCATGACGTCAGTGTTTCTTGTTATTTTTCACAGATTTGCGGTTGAGGTGTGCGCTGAACTTCATGAAGACTTCACCATCTGAACAGGCACGATCCTCATGAAAGCTGTCAGAAGCCTACGGATGGTGACGTGAAGTCATGTGACATTGGTGTGGTTTGTTTATAGTGTACGTTCAGCTGTTGACCTCTGACTTCATAGACGTCTCAGAACACCCTCACACTCTCACAGCGCGGACGCTGTTACTGCTGTGTGCGCTGATGGTCAGTAGCTAACCGTGCTCAGCCAATCAACCTCTGACCGAGTCTCACCGAGCGACACAAATTACCCACAAACCCACCGAGACACACAGGAGATGTTTCCCAGTTTATCCCGTTTAATTAAACAGCCGTCTGTGTGCGCGAGCGTTTGGAGGAAGCAGACCTGCATCTCCGGGTTCAGCCCGAGGGGTTTGTGCTTCTGATGGCCAGCGTGAGTCGGACGTTCGTACGGTCAGCTGGAGCCGTGAGAATCGCCACAGCCGCTTTAGTTTGATATCCAGCTTAAGTGGGTCATTATCTGGTTGACCAGCAATAATCTTCCTAAACCCTCATGTGCTGCTCGGCATGTTTTCATCCACTATGGGGAATTTTTGAGTCTTAATTTGGCCGTAACTTTCTCCGTGTTTCAGCAAATGGAATGATTTTTGGTGACAAATCTTATTTTGACACATATTTTGGGAAAATGCTTTGAAAATGTTCAAAAACTCAACAGAACTCTGTGGGCAAATTCACGACGCTTTCGTTATGATTTTAACTGCTATAAAAATGTATCAGATAAATATTTTTTTGCTTAAATCTATTAATCAACTTCAGTCCTGATCAAAACTACTAAATTTAAAAAAAAAATTCAGGATTTTAACTCTTTAATTGCCAAATTCATAAATGATGTCACTGATTTGGGAAAAAAAAACGTTTTAAAGAGTTAAAATCCTGATTTTTTTTTTTTAAATTTAGTAGTTTTGATCAGGACTGAGGTTGATTAATAGATTTAAGCAAAAAAAATTGAAAAAAATATTTATCTGATACATTTTTAAAGCAGTTAAAATCATAACGAAAGCGTCGTGAATTTGAACAATGCACAAGGGTTAAAAAAGCCAGTAGCTCTGGTCCAAAATGGCTATTCTGCAATATCAACCCCATAAATCCTCCCGCAACACATCCGCACATCTCAGATCTTCTACTACATGCTTTCTTGACACTTTAGACCGTTTTATCAGGTCTTCTAGTGTAATTGTACAAATGTCCTCCTTCAACTCTTTCTGCTTTCAAATCTGCACTGATTTTTATCAAGTAAAAGTAAGAATAAGTAAAAAGCGCTGGATTTTCCAGCAGGGTTTAATTAGTTTAACAATGTTTCTACTTCAAGCAAAGCATGAAACCGTGAATCTCGGTCTGGACGCTGTTTTACAGATGAACTTCTGACTTCTGTCCTTGTTTAATACAATATTAGGAAAGTTTCTTGTACACAGATTTCGTCTCAAAGACTGAACATGAATAAGTAAAGCCCTCTGAGCCCCGCGCCGCTCCCGACACTGAAGTTCCTCAAAAGTTCAGCGTTTCAAAATATTTGCAGTGCAGCGATTTCAAGTGCAACACTCCGTCACCCACAGAGACACATGCACGAACATGAATTATTTATGTCTAAACAAAAAAGTAGTATAATGTGAAGATGCTAATGAAGAGAGAACACACTGAACGCACTGTTTATATACATGTGAACTTACAACCACACCATTCAGAGACTTTCTGGAGTGGTTTGGGGACTGTGACCGGAACCAGCAGGACACTTTAGACTGGTTTACACTGTTCTTCATCACGGCACATCTGCATATTTATGAGAAATATAGTCTCTCTAATAAACTTTTTTTTTTTACTGCACAATAACCAAGTTTATATATGTGTCATCAATAAATCCAATTCGTTTCTCATATCTCATATATATTTTAACTAAATATTGCTTGTTCCACACATTAGAACCACATTTTCAATTTGAATAAATGCATTTTAAAAATATGATTATTTAAATAAAATCAAAGAGATGCAAATGGTTAATAATAAACTATGCCATGATTTTTTTAGTGTAGAAATCTGATTCATTCACGTATGACTGACAAATATGCATCGCATTAAGTTTATTAGTTTGTTTGTGAAACCTAAATGGAATCTTAAATTTTTTTCAATGTACTTATTTTTTGCACAAATCTACTCACTCAGAAGTCACAATCTGCACAAGCATGAAGAACATCTGACTGGCGAAGTTTCGTAATGAAGCCTCGGTTCTGTGAAGAGAAGCACAGAAAAGATTAAAACATTCAGCGTTTCCTCTTCACACCAGTGCCGATGTGAACATGCATGAGAGGAAGTCCATTTGTCTGACCTCTGAGCTGAAACTTTACAAAGACTCACAGCCGTCAGAAGGCTGGAAGTCAGTCACAGAAGCTCTTGAAAGGCTCGGTTCAGCTGTGAGCTGATGAAACAAGCTGAACTCTGATGATGGAATGATTCAGATGGTAAGAGAGGGTTCAGATTCTCTTGAAGAGCATCTGCTTTAACAGCTTTAAGAACTTCATTTATCTTACGTTAACTGTTACTACTATAATACAGCAGGTTTTTAACTTTAAAACACACAGATATTTTGAAAAATTAATATTTTAGCCTATTTGGCTTTTCATAACATGTTTTTCAGACTAGTGGAAGGAAATAAAAATACATATTAAGGGTTTGCTTTATTTCACTTTATCTGTTTGTGTCTGTAGATTTCAATTTCAATGCATATCTTTTCACAAAATGAGTTTTTTCTCCACTTCAGCAGCACTTACAAACATCAAAACTTACAGTTTTATTCATATCTATATTCTGAAGGTTTTTACTGTAGGGTTTGTTCATAAGTCATTTAACGAATTTTATACAACATTTTATTCCTAAAAACAAGGCGAAATGCATTTTTTTCTGTCTACTGACAGTGTTTTCTGATTTATTGAATAATAAAAAGAGAAATCCACAATCCCCTCAGTAAAAAACTTTCATTCTAAAATGTCAACAAGTGTTGAACCTGGCTTCATCCGATGTTCACATTTCTGTTCTGGAAAATGTAATCATATTCTAAATGAAAATGCATATTCGTTTAATGCAGTCAATCAGCTGGGGAACTATATGATATCTATTAGTTAAAATTTGACCCTATTCACCTGGAGTATATTTCCTTAAATCACATTAAAATTATAGTAATAAAATATACACTTTACTTTAGAGTGTCATTGTTACATATGTTACATGTATTTACTATAGGAATAACTAGAAATTATGCTTAATTACATGCAATTAACCCTAAACCAAACCCTCATCCTAACTTTAACCCTATAGTAAGTACATGTAGTTAATTGTCATTATTTAGTACTGAAATGTATAATAATGACACTTTAAAATAAAATGTAACTGAATTTGCAATACAATGAATAATACCGTAACAGATCTTCCTGTGCAGTACATTTATATACATTTAATAGATGCTAAAGATCAAAAGTAATCTCCGGTCCAGTTTGTTTCTCATGAGGAATCGCCATCGCTCTCAGAACTGTTTTTTTCAGACTCAGAACCTCAGAAAGTGAAAGCGCGTGACCGTGGCTCGATGTCTCTGCTGATTGGTTTCAGCAGCAGGTGTGTTTCTTTTGACCTCCAGGGTGAAACAATTTTACAAGGCTGTTTTGTGGCCCAGCCAACAGGATTGACTCATAAAATGCTGTATGTTCACGGACGCGGTTTCATAAAATCCTGACACCTACATTTGTTTCTCAAACGACGTACTTAGAGCCGCACTTACTGCCGAAGGGGGAAAATGAGCCAGCTCGACTCTCTTCTGGACACGACTTTAAACTTCATGATCTATGGGAGACGGTGAGCTTCCTCAAACACGTCTAGACGAAATCACAGCAGCATCCATGCAACGTCAAAAACAGTTTCTGTATTCATTTGAGATGATATTCACTGGTTTCCTGCTGTGCGGCTTCATCGTGACAGTTTACGCTGAGCTTTATTTCAAGTTGTAAATAAAACAAAGATTGTTGAAGTATGTTTGAAAAATACTTTTTCTTCTTCAAAATTTCACGTGCATTTCAATATATTACCTGTCTTTGTAATTATGTGAAAATAGTTTCAAAGTAAATCCTATACCACACTTTTTTTCACAGGGAACATTCTCAGAACTTTAGCAAATGTTCTGCCAAGTTATGAGCAAATGTTCTTCCAGTAACGTTAATAGAACGTTTGTTCAACGTTATCTTTAATAATGTTAGCACAAAAATGTCATCAATACATCATTCATGGGACTTTTTTTAAACATTTGACCATTTTTGAAATGTTACTACTTGTTTCAGAATGTTTTTAGAACACTCAAAAGTAACGTTTCCTATTGTTTTAAAGGGATATTGAAAATCTAAACATTCGCATAAACATTTCGAACGTTCAGAGAACACTCCGAAATAAAGTTTTCAGAACTCAATGCAAATGTTATCTAAATGTTCTTAGAACATCATTTTGTTAGAAGGGAAGTGTCCGCTCTGATTTCAGATCAGTTCCCAACAGGATGAAATCTGGTTTTCATTAAATCAGGTCTGGTGTTCACGTCCCACTGATGCTGAAAAATGAAAGTGGTCTCAATGTTTGACTCAGATGTTCCTCCATCCCGTTAACTTCTGCTTGTCGTTTTGATTCCTCTGGAGGGCAGGTGTGATCTTCTATAAGACCCGCTCATCTATAATACAGCGTTACACAGCGTATTCCTCTCAAACTCTCATTTTCGCGTCGTCCGGGGCTTCAGCGTCACATATGCACGACGTGTGACCTTCTGTGTGTTTCATGCCAGGCACGCAGAATATCTCACCGCACATTAAGAAACTTCTGTTTGATTTACACTCTTTCACACAAACCACGGAAAACAAATCAAACTCATATCTGGATGGTTTGCTCCAGATTCCTCTGGGAAAGGCCTTTGATTCCCAGCTATTGTGAGCGTCAGATATTGCCGAGACTCCCAAACAGGTTCTGTGGGATCGGTTGCCATGGAAACGCCTCAGTTTGATGATGCGTATGTCAGAGGACACTTACGAGGAATAAGTCTTTTCTTCCGTGCGGCCAGATTCACGCTGGCGACACTGGAAAACCTGAGGAGAAATACACCACAACACAATGAATGATGCTGCTAAAGGATGGCGTTTCATTCGTGTCCTCCTTCATTTGATCTTCAGCGATGCTCCACAGGAGATGAACGAGGGTTTCCGGCTCAAAGAGTTCAGCAGATAACGCTTTATTCACCCATCAGCCCATGCTTATGAGAGCAGGAGAAACTATAATTCATCTCAGACGGGGTTAAAGTCCAAGAGCTCTCAGAGAAACCGTCACGCTCCAGGAGACTCAACTGCAGCCGTTCTCAGAGATACAAATCAAACGCACAAACAGGACAAAAATAACACTGTAACACAGTGCGTAAGAATGGGAAGAAGGAGGCGGGAACCGGCGAACATTCAACATCTTTTAATAAATAAAAAACAATAAAACGAAAGTAAAAGGGCGGCTCACGGCGACTGCCGCCCACACAAACAAAACCAAATAACACTCAACATAAAGCCCAGGCCTGGTCCTCTCTCGTCCTTCACTGTCGTCGCTCCTCTTTTATGCTTCCGGAGCTCCTCCGTGAGAGACACGAGACCGGTGTAGCGCGCAGGTGGCGCTCATTATCACTCGCCCTGCTCGTCACAAACACCTTTCCACTGACTGGAGTTTTGCCATTTAAGACCAAAATTTCCATCATTAGTCTGATCACATTCACCTCAACAACTCTTGATTAGAGGAATCATTCCTGCCAGACGCCGCAGGACGACACGCATCCAAATCACCAGCAGCTCTAGAACTAGTTAAGATCATGTGAGAGAGTAAAATGAGTTTCTCTTCCATCACTCGTGACTTCAACACAGTTCATCATCACCGCGAGTGAAAGCCGAGCGGCGGCGGCTGATATGAGACGACGCCGTTTACATGCCGAATGTGTTTCTGAACAAACTCTGATCTCTGGAGAATAGAGTGACGATGATGAGATCAGTCAGACACGAGGAAAACAGTTTCATTAAACACACAGTGTTTCCAAGAATTCCTTTGGACAAAAGTTGATCCAGAAATATTTCATATTCGCTCACAGAAACAGACGTGATGCTCTTCATCTGAAGAACTCGTTCGGCGTACGTGTGACGGCTTTACTGTACATCACTGATATTCACTGGATGTTTAACACCAGGAGTTTTCAAACCGAGATCCATGAGGAAAAAACGTACTTAAAAGACTAACAGCGTTTGTTTAACTGTTTTTTTTTACATTCACCAAGCTTGATAATATTACTTTTCAGAAATCATGAGATTAATGTAGATTTTTTTATATGTATTATTATATTTAAAATAATCTAAAATAAAAATATATACACACACA
>CM074290.1:1561114-1573614 GCA_037194245.1 Opsariichthys bidens | reverse complement strand
CATTTTAAGCCAAGGAATCAGAAGAAAAAATATTGTATGGTTCAAAAGGTATTAGCATAAATAAGTGCAATTTCAGGCTGTTGTTGGTGCTAGAGGGGAGTTAAAGACTCCAAACTGTGTGCCAAATTTCATGATTTTCCCACAAGAAGTTCTGTGGGCTGCCAGATCGTATAATTCACACGGAGCTCATAAACAAAGAGTCTCCTGCAGAAACACTCCCATTCCTCGAAGCAGTAAATGACTAGGCTAGTTGAGTGGTGGGATGTGAGTTCCTCTAATGAGTGTTCATTTCCACAGCACTTACAGAGGTCAGCGCCGGCCGGCCGCTCCGCACTCCACATAATGCTTTAACTCTCGAGCGTCGAGGACGTCCGTGAAGGTTGAGAGCTCTTAACGGCAGGTACTTCATCAAACGGGCTTTTGAAGAGTCAAACATGAATTCATCGAGATCCAGTGCAGTTCTTTAAGCACACAGACACTGAACAAAGAGCTGGAATACAGCAGCACTAAACACACGCATGAGCCTCAAAACTACATGTTATTATACTTAATGCATCCTGTATTCATTTATAATGCACTTTTTTCTATTCAATCTCATTTTGAGTTCGCAGACTGTTTCAGTAAATCTCAGCCAAAATGACATAAGAAAATCATTTTTAGCTGAATACAGCTGAAAATCACTTATAGCTACCACAACAAACACAATAAACCTGTTTGCTGACCGATTCTGCTGGCTAGACTTGGTAAATCCAGTGCTGGACATTAATCATGTTCACCAGTGTTTTGTTAGTCCAATCCGATCAAGGTCAGACTGTTTAATAGCCATGTCAACCAATCCTATTAACCCCTGACTGACAAATAGTGCTGGTTAAGGCCTGGAAGGAAAACAGTGAGTGTAAATGTAATCAATGTGACCAACCGAATCATGAGGACATGCATCTCAACCCGTCCAGGGTTAGTTCACCTCAACATTAACATTCTGTGTTTATTTACTCAGGAAATACGTTGTTTCTCTTCTCCGGTAAATGTATCTTGATTTAAGAATGTTTAGATATTTGTGCTGGAAAACAAGACATCATTTTTACAGTCTTCTCAACTCACAAACTCTGTGATCTAGAACTTTAAGCTATTTCACATTTTAAATGTTTCTGTTGCATGAGATTGATTTTTAATTTCTCCTGACCAGTAGGTGGCGCTGCGCCGAAACGCTGCATGAAGCCTCGGGTCATGCTTGTGATGACACGCACCAATATTCGTCCCAATACGCTAAAGCGTTGCGGAGCCTCGCGTCCATTTTGACGTGCTCTTGGTTGAATCCGTTGGCGTGTAATTCGAGAATGCTTTTGTGTTTAATCAATATATGCCAGTGCGATCTGAAGATGATCTGAGCCAGTTTTGATGAAAATCAGACAAACTGTCTGGGATGAGTTCAAAACAGCATGTTTTTTTGGGGGAAAATTCAAAATGCCGTTCAAAAATGACATCACAGGCTGCAGTAGAAACGTCTTGAGCCAAGGAATCAGAGAGGGAAAACGTTTCTAGCCGTATAGCCATATTTCATATGATTATGTAAATTATGCATGCACGCATATGCGCTCCAGATTTCACTAGTTAACATTTGAGTTGAGGGATCACTATTCACCACACACACACACACAGTTCGTTGATCCGAACGTATCGCACACCCACGTGTCTGGAGCGCGGCTGATGGGAATGTGACTCCAGACAGCGGGAGATTGATGCGCCCTTATTAGAATCAAACGGCACGGCGACACGGAGGACGTTACAGCAGGAGAGGCGTTAAAAAGTCATTTATCACTCGCCGCTCGTGATGTATTCCCGAGTTCTCTCAATGCAACCTCAGTGCTTTTTCATTCTCTCGGGGCGAAACGCAACCAACCCACCCGACATGTGAACGCTATTCAAATGAGCGCTATTAGCGGGATTAAACAGCAGCAGAAGGGCGGGAATGTGAACGAGGGGGCGAGAAGTGTGTGCTGAGCTAATTTGTGTAATGAACACTGACAAAAGAAAGAGGCTGGAGCTCAGAATGAATCCGCCATCCATCAGGAGCCAACGGCCCTCCAGCGGCCCGATCCTGAACAATACAGCATTCGGATCCGATCTGAACTCATCAGGATCTACACAACCGAAAAACATGCGTACCAACCTTTTGTGCTCGCACTCCAAAAAACTTTCTTTGGGTTGAAAGTCAGCAAATTTGGATTTTTCTGCTGGGTCAAATATGGACAAACCCAATCATGAGTTATTCTAACTTAACATGTTGGGTTGCTCGTTTAACTTGGTACAATGGGTCGGTTTATGCAGGAATACATAAAAAAGCGTGTTTTGCTACACTAAAAAAAATGCTGGGTTAAAACAATCCAACGTTGGGTTGACAAAGGGACAAACCCAGCGATTGGGTTAAATGTTTGCCCAACCTGCTGGGTAGTTTTATTTAACTTAACTGTTGTTTAAAAATTACTGTATGTCTGGATTGAAATGAACCCAAAATAGTTTGGAAATTAAAAATCAGACACATAATTACTAGAGGAAACAATAATTAATCATAACGTGAATAAGCAATTTAATAAATGTTTATTGTTTAAATATTATTCATTGAACTTATTAATATAATAAATGTAAATTTCCAACATACTTTGGGTTCATTTTAAGAAAGCAATACAGTCATTTTTAAACAATAGTTACATTTAACCCAACCACTGGGTTAAAACAATCCAGTTGCTGCGTTTGTCCATTTTCAACCCAATTTGAGCTGTTTTTAACCAGGCATTTTTTAGAGTGTAACGTTCCCAAGTATTGAAAATATGTCTGAATGTTCTTTGAACGGACGGTTCATAAAATGTTTTTAAAATAATGTTTTTCCTTCATAAAACATTCCATTTCATCATTCTTCAAACGTGTGAACGTCACTTTTGAATGTTCTCTGAAACAAGTAGGTGAACGTCCATTTGAAACGTTTCAGAAAAAATGTTCCAAGAACGTTTTTGTGCTAACGTTTGAAAACATTATTAAAGACCAGATAACTTTGAACAAACGTTCTATTAATGTTACTGGATGAATTTAAAAATGCACATTGATGTAACTCTCCTGTTTATTCACCCTACTGGATTCAGATGCATTAAATGAGTTTAATTTGCATTCTGTACACAATTGACACTGTGATTCTGCACAGCCGACAGTGTCCTGATGACCTTCAGTGATACAAGCAAAGAAATAAACTCATTTTAAAAATCGTTATTGCACACTCACATTCAAAATGAATAAATGCACGTCTTTACATTTGAGCTGCTGGGTGTAAATAATACCTCCTCTCACAACAATTTGATTTAATATAGTCCTTTACTCGATCATGTGATGCATCATGAAGTGTGAAATTTGCGAACTCACGGGTTCAGTTCTCAGATGTAGGTTTGAACTAATCACTCTGGATAAAAGCACCTGCCAAACGCACACACGTTTTATGCTAAACTCCGCTTTGATAAAGCCCTGCGTGCACAATATTTCATTTTCTCCAATTGTCTTGGTGAATTATCCGCGCTCGCTCCTGAAGCGGCTGTTTCTTCTGAGGCAGTTTCAGAGAGCTGCACAAATTTATTAGCAAACAGCAGCAGTCCTTCATACTGAACAGCAGCTCCACAAATGACACGCCGCCGGCTCTGACAGACAAGCATTTCATTTGCAAAAGCTAATAGTCACTTTTTTTTTAAATGCATAAAAAGTTCTTACCATTGCATTTGCTTTCATACCGCCGTATTTATGCAAACTAGTGTTTGAATTTTTACTGCGTTTATGCATGAATGATAATCCAAAAACTGGATTCATTTGTTTGTTCAGATTAATAACACTATAAGCAATAAGCAAAACTGATCCTTCATTTAAACAACCATCAATTCAAAAATATAAAACATGAACATCACTCTAAAAATACTGGGTTAAAAACAACCCAAGTTGGGTTGAAAATGGACAAATCCAGTGATTGGGTTGTTTTAACCAAAACAATGAGTATTTTAACCCCAGGGTTGTGTTAAATGTTTGCCCAACCTGTTGGGTAGTTTTATTTAACTCAACTACTGTTTAAAAATTACTGTATTTCTTGCTTAAAATTAACAAAAAAAAAAAGAAAAAAAAAGAAATTGACATTTATTAATATGTTTAATAAATTAACATTTATTATACATTAATTGAATAAAAAAGAAACAATAAACATTTATTACATTTCTTATTAATAAATGTTCATCTTTTGATTATTATTGTTGTCTCTAGTAATTATGTGTCTGATTTTTAGTTTCCAACATATTTTGGGTTCATTTTAAAGCAGACATTCCGTCATTTTTAAACAATAGTTGAGTTAACCCAACATTTAACCCAGTCGCTGGGTTTGTCCATTTTCAACCCAACTTGGGTTGTTTTTAACCCAGTATTTTTTACAGTGATGATTTACAGACAGTAAATCCCTCCGATTCTTTCTCCCTCAACATTGAATTTGTGTCTCTGATTACAGCTGATAAGGAGTAAAATCAATCCGTGTTGAATCATTAAACGTCACGATAATCGCAGCTAACAGTAAATCAATGAGCTCGCGCTGAATTATCGCTCCGGCACATTGAAATCCCGTCCCTGAGCGAGCCGGAGCGCGACTGACACCTTCAACGGGCCTGATTCATTCGGTCCGCGAGCTCGACGCCGGCCTCGTGTTTTACACCGCGGCTCTTTAGCAGGAGGCGCTTAAATGAAGGCGATACTTGAGCTTCACACACACACACACACACACGACGGGAAGTCTCAGCCTTTAGCATTAGGCTGAAGTTAAAGGTTTGACCCCGGGGCAGATCACGTGAAGTGTGCTCACTTTACAGTGCCTGAGAGACGCTCGACAACACGTGGAAATCAATATGGATCAGCAACACTGACCTGAGCATCAGCTTATTAAAACAACTAATAATTCATTATGCATCTGTTTAAAACAAATTCCAAGAAGAAACTAGAGCCTGAGTTTCTCCTACATTCAAATCAATAAACACAAATCACTCTTCACGTGCAACACATTCTCCACGCGTGACGATGGCGTTCTCCGCTGCGATTAAACCTGAAGCTCTTGAATTTTTAAGGCGCCGAGCCGATCACAATCTTCAGCCCGCATGGATGCGTCCATCATCCTGATGGAATGACATCGGGAAAAGTAATAACTCAATCTCAGGATTGTAGGGATCGATACCTAATCCATTCTGCTCCGTGAGCTTTTCTGGAGCCGCTGGTTTATCTTCCCGACACGAGGCCAGAAGCGCTCATCACCTCCAGACACCGGATCGCCGTCCGCCGACAGCCGGAGCCGCGATAAGAGACACGACAGCCGCTGGACGCATTGTTTCTGTGTCCGGACCGGCACGAGAGCGACGGGCCGATAAGGGCATCGACTGCGGCCGGATAAACTCTCTGGAGGTCAGAGATGTTGTTTATCGGCTGAAGAATCAATGGAAGCACACACACACACAGCGAGGCAGGGGAATATCTGTCATTTCCACCTGCTGTTCCAGGCAGGATTTGAGGAGAACGTCACTCAAAAGTTGACAGACACTCTCTTTCCCAGCTAACACTTTATTACGACGCTCCTCTTTAGACATTCTACTGACTTTACAACACATAAAATTATTCTACTAACCCTAAGCTAACAGTCTAATGAGAGTAAGAGTCGAGTTCCTGCTCCGATTGTGTTTGGCTGAAAGAAGATATACACCTAATCATGAGATAATTCATTTTTGTGTGAACTATCCTTTCAATGTTACTGGAAGAACGTTTCTTTCACAGTCTCTGGTGTCTCCAGTGAAGTTTATCATTTATTATATCTTGTCAAATTCGCCTCTATTTGGGTTTGAGCAAAACACGCCGTTTTTGTGTGTGTCCCTTTAAATGCAAATGAGCTGCTGCTCCAGAAGAGGGCGGAGCTTTTAATGCAAATGAGCTGCTGCTCCAGAAGAGGGCGGAGCTTCAACAGCTCAACAACAACAAAGCTGGAGAATCTCACGCAGACAAAACGAGGAAAGTGTTCAAACGGATGGAGAGACTCAGGAAGACGTTTCTGAACGGTTCGTGGATAAATTGATGGAGTTGCTGTGGAGTTGATCATGTGTCGTCACGTTCATCTTTTTTCCTCGAATCCACCCTCGTTTGTGAAGCGGTCCGGCGTAAAATGAACAACACTCGACTACAACAACTCTTCCTCTTCTCTGAACATGGCCCCGCCCCCTTTGTTGAGTGTTCTCGGGGGCGGGGTTTATGTAAATTCTAGGGTTTGTGATGTCACTAATCCAGGAAGAAGCTTGTTGTAGTCCTTAAACAGCGATTTCTGTACAAGAAAATATCTTCCTTTGCATTGAACATTGAGCGTCGTAACTTTGCAGATGTTGTTTCTGCTCAAACAGTAACATTACACACTAACTGAAGTTACAAAACATTTTCTTAAATTTTTCAGAGAACTTTGACAATGGAACGGTCTTTAACGCTGGTATAACCAAGGAAAAAGGTTTTGAACATTCAGAAGTAACGTTTTAGGAACGTTAATGTTTCTGTTAGCAGGTTCTGCAGCTCATCCGGATCTCAAACGCCAGTGAAAACAAGCAGATCATCCGCGTTCCCACAACTATAAAACTTCTGACCTGAAAACCTGCTGAAATGTTGATTACGGCGTGATTTAATAAACCATAAAGACGTCATGACAGACCATTACACTGAAGGAAAGCCTCACATTACCACTCACAATATATTCTATACTTTTAATTCCTCATGCGCTTCTGAAAAGATGATTAATCTGAGTGTTTTGGTAATCAAGACTTAATCACACCAGCGCAACAACAATGAAGTTTGATCAACTCTCAAAGATCTGGACTCGTGTTTTAGTGAGTAAAGCGACTCAGATGAATCACGGTAATGAACTGCTGCTAATGAGCTGTCACACTTAATTCACACACAGCCCGTCCTCTAATTGCTAATTAGGAAATGCGGAGGTGCTCTAAACGAACTAAACCCGCCCGGGCCGTTTGTCAAGCGCTTCCTCATCCTCTGATTAACTTCAATTAGTGAAAGAACATGAGACGCGCAGCGATGGTATCAGAGTCCGTACGGCCAATCAGCAGCCAGCGCCTTCATTTCCTGCTTCAGTGGGGGAACGAGATCTCATCTGTCAGATGATCCTCCAAACATCCCAACAACAGCGACGTCGTGCATTAATCATGAGGGGGCGTGGTCTGATCATTTGACTGGCACTTGAGCAGCCATTGAGAACAACCAATCAGCAGCCAGTGTTACAATCCAAATACTCGTGAAAGTCATTGACCAGAGCGTGAGTTTGACACTCGAGGAGCTCAACATCCCGCCCTGGCAACCCAAAGCAATTAAATTCATATCTCATGATCTTCTCTTCGTCTTTCTTTCCTCCCACTCCACGTCTGAAGGAGCGGCGGATCGCTATGGCAACCCTTAGCAATAAAACTCATAACTTAAGAAGATATTTGAACTGGTTCATCACATTCATGATTTCTGCGGAAGTTTCCAGTCTGACCAAAACAAACTCTAACGGATCTGAAATGAAAACTAAACGTGCAAAACTCACTGAGACAGTGGCATTTATTATTAAGATTTTGAATAAGTTCTATATAGTTCTATAGATTTGGTTTATTGTTTGTATGTTTTTGCTATACACATACAGTATAATATAGCACATATACATTTTTTATTTATTATTAATTTATTGATTTATTGTTAATTTATTAATTCAGTACGATTATTCATTAAGAATGCATTAATATTTATGATGGTAATATTACATATTTTATTTATATACATATAAAGTTTTATTAATTTTCAATTTATTAATTCAGTTTAATCCAGTTAGATTATTTTAATTCATTCAAATTATTTTTATTTTATTTACTTTACTCTGGCCACACATATAATATAGTACTTATAAAGTTTTATTATTTTTTAAATTTATTATTAATTTATTAATTCATTTTAATTCAGTAACATCATTTTAATTCATTCAAATTATTATTTTATTTATTTTATTTACTCTAGCCACACATTTAACATAGCATTTATAAAGTTTTATTATTTATTTTTTATTTATTATTAATTTATTAATTCATTTTAGTTTAGTAAGATTATTTTAAGACATTCATATTATTTTATTTTATTTCATTTTATTTACTTTGCTCCGGCCACAAATATAATATAGTCCTTATAAAGTTGTATTATTTTTTTTTTAAATTTATTATTAATTTATAAATTCATTTTAATTCAGTAATTATTTTGTGACTTAAAATGTTCTTTTAAGACATTCAAATTATTATTTTATTTTATTTCTCGAGAGCTGCTGATCAAACTCTTCTGGATGACCGGAGCATCAGCTGTTTTGAGGTCTGAATTCACAAGTTCAAAGGTCAGGATCTGAATTTGTGAAGATGTGCATCTATACTCAGATAAACACTCAAATACAGTGAAGCAGCAGATCTTCACGAACACAGAGTGACTCTCTGAACCTTGAAAGGCCAAACCGAGCGCATCTTCATCCTCCTCAGTCACACATTCAGGTGTTTCCAGTTTTTCTGAGGAACACAAACGTCAGGATCTGTGACCAGTGAACACATCTCTATCCAGGATGAAGAAGCACTGACATTTACCGCCTTTACCAGTGTTATTTCCCCACAGACTCCGGCGGGATGAAGATTCAGGACCGCCGACGGTGAATGTTGGCAGGCGTTCACACTGACCTCCATCCAATCCAACTTCAAACAGCGCCTGTGCTTTGAAACAACGATGCTCTTCATTATTGAAGAGAGACACGAGCTCACGCATGAACCGCAGAGATCAGAACTACAGCGTCACGCTGATATTCATCATGTGACAAACTTTATCAATTAAACACCATCAGAAGCTTCAAACACCCAAAGCAGCGTCCACACAGATGACACTGGACCTTCTGACAACGTTCTCTCAACATTATGAACAAATATATGTTAATAGAACACTGATTTAAAGTTATCTGGTCTTGAATAATGTTCTCAAAGCGTTAGCACAAAAACATTATTCCTTCTGTTCAGTGTTGATTCAGTTCAGTTCGATGTAGATTCAGTTCAGTTCAATATTGATTCAGTTCAGTTCAATATTGATTCAGTTCAGTTCAATGTTGATTCAGTTCAGTTCAATGTTGATTCAGTTCGGTTCAGTGTTGATTCAGTTCAGTTCGATGTAGATTCAGTTCAGTTCAATATTGATTCAGTTCAGTTCAATATTGATTCAGTTCAGTTCAATGTTGATTCAGTTCAGTTCAATGTTGATTCAGTTCGGTTCAGTGTTGATTCAGTTCAGTTCGATGTAGATTCAGTTCAGTTCAATATTGATTCAGTTCAGTTCAATGTTGATTCAGTTCAGTTCAATGTTGATTAAGTTCGGTTCAGTGTTGATTCAGTTCAGTTCAATGTTGATACAATTCTGTTCGATGTAGATTCAGTTCAGTTAAATGTTGATTCAGTTCAGTTCAGTTCAATGTTGATACAATTCAGTTCAATGTTGATACAATTCTGTTCGAAGTAGATTCAGTTCAGTTCAATATTGATTCAGTTCAGTTCAATGTTGATACAATTCTGTTCGAAGTAGATTCAGTTCAGTGCAATATTGATTCAGTTCAGTTCAATGGTGAAATAATTCTTTTCAATGTTGATTCAGTCACTTCAATGTTGATTCAGTTCAATGTTGATTCAGTTCAGTTCAATGGTGAAATAATTCTTTTCAATGTTGATTCAGTCAGTTCAATGTTGATTCAGTTCAATGTTGATTCAGTTCAGTTCAATAACTGTAAAGTTCATCGATTATGAATCGAGTTGAATTCAGCTCTACAGAAGACGACAGAGTCATGATTCAGTTCAAGTTTTGCTCTCATCTGAAAGTGTCAGTGCAGTAAAATCAATAATAATGCTGAATATTCATTTTCTTTTCAAATGAAAACTGTCATCAGTTTACTTTAAACTCTATGACTGTAGATGTAATATTTACTCATTCTTCTCATTGTATTTTCTGTTTCCCTCAGAAAGCACTGGATTATAGAAGTCAAACCGGATGTGAACATCATTTCATGCTGACTATCAGCACTATGAAGGGGGAAATCAGCAAAATTAGCATCCGAGAATCATTAGTCCAGCTTGTGTTTGAGCGCCGCAGCGGAAACTCTCTGGCATTAGGCAGGACTGGTCATTAAACCTCAGTTAACCAGTGCATAAACTCCATCTCGCACGAATACATGTGCCGTACAGATGGTTAATGTGACTCTCGCTTTAATTACTGAATCAAACCAGTAATGTGACTCTCGCTCTAATTCCGGGGTTTAAAGTGAATCGCTGACGGACAGATGACCTCCCATGACCTTTGACCTTTGAGTGTTTCTGCTGGTGTTTGTAACGGAATAAACCAGCCATCATTACCCATGAGATTTCTGCCGGGGAAGAGGAACTGAGCGGCGTTTCTATCGTTAATCATCACTGAATTGATATCGTTAACAGCACTAAATTGATCAAATAAAGCCATAAAACTTAAGAAGCCACATTTTACTGTACCTCCATTGCTTTTATATGTAATATGATAAAACTCTCCCATTTTCCGAACAAACATACGGATGAGGAGCCGGAACAGACGCCGCAGGTCTGTCCTCATCAAGGTGAACAAAGCAATCAAATCAATCAAAAACCTCCCTGGCCATAAAAGAGGCGCGTGATTGGTCGTCTCGCTCTCGTACAGTACAGCGCCTCCCTCTGGTCAGTGACGCAGGGCTGTGATGAGGCGGTCAGCGGCCGGGTCAGGCTTCATGACGAGAGCGTTTGAACACGCGACATCCATCAGCGCAGGACTGAGGCGTCAGCAGGAGTCCGTCCATCCGTCACCGACTCACTGATTAACATCTTCATATCTTCACTTCAGATCCTCAGTCATTGTGCTTCTCCTGTTACTGTATCTTGATTTAAGAAGGTTTAGATGTTTGTGTTGGAAAACGAGAAACACTGAGGAAGAACAGCTAAAATCAGGCTCTCAGTAAAGGTCGAGTGGTTACTGATCTGAATCTGCTGTAAGGACCATCTGGACTAAAGTGACGTGTTCGCAGCTCATGAGCCGATAACTCAGATCAGTGTTGAATCAATTCAGTTCAAAGTTGATTCATTTCAGTTCTGTGTTGATTCAGTTCAATGTTGATTCAGTTCAGTTCAGTGTTGATTCAGATCAGTTCCATGTTGATTCAGTTCATTTCAATGTTGATTCAGATCAATTCAGTGTTGATTCAGTTCATTTCAATGTTGATTCAGATCAGTTCAATAACTGTAAAGTTCATCGATTATGAATCGAGTTGAATTCAGCTCTACAGAAGACAACAGAGTCATGATTCAGTTCAAGTTTTGCTCTCATCTGATAGTGACAGTGCAGTAAAATCAATAATAATGCTGAATATTCATTTTCTTTTAAACCCCAGGACCATTAAAGTCAACATGACATCAAATGTATCTTGATTTAAGAATGTTTAGATGTTTGTGCTGGAAAACAGAATCCTGGCATTTCCCAGTTATAGTCAGTCTCTCAGTAAAGGTGGTGGTTGATGATCTGGTGCGATACAGATACAGTGAAGACTGAATCTGCTGTGAGGATCATCCGGACTGAACTGAAGCGTTCGCACCTCAGGGGCCGATAACCTCAGACGAGCACTAAAGCAAGGGCCGCTCGCGTGAAACCGGCCTCTCCTGCATCCTAATAAACGTCTAAGTGAGGAAATCTCTTTCATAAAGCCTCGTCTCAGCGGTTTCATCTTCATCGCTCCGGATAATGTCAGCGCAGGGACTTCTGTCAAACACACATGTAAAACGCACAATAAACTCTCACTTCGCAGGAAATCGTACCATTTATTGTGCTATTAATTTGATGAAGAGTGTTTACATCACAACTTCAGTCTAATTACTGAGCATGAAATATGAGAGGGTCGCACACAGATGCTGCTTTACGACTGAATAACACCAGATATTACGGCATACTTTAAAGAGACATATTTTTGCTAATAAAATACAAAGCATTTAATTGCTCATATTAAAACATTTGTCTCTTTATATATACAGCAAGATTACATGTACATTTATTAGTTTAGCAGACGCAATTAAAATATTCTACCAGACTAATGGATATTTAAAGGCACAGTATGTCATTTTCGCCACTAGAGGTCACTCGTTCAAAACAAAGGCATGATTTAGTGGTTTTTAGATCAAAAAATCTTCCATATTGTGGCTTTAAGCTCATCAATCATCTAATTATTAGTTAGAAACAAAGAAGTTTAACTTCTTTGCTTTTAGTTTAAAAAATCCCAGCTAACAGAGAATGTTCTGACAAGGTTCTCTCAACGTTATGAGCAACGTTATTGCGGTAACATTAATGGAACGTTCATTCAAAGTTAT
>CM074290.1:1313614-1556114 GCA_037194245.1 Opsariichthys bidens | reverse complement strand
TAGTAAAATCACGCTGAGAGAGGGATTAAAAAAACTAAACAAGCATTGCTGGTAAAATGAGCAAGACAAATCCCAATTGTTTTATATTTATATTTTATATGTTGTGTCTGTTACTATAGTGAACATTTATCTCTAACATTTAAAAGGTAAAATTTTCATATAAAACACAAATCAAGAATTAGATCACCATACACAGAGACTGAGAGATGTAGAGTAAGTTCTTCTGCTCATGAAAAACTGTTCTTGACATCCCTTGACTGTCTCTTAAAACAATCACACTGCAGCAGAATAATGACACTCACTCCAGTTTCTCCAGTTTACACTGAGGATCCTCTAGTAGATCTGAGAGCTGCTTCACTCCTGAATCTCTAATGCAATTCTTACTCCGCTCTCTCAGATGAGACGGGTTTGATCTCAGAGCTGAACTCAGGTCAGCACAACCTCTGTCACTGGTGCGAATAGATCTCAACCTGTGAGTGTCTGAGAAACAGATGAACCCTTTCAGTCAGAATACAGTGAGAATCAGATCCTCAGACAATGACACACAGACATGAAGGTGTACAGTTATTCCTGAGCTCTTAGCAAAATTACAGGGTCTTTATCAACTATCAGAGTATCCAAGCAAGTCTATGAGGTTTATTTCTTCCCATTTGGTATTTAATAGATACATATTATACATGTTCAGTCATGTTTATGTTTATTTTTACTTTATTACGGTTTTATACTTTATTAAAACATTTACTTTACATGTATGAATATGGACACTAAAACAAGCTCATTTATTATGCATGTGTATTCAGTGGGATTCAAGAGTTTATCACTCTTCATTTGAATAATCTAATACTGATGTAGGCCCATGCAGCATTTCTTAAGACATTTAATTTAATAGTGTAGTTTAACATAATAATGTAATAAAATATAATATCATGCCTTTAGCTAATTTCAGTTGCATTTTCATCTTTTACATGAACAAAAATACAAACACATGAACAAGGGCAAGATTTTTACAAGCTTGCTTAATTTTTTTAGCCAAATAAGCTTTGGTATGCAACTTTAAAACACAATTTAGGTATGATTTGACTATTGTAGGGTTAATTATTGGTCATCTAGGTCATAAATACACTGTGCAAAGCTGGTAACATAGGTAAAATCAGACACAATCACAAACAAAGAAATACAGACACTGTGAGTCTGTCTGATGAAGAATGTGTGTCAACATGCCTGGATTTACATTATACAATGCCAGAATCAGAAACGTACCCCAATTTCTCCAGTTTACACTGAGGATCTTCCAGTAGAGCTGTAAGCAGCTTCACTCCTGAATCTCTAATGACATTCTCACTCAGATCCAGCTCTCTCAGATGAGACGGGTTTGATCTCAGAGCTGAACTCAGATCAGCACAACCTCTGTTACTGATATAACAAGATCTCAACCTGAGTGTGAAGAAAACACATTCAATGCTGATGTCTAGAGAAGTATAGAAAATGCTACTATAACTAAAGATTATAGTACTTCCAGTCTTTCCCAAAACAAACATTTCAAATAAAACCAGTGACACTCACCACAGTTTCTCCAGTTTACACTGAGGATGTTTCAGTAAATCTGAAAGCTCCTTCATTCCTGAATCTCTAATGACATTCTCACTCAGGTCCAGCTCTCTCAGATGAGACGGGTTTGAACTCAGGGCTGAACTCAGATCAGCACAACCATCACTGATTTGACAAGATCTCAACCTGTGAGTGTGAAGAAAATACATCAAATACTGATGTCCAGTGTTGGGAGTAACTCATTACTGTCAGGGTTTAGCTGCGTAGATAGCACGACGAGGAAGGAGATAAGATAAACAAGTAAACTTTAATAATCTGAACCGGTAAATCCAATGGAGACAGGGGAACACAAGCAAAGTATAGACGTACAATACCACACAATGAGGATAAAACAGAACTAAACTTAAATACACAGAGAACATGGGGATAACGAGATAAGTGATTGGGAACAGCTGTGGTGATTAGATTAGTGTCCATGGAAACAGATTGTGGCGGGAACTTCAAACAAAGGAACATGTGACAGATTGAAAACAACAACAAAGCGACAGTCCATGTGGTGGAGACGTGACAATTACAAGTAACACGAGTTGTTATCTTATTACTTTTTTCAAGTAACTTGTAAAGGAACGCATTACTTTTAAATTTACAACAAAATGTCTTAGTTAATTTTTCAAATAAGTACTTTGTTTTCACATTATTGACTGACAGCTCTCCTGTTCCCATGTTGAGAGAAACCAGAAGTAAGTGTTGTGTGTGCTGTGTGTGATCATGATGGTTCTTATAGTTCTAGACTAAATGTGAGCATTTACTAATCTCACTTACAAAAAACAGAGTCAGTATTCTTCAAAATGAATAAAAACAGTGAAATGCAATTTCAGAATATTGCACAAACCTGCAATAAATAAACATATTAAATCAAACATATACTAGATCACATAGATATAAAGATCACATTTCTGTTCAGCCTGAAGCTTATTCATTTCACCTTTGGTGTGAAAGGGCCTGTACGTTTGCCAAAAATAGAAAACAAGCAAGTTGTTACTTACAAACAAGCAAGCCCAGTACAGGTGAGAAAAAAGAAATGCAAAAGTAATATAATACATTACTTTCTGTATGTAACGCAATTAGTTACTTTTTTAGTGAGTGATGCAATATTGTAATGCATTACTTTTAAATGTGACTTTGCCCAACACTGCTGATGTCTAGAAAAGTATAGGAAAAACTACCGTAACTAAAGATTATAGTAGTTCCAATCTTTACTAAAACAAATATATGAAATAAAGCCAGTGACACTCACCTCAGTATCTCCAGTTTACACTGAGGATGTTTCAGTAGATCTGAAAGCTGCTTCACTCCTGAATCTGTAATGTCGTTCTTACTCAGGTCCAGCTCTCTCAGATGAGACGGGTTTGATCTCAGAGCTGAACTCAGAACAGCACAACCTCTGACACTGATACGACAAGATCTCAACCTGTGAGTGTGAAGAAAACATCATATAAATGAATAGGAAAAAAAACTACTATAACTAAAGATTATAGTACTTCCAGTCTTTACTAAAACAAATATATGAAATAGCGCCAGTGACACTCACCTCAGTATCTCCAGTTTACACTGAGGATGTTTCAGTAGATCTGAAAGCTGCTTCACTCCTGAATCTGTAATGTCGTTCTTACTCAGGTCCAGCTCTCTCAGATGAGACGGGTTTGATCTCAGAGCTGAACTCAGAACAGCATAACCACTGTCACTGATTTCACAAGCTCTCAACCTGTGAGAGGGAAGAAAACACATTATATACTGATGTCTAGAAAAGTATAGGGAAAAAACTACTATTAAGTTTATAGTACTTCGCGGTCTTTACTAAAACAAACATGTCAAGTAAAGCCAGTGACACTCGCCTCAGTTTCTCCAGTTTACACTGAGGATCTTCCAATAGATCTGAAAACTGCTTCATTCCTGAATCTGTAATCTCATTCTTACTCAGGTCCAGCTCTCTCAGAGACAGATTTGTTCTCAGAACTGAACTCAGAACAGCATAACCACTGACACTGATACGAGAACATCTCAACCTGTGTTTGTAAAGAGAAGCATGTGTTAATGTCCTGTAAGAATCAAGATTCAAGTAATTATCGAGCTCTAATCTACAATAATGAAAATCAGGCAAGTTGGTTTAAGGTCACCTGAA
Source organism: Opsariichthys bidens (assembly GCA_037194245.1). Lineage (NCBI taxonomy): Eukaryota > Metazoa > Chordata > Actinopteri > Cypriniformes > Xenocyprididae > Opsariichthys > Opsariichthys bidens. Next base: position 1,552,384 of record CM074290.1, on the reverse strand, counting down.
ACAAACTGTTTATCAGATTCATCATTAAACATATTTTGTCTCTGTTGACATGTTACACTGATATAATGAACAACGTGAATAAATCTATCTGTACTTCATGAAATTAGGGGTCAGCAACCCTTTTGTCATTAAGTGCCATTTTTTCAGGTTCAAGTTAAATAGAAAAATCAACTAATTGCACATATGAATCCTGATTATCCATGTTATACCAGCAAAAGATTATCAATCACAAATTTGCTTATTTGATTAGTAACACAAGACTGACTATTTATAATTTCTGATGTTTTATGAAATGTTTAAGGTTTATTTTAAAAGTCCCTGTAAAGTCGATTCTGAAAATTGTTTATAATCACATTATAAATGTTTCAAAATGTATTGCTCAAATACATTACAAAGAATGTGACGTATGCAGTACTGAATTGTGGAGTTTAGACCATTAAACAGTTTTTCACCAATTCTTTGCTAAAACGGTGGCTTGATGATGCACTGGAGCCACCGAGCAAGGCCCCGCCCTTCACGATAATAAGTGTCGATGTAACTATGTTGAGGGAACTCCAGGACCAGGACTGGGAAACACTCTCAGAACGGCTTGATTCTGGTTAACAGGTTAATTCACACATTTATACATATTTATGTTTTCACACAACAGTATTTATAGCTCACAAGTTAATAAAAAAGGTTGTGTGTCTATATAAATGATTAACTCTAAATGTAGATCTAAATGAATACAATACAGTTATCTTACTAATACTCATTTGCCAGTGATTAACCCTCTGTGTGTTGATGTTGGGATGTGTGCTACTGGTTGCCAACCTCTGATCTAAATTAGTCAAGAGGAGAAAAAATTAGACTAGACCAGACAGGGTCTTAATTCCTCAACTCACCTCAGTTTCTCCAGTTTACACTGAGGATGTTTCAGTAGATCTGAGAGCTGCTTCACTCCTGAATCTCTAATGTAATTCTCACTCAGGTCCAGCTCTCTCAGATGAGGGTTTGATCTCAGAGCTGAAGTCAGATCAGCACAACCTCTTTCACTGATTTGACAAGAGCTCAACCTGTGAGAGGGAAGAAAGGACAAAAAAATGTGTTCATGTGTATTTCCATGTGTCTAACAAAACAAACTTTCAAAAGAAAATAACCTACTTATTGTGCATAACTAACAGGTTCATTTGGTCTTCATTCAAACAAACATACAAAATAAAGCCAGTAACACTCACCCCAATTTCTCCAGTTTAAACTGAGGATCTCCGAGTAAATCTGAAACCATCTTCATTCCCAATTCACTAATATAATTCCCACTCAGGTCCAGTTCTCTCAGATGAGACGGGTTTGATCTCAGAGCTGAACTCAGAACAGCAAAACCTCTGACACTGATTTGACAAGATCTCATCCTGTTTTCAATGAATAAAGTGATAGGAAAATGACAAACTCACTCAGAGAGCAAATGAAACTGTCAAGATATAATAACTTACCTGCTGATATAGAATCTGCGTTCAAAATGGTAACACCAGTATTAGCGCTGGTTGGATTCTAGGTGGTGCTATGAATTACATTTTTTTTTAATTTTAACAAAATATTTAAATTTAACCGAAAAAAATAAAGCAAATAAAATATTTCATTTACATACTTAAAGGATTTATTAAACCAAAAATAAAGGAAACATGTGCAGTGAGGTGTCAAAGTACTGCCTGTGGAAAGATCAATGAACTGCTTGTTTTTCTCTACTTGTATTCTTTTAATCAAATCAGCAGTTGAATAATAAACAGCTGTTAAATAAGACAAACAAAGATTAAATGAAACCATCACTCGTGTTTATTATTGATTGTGTCTGACTTTGTTTTTTGGCTTTATTTTTGTTTTTGTTTTTACCCTCAAACCCAAAACCACCAGGAGGCAGCCAATCGCAGAGAGGTGCACGAAGTGAAGTCTGAGCACGTTTTAAAAAATCTGATGATTTGTCTGCATAAATGATATTGTTTACATATTCATATATTCATATTCATATATTGATTCTGCATTCGTTCAGGCAGGCCTCATAGTCAAGCTCATCTATCAACTGATTGACAAATTCAAACCCAGCCCATACCAGCTGATCAGATTCCTATGCTAATCAATTGGCAACTTTCAAATAGGGAGCCTTACTTAAATGCAGCTTCAGTCTGCTTTCTTGGCTGTTTCCATGGCACGCTGATTTGATCTTGTTGCTCAGGAGCTAATTAAAATAAAGATGATCACATCATCTCACTAGCCAATCGGGGATTAGTGGGAGGGATTCCTTCCCCTCATGGATTTCACCTCAGATCCATTCAAGATCACGCAAATTCATCGTACTGAATTCATAAGCTGCCTGATTTGGAAGTGACTACTTTAGCGTTGCTTCTCGCGTCGCTGCATTATTAACAGGGACTAACTGAAGTATACTAATGTTTCAATAACAAGTTCAGATATGAGTTAATGACACGCCGGCTAAGAGCACAATAACAGCAGAAAATATCACTGCTGGGCCTCCATTAGACAAGAAAACACGGCACTTCAGTCCCAGTGTAGTGGATCTGAGTTCAGATAAAAATGACCTCTGACATCATGTGGATCCAAACGCATGTGTTGAACACAAAAAGAGACACTAAGAGGTATATTAATGCAGCTATATTCAAGTGAAAGATTCCTTTAAATTTAAAGCACCCATAAAGGTCATAAAAGCTCAAATATTGTTTATGTTCAGAGTGAGAGATCTGCGTTGGTAAAGCTGTCCAACGACCCTATAAAAGCATCAGTAACTCGCACGAGCTGCACTTTTATTAGCAGAAATCCAAGACGAGCGTGCGCGAATCCTCCAGGTGCCGCGCGTTTCCCGCTGAAACATGTACGATTAATTATTCATGACAGTTTTAGTTTAACGACTGTCAAAACAGACGCTCTCTTGAGTCTCTATACGAGAGGTTAGACAGAAACACGAGCCTACAAAGAGTCTCCCACCTCTGAAATACAGCTGCACACATGCAAATGTTTTATAACTAACTGAAATAATTATGAATTACAGTAGGAATACATGTTAATAAAGCATTTATTAACACACTGAGTGGCTATTACTATGAATCCAAATAATACGATTTATACATGTACATTTAAATAGTTTATAAATCATTTACTTACACTTTCTAAAGGATCTTATTAACCACTGACAGTTTCTAAATAACTGGATTTCAGTTATTCAAAATGGCGGGAAAATTGTCGTGATTTGTCACTGGGTGCAATCATATCGACTTGAGCCAAGGAATCAGACAAAATTAGCCCAATGACTCAAAAATGATTAGCCTAAACGTGAGTGCACTTTGGTGACAGTTCAGACTGTCCTCTATCAGTGTGCCAAATTTCATAACTTTGCAGCAAGTGGTTCTATGGACTGCCACAGACTTCCAGAGCAGAAGAAGAAGAAACTGAAGAATAATAAGAATGCCAACGAATACAATAAGTACCTACATACCTTCAGTGCTTGGCCCCTAATAAAAATCTTAACAGTTACAACATGGTTTCAGCATTTCATGCTTGGACGCATAAAAATAGATAGTGTTATTTTGTATTAACAAATATGCACAAGATAACTGACCTCAGTTTCTCCAGTTTACACTGAGGATGTTCCAGTAGATCTGAGAGGTGCATCACTCCTGATTCTGTAATGACATTCTCACTCAGGTCCAGCTCTCTCAGATGAGACGGGTTTGATCTCAGAACTGAACTCAGAACAGCACAACCACTGTCACTGATTTGACAAGATCTCAACCTGTGAGCGTGAGAATTAAAAATATGGTAAAGTCAAAATACAATGAGAATGTCACGCTTATGATGAATGAGACAGATGAAAAGCAATTCCAAACCATAAAGAAGTTTTAATACTCCAAGCAGGAGATTGAAAATGTAACAGTGTGCAAACACAGATATGGGTAAACACAAACAATAACCGACAAGGGACTGAACGAAAACAGGGAGTATAAATACACATGACAACTCAGGACACTAAACAGTTACAGCTGGAGATGGATTAACTAATCAGGGACTAATGAGGACAGGTGCAGACAAGACAGGACTGAACTAAACTGAACATACACGTGACAGAGAACCAGGTAATTACTAAACAAAATAACTCAAGGCCACTGTCCTACCACTTTTTACAATTTTGTTTGTCACAGCAAAATCTAAACAACAAACGTATTCCTTGTGAAAAAAATGACCAAAAAACAATACCACTCACCCCAGTTTCTCCAATTTACACTGAGGATCTTCCAGTAGATCTGAGAGTTGCTTCACTCCTGAATCTTCAAATTTATTCCCACTCAGGTCCAGCTCTCTCAGATGAGACGGGTTTGATCTCAGAGCTGAACTCAGATCAGCACAACCTCTGACACTGGTGCGACTAGATCTCAACCTGTGAGTGTGAAGAAAACACATTAAATGTAAATGTCTAGAAAAGTATAAAAGAAAAAAATACTTAACAAGAACTCAGATCAGCACAAGCTTTGGCACCAATTCCACACTGATATCTCCTGCATTCAGATATTAACAAAAATGTGTTCCTCCCACCGCCAAATAGGTGTCCCTATACTTATACAGGGCATTTTGTGAATGGCCAGAATACATGCAACCAAAGCTTTTCTATTGTCTCTATCAACACATCCTTACAGAACACCAGTCATGTTTTTTTTCCAAGGGCACGTTTATAAAAGATACTTAAATGCCCTAATTGAACTAAGGCTTAATCCTGGCTTAGTCTAAGCCCTGTCTGTGAAACCAGGCCTTAGTCAGTTAAAATAAAGTTATTATTTTTAAACATTACTCAGCTCAGATGTATTTACTCACTCGTGTTCTCCAGATGTTTTGACCGCTGGCTGAAGCTTCAGTTCTTCTGATTGATCATCCAGCTTCTCTTCTGATTTCAGAAGCACAATCATCAGAGCTGAAAACTGAGCAGGAGAGAGTCTGAGTCCAGATTTCTGCTGTGTTTTTATCTGCTGGATTAGATAACGGTCATCCAGCTCTTTCAAACAATCAAATAGGAGACTGCATTTGTCTGCATTATCTGGAGAGGAATTCATGATCATGGTTTTGATGTGTTGCATTATTTCTTGACTGCATGAAGAGCTTCTTCTCTGTGTCAGGAGGTCTTTCAAAGCTCTCTGACTGGACTCCAGTGTCAAACCCAGTAAGAAGCAGAAGAAGAGATCCATCTCTTTTTGTAAAGCGATGTTCATCACTTTCTGGAGCGAATCATAGTCTGTGAAGCTCTGCTCTCCCAAATCAAGATTTAGACTGGAGAGATGTTTGAGATGGAGTGGATCTCCTCCATTAATGACATCAATCACATACAAAGCTGCCAGGAACTCCTGTGTTCGGTGATTCATGAAACAGAAGGACTTTCTTTTATCATCCATCACTTTTATGATTGATGAGCTTGCTTTAGCATGTTCAGCACTGAGTCCATAAGGTTCAGCACAGAAGAGAGAGTTGCCATTTACTAACAGGTCAAAGGCTATTTTTCCCAGCGCTATGATGATCTCTTTTCCCTCTCGATTCAGTTCAGTCCGAGCTAACAGGAGTTTGCTGTACATCTGAGTGAGAGTCTTGGGGAAATCTGAATCTCCACTAATCATTTCCTCTGGAATTGCTGCGATGATTCTGCAGTAATCTGGTGAGAAGCACATGCTGTTGATGCGTGTTGATGTCTTGATGTGATTGATGACTTCACTGGCCATATTCAGATCACTGATGCTCTTTCTGAAATATTCCTCCTTCTGTTCATCATTAAAGCCCTGGATCTCTGTCACGCGATCAGTAAACCTCGCAGGAATCTGATTGGCTGCTGCTGGTCTGCTGGTGATCCAGATCTGAGCATTTGGAAGCAGATTCCCCATGATCAGGTTAATTAGTAGATCAGTGATTGAGGCTGGCTTGTTTGGATCTATGATCTTCTTCGCGGTTTGGAAATCTAGAGGAACTTTAAACTCATTAAGTCCATCAAAGATCAGCATGATCCTGTCAGAGTCAGTGGGTTTCAGATTCTCAGTGTTTTCAAAGCATCGCTGCAGAAGCTCCATGAAGCTACACTCCTTCACCGTCTCTCTGATAATGTTCAACTTCTGAAAAGGTATTGGAAATATGTATTTGATGTCATGCTTTGATTTGTCTTCAGCCCAGTCCAGGATGATCTTCTGCACAGTCACAGTTTTTCCAATGCCAGCTTCACCCTTCACCAAAACGGTCCTGATATTCAGTCTTTCAAGGATGTTGTTGCCTATGATTGCTTTATTGTTATTGAGGTGATAATCTGGTTCCTCGGTGATGTGCCTCTCAACGAAGATATGGTTCAGTAGTTGTCTTCGTCCAGGTGATATTTCTTCATTCAGATACTGAAACTCCTCCTTCAGTCTCAGTTTGAATGTCGCTGATACTACAGAGACACAAAGAGTTCAGATACTTTCATTTCATTTTGTCTGTTTATCAACTAATTTAATGCAATCTACCAAAGTAGGAGTAAACTACCCACTGGAATTATGTCTGTAACATAAGATTTTTCACCTAGAATGGTAGTCTGGCCCCCAAAATGACATTTTAATGAAAAAGAGGCACATACACTGAAAAGATTCATGAGGTCCTGGAGACGAACAACCCTTGGAGGCAGTAACAGGGACTGAGTAACTCTCTACTGCAACACAGAAATACAACCGTTTTTGTTATTCACGGACCACCACAATTCAACAAAGTGTTTGAAAAAAAAGAAAAGATGGGCAGGAAAAATATATGACTCACCAACAACTGCCTTGCTCTCTCCCTAGAGGAAACATTTAACAATTAACAATCAAGATAAGAAGTCACTGATTACTCGTTCTCACAAAGTTTCTCCTGTATTTTTTTCTTCACCTCATAAAAGATCATCATACCTTTGTGGTGACTCTGATGACTTCACTGTATTCAGTGTAGTTGAGTTTCCCCAGGGCTGCACATCTGATCTCATACTCAGTTCCTGCTCTCAGATCAGTCAGAGGAACTTTGTTTTCATCCTTCATCACAGGTTTAGATGTCCAGACTGTGTCCTGCTTCTGTTTATACTGTAATCTGAGCTCGACTGTAGAAGAACATGATGGAGGAACCTTCAGAACTACACTATTATCTTTGACCTCTTCAGTGACTGGACAGGCTGGTTTGGATGGAGGAATAAAGCAAACAGCTTCATCACATTCACTTTCATACAGCAGAATGCAGGAACCTGGATTATTCTTCATTTCCTTTGAGGACACAGTGAGTGTGGCTGGTTTACGGTCTCTTGATTCAATCAAGTTCTTAAATATCTTCAAGTTACTCTTCAGTGACTTTTGGACCTCAGGAGTGAGCCAAGACTTCTGCTCTGAATCAAGGCTGTTCTCATTTTTTCCTTTTGTTAAAGGATTCAGATAGGCCTTTTGTTGAAGAAGCAGAGCATCTGACCAGTTCAGTGATGTGAAAGTGTAGCTGACCAGATTTCCAAATCTCAGATCCATTAAAATCAGATCTATGTTGGCTGCTACCTGTGCACCAGCACTCTTCAGCTGTCTGAGGACCGATTTCATGAAGTCAGACTCTCTTTCTCTCTCTTTCAGCCATCCTGCAAGATCTCTTTCGCTGAATGGAGATTCATCATTTTCTTGTAGAAGATCAATCAGGACAGTTTCCTTCATCACGTCTCCACGGATGTTTGGCAGCAGAGAGCCGAGTTTCTTCATAAGTCTCAGTTTGTACATGTAGCAGTTTTGCTTCATTTGAAGAATTTTATCCTGAAATTCAGCAAAAGCTGAAGCAGGTGAGTCTTCCAGAAGGTCACTGCATCTCATCTCAGTTGTATTTAAACTCTCAATCACTGATTCAGCTTTCATTATTAGATCCATGCTGATGTCCTTCTGAAGTTTTGAAGCTCCTGAGTGAAGTTTGTCCAGAGGATAAAGCCAAACTCTCAGAGGAACCGCCAGCTCTTTCTTTTTTTCCAGCAGTTTTGGAAGATCAGTGAAAACCTTCAACGCATCTTCAAAAGAAATCGGGTTAGACGGTAGCTGGAAATCGCCATGAAACTTGCAAGTGAATTTTTGGACTGCATCCTTCTGAGTGTAATTCATCTTCAGATCACTGTTTACTGAAATGCCTTTGAGCTTCTCAAAGACAACTCTTGCTTCTCCTTCTGCTGTCTTTAATACTTCATCTGAGGAAACTTCTCTATCAAACACAAAGCAGGCGTCTGCTCCATACAGCACTGCTGTCACCACGTGTGTCGCTGTGTCATTATCAAACACCTCATGATGAACTATCTTTTCCACATGATTCATGGTCAGTTCTTCAACTCTGCAGGTTGAATGATAATGCAGCGTCAGTCTCTGCTGTCTGAAAGACTTCTTGGTGTCTTTGAGATATTTGGCTGCTCCACTGACACTGACGAGTCCACCTAAAACACTCAGTTTCAGAGAGTCGTCAATGTTCAGTAAGTTGGATTTGTCCTGAATGGAGTCTGAAGCCGTGACTTTGAAATCTGTGTTGATTTGAGGACGGACTCGTAGACTCTGCTGGAGCTTCTCTGGATCCACAGTGTGATTCCTGCAGTAGGGAAACACACCACTTCACATCTATATTCTGAAGTGTTTTACTGAGGTGTTTGCTCATATATCATATATTTACATTTGACATTTTTGCGGATTTATTAAAAACGAAAAAACTGAAATATCACATGGTCCTAAGTATTCAGACCCTTTGCTGTGACACTCATATATTTAACTCAGGTGCTGTCCATTTCTTCTGATCCTCCTTGAGATGGTTCTACACCTTCATTTGAGTCCAGCTGTGTTTGATTATACTGATTTTACTTGATTAGGAAAGCCACACACCTGTCTATATAAGACCTTACAGCTCACAGTGCATGTCAGAGCAAATGAGAATCATGAGGTTAAAGGAACTGCCTGAAGAGCTCAGAGACAGAATTGTGGCGAGGCACAGATCTGGCCAAGGTTACAAAAAAGTTTCTGCTGCACTTAAGGTTCCCAAGAGCACCGTGGCCTTCATAATCCTTAAATGGAAGACGTTTGGGATGACTAGAACCCTTCCTAGAGCTGGCCGTCCAGCCAAAATGAGCTATCGGGGGAGAAGAGCCTTGGTGAAAGAGGTAAAGAAGAACTCAAAGATCACTGTGGCTGAGCTACAGAGATACAGTCGGGAGATGGGAGAAAGTTGTAGAAAGTCAATCATCACTGCAGCCCTCCACCAGTCGGGGCTTTATGGCAGAGTGGCCCAACGGAAGCCTCGCCTCAGTGCAAGACACATGAAAGCCCGCATGGAGTTTGCTAAAAAAACACCTGAAGGACTCCAAGATGGTGAGAAATAAGATTCTCTGGTCTGATGAGACCAAGATAGAACTTTTTGGTCTTAATTGTAAGCGGTATGTGTGGAGAAAACCAGGCACTGCTCATCACCTGTCCAATACAGTCCCAACAGTGAAGCATGGTGCTGGCAGCATCATGCTGAGGGGATGTTTTTCAGCTGCAGGGACAGGACGACTGGTTGCAATCGAGGGAAAGATGAATGCGGCCAAGTACAGGGATATCCTGGACGAAAACCTTCTCCAGAGTGCTCAGGACCTCAGACTGGGCTGAAGGTTTACCTTCCAACAAGACAATGACCCTAAAACACACAACTAAAATAACGAAGGAGTGGCTTCACAACAACTCTGTGACTGTTCTTGAATGGCCCAGCCAGAGCCCTGACTTAAACCCAATGGAGCATCTCTGGAGAGACCTAAAAATGGCTGTCCACCAACATTTACCATCCAACCTGACAGAACTGGAGAGGATCTGCAAGGAGGAATGGCAGAGGATCCAACAAAACTTGTTGCATCTTTCCCAAAAAGACTCATGGCCGTATGAGATCAAAAGATGCTTCTGCTAAATACTGAGCAAAGGGTCTGAATACTGAGGACCATGTGATATTTCAGTTTTTCTTTTTTAATAAATCTGCAAAACTGTCAAGAATTGTGTTTTTCTGTCAATATGGGGTGCTGTGTGTACATTAATGAGGAAAAAAATGAACTTAAAGGATTTTACCAAATGGCTGCAATATAACAAAGAGTGAAACATTTAAGGGGGTCTGAATACTCTCCGTACCCACTGTATATCACAGGAGCACCACAACGCAGACATTGTTGCTTGAACGCTTATTGGAGATTAATATTTTGTAAATTAATTTCATAAAAATGAGGTTAAACCATTGGAGTCACATGATTACTTTAATGACGTCTTCACTACCTTCCTCGCCTTGTCATGAGAGGGACAGAATGCTCTCAGATTTCATCAAAAATATCTTAATTTGTGTGAAGTAACCCTTTAACGTATTCAGTCAACTGGTGAAGAATGGTGATATCCATACTTCATTGGTCACAGTGGCATTTGTTTTATCATATTCACCTGGGGTGTCCGGATTTAAGATACGAGTCTAAATATATGCTCTCATCCCACTTACTGTAGCTCAAGAAATAAACGATGTGCAGAAAATGCATTTATTCACCACTGCCATTTATATAAGCTCCAAAAGCTTTGCTCCATGAGTTGATGATTTATGGTGGAGTGTCGATGCAGTGAGAGTGTTTGTGTACCTGGTATTAGAGCATCTTTCCCTGCAGTCGTACAGCATCCCCAGCTGGAAGGGTCTCCCTAGAGCCGCTGTTTCAATCACATTCCCTCCCACTGTCTCCATACTAAACACACACAAACACACCAGTTACTGACCATCAGTATAATCCAGGATTGTGCACCTTACAGAATAGAAATGAAAAAGAGTTATATTGTCCAAGTGCCTAATTAGAATTGAGGTGAGAAACACACTCAGAAAAACTGCAAAAATTTAAACCTTTAAAATCACATCTTTGTTCCGTATTTTCCCCTAAAAAGTTTCTTATTGGTACCTTAAGGTACGTATTTCAACTAATGAACTAATATTCACCTTCTATAGAGCAGTGGTTCTCAAACTTTTTAGCCCGCGACCCCCATGATAAATGCGCTGCTGCTCCGCGCCCCCCCCCCCACACTCCCCCCCACACTCCCCCCCAATCGCGTGAAATGTATAGCAAATCGCTTTTATGCCCATTCTCAAAGCACACAAATTTATATTTTATTGTTCTACGTGAAAAATCAGTGTTACAATTCTGCATGAGCCGCTCGATATCCACCTGCTCTCTCTTGGAAAGTAACTGTGCAACTATGTTGGGTTGAACAATAATTCTTCCTCATTTCTCTCAGCATCACACATATAATGCAATATCAATGTCAGTTTTACACATCAAAACGATGTGCTTCATTTACAATAAACATTTCAATGTCATAATGTCACAATATCTTGAAGCTACTTGTGTTTGTGTGCATTTATAAATGTGCTTGCATTAGATATTAAGTGTGGATATGAACCACCGTTTCATTTTAAAGCAGGTATTATTTGTTTGTAGCCTCCAAACACCTTCAGCTTCAGCGAACAACAGCGCGTGACGTACGTCACTGGATGGTGATCGACGCTGACGTAATCTCGTATAATGTCTGGGACAAAATTACAAATTTAATTAAAAAAATATACATTATATATTTTTTTAATCAGACTTTTCTGCAAACACCATTTAATAAGTATTGAGTTAAATTAATTGCAACAAAAATATATAGGGTCTATATATTTTTTCCACTTTAAAAAAAAAAATAGAAATCATCTCGCGACCCCCAGTTTGAGAACCACTGCTATATAGTACAAAGACGTCCTCAGTTTTCACGTTTAAATTTAAGGATGCAGAGTCACAGTGAACTAATATTAAAAAAATTCATAAAACGTAACTGTGTAAAATGTAGAAATATGTTGTTCTAGAAATCTTTCCCTCATCAGTGAAGACCGCGGTCGGACAGACTCTTTCAGTGTTTTTATGAGTGTGTGTGACAGAGAAGAAGCAGCTCGTCCTTCTGTTCTTACACTCTTGTGCTCTTCATTCTGATTAGTCGTCTCTCTAATATGCTGAGAGAAAGTGTGAGAAGCACTGATTCGTTCTGCACATCTTAAACAAAATCCTCCTGTTCCAAAGACAAGCTGCAACGCTCAGATCATCACGACCTCCTCCATCTTCAGCCAGAAATACAGTCTTCACAGGCCTCAAACACTCATATCACAGAATAACAACTGGTGAGTGGATATATGGAGTAAATACATATAGAGGGAATATGAATGAATAATGAATGGATGATATGAATAATATGAATATGAAATTTCCTTCACAATCTCCAGGCAAACTTTGAACAAAGGAATGATTGTGTAAAAGTAAACAAGTAAATCTTAAAGTTTGAAGAGCTCTGTGACTGTACTTCGTTCATATAAAGTCTGTTTCTCTATATTTGATAAAAGTGTAGAGCAGTTAAAAACATTTTATCAACTAAAATGCAAAGTATAATTCCTGTAATTCCCTCCAGTCCAACAGTGTGATCATTACAACTCAAATTCACAATCACAGCTGGAAGATAAAAACATTTTCTGAACGCTTTCAACTGTGTAATTCAGACTATATTAACAGAAAGTAATAAATTGACTCTTCATAATTCATGACAGATTAATTTCCTCTGGTGAATCTTTGAGAAAGTGGAGTGATTCTTTCTGAAATTAATATTTCATAATGTTTGTTCACTCACATGTCGAGCTCTTCAACACTTCCGCCTCAGAACCCGAAGATTGACGCGTTTCTCTGGAAAGATTCGTCAGGAAAATCAGGATATTATCGGATTAGCGTCAGTAAAGTCACATCTAAAGCTTCAGTTTATTCTAGAGTGAAACACGCAGATCTGTTTTTCTGTCTGTTTACTTTCGGTTTCCTCCGAACTACGAGGCGCCGAACTGGACAAAACTCGCTTCATAATCGCGGTCAGTGGAGACTGTGAACACATGCAGCTGCTGCACATCTGGAGTTACAACTACAGTTCCCTTTCAAAAGCTACACTCCAGCTGCGCTTCAGCGCATATGGGAACGTCTTTAGTCGTGACCGGCTGTGAATATGTGTCTGAACACGTCAATGAAATTGACCTATATTTATAGCCTCCGTGATGTCATCACTATGCGCCAATGAGAGGCTATAAGTAGATGAGCCACAGGTGTGTCTGCAGGTCTTTTGTCTTCAGAGGCCTTGCTGTGTGTGTGTCAAGCACAACCTCTCTCTGTTTCTATCCTCTGTGTTAGGAGTTTGGTTAACAAGACATCTTGAAGAACTTTCTCTCTCTTTCTATTCCTCTGTTTGCACAAGGAAACAACATAAGAGCTGTCATAATATATATATTTAGTTATATTATATTATTGTGATAAGAGAAAGTATGAGCCAACAAAGTAGACGGTGTGTTTCCCCGTGTTCACGTTCGATCTCTGAATTGGATGCACACCAGTTCTGCTTTGTTTGTTTGGGGGAAGAGCATGCTGCCCTTGCGTTAGAGGGAGGCGATTGCGAGCACTGCGAAGTTTTCACAGTGAAGATGCTTCGTGCTCGCCTCGCCTACTTCCAAGGGCCAGCACCCACAGTGAGATCGTGGGGCTCTCGCCTGGATTTGGCTGACGAGCGGGAGACGGGTCCTGCCCTTTCGCCCGCTTCGTCACCAGATCCAGCAGTCCACCCTCGTGATCCTGAAGCGCACTCCGGTGCTTCTTCGGTTCACGTGGGGGACGATGACTCCTTCTTCGAGTCTGCTGCCTCTGAGCGTTCCTCATGGGACAGTAAATCTGTTGAGGAATTGCTCGAGGTCGTGACTCGTGCTGTGGCCAGATTACAGCTTGACTGGCCACAGGAGAAGGAGCCCCCCAAACGCTCAAAGTTGGAGGATCGGTTTCTGTCCGGTGGCAGGGGGTAGGGATCACAACAACAATCCCTCCCTTTCTTTGAGGACCTCCATGACGAACTATCGAAGTCATGGAGAAAGCCTTATACCTCCCGTATTTTCGTGCCTTCGACGTCGATTTATTCGACCATCGTGGGTGCGGAGGCACGGGGGTATTCGACGATGCCCCAGGTTGAGGAGACGCTCGCGAGCTATCTCTCGCCTGGTTCAGCATCATCGCTAAAGAAACCGGCTCTTCCATCTAAGCCTTGCCGAACGACGTCAGCTCGCGTCGGCAAGGCTTTTCAGGCTGCGGGTCAGGCTGGTGCTGCCCTGCACACCATGGCGGTGTTGCAGGCTTATCAGGCTGACCTGCTGAAGGACCTGAGTGCGGGTTCCACCATTGACGAGGAGGCATTCTCGGAACTTCGTCGAGCCACAGATCTATCTCTCCGTGCCACTAAGCAGACGGCCCGTGCTATCGGCCGTTCAATGGCTGCTATGGTCAGCACGGAGAGGCATCTGTGGCTCAATCTCACGGGCATCAAAGATAAGGACCGCGTGTTCCTGCTTGATGCGCCCGTGTCACCTTCCGGCCTGTTTGGCGACTCGGTTAACACAGTCGTCGGCAGGTTCCGGGAGGTGAAAAAATCAGAAGAAGCTTTCGTGCAATTTTTTCCTCGCCGCACTCAAAGGGTGGGGTCGTCAGCCACCCAGCCCCAGCCTGGTCCTTCACATAGGGAGGCACAAAAGCAGAGCGTTGCGACTCGCGCTCCCCCTCGTAAAGATTGGGGACCGTCTCGCCGCTCACAACAGCCTCCCAAGCAAGACCTCAGGGCCATTCTTTCTAGGAAAAAGAAGTCCTGATGGTCTTGCGCCCAGCCCTGTGGGGTTTGCCCCCCTCGGGACGGGGCGCGTATTAAGAAATCCTGTACCCGCCCCTTCTCGAAGTTCCCACAAAAACCCTCCTTCCCCGCCACCTCTGGTGTTTCGGGGGGCAGCGGTTTCCAGCGAAAAGTTAAATGTTCCGTTGATTCCTGTCACACACCGGGACACGCAGCATCTAACATCACCCTAGAGGAAGTACAAAAGTTAGTTCCCATTTCAGAGAACTTGGCAGCGTGGAAGCTACTGCCAGGGATTTCTGCATGGGTTCTACGGACAGTAGAAGTAGGATACAGGATCCAATTCTTTCGTCGTCCCCCGCGTTTCAACGGCGTGGTCTCCACTACCGTGAAGCCGGGGCAATCGACGTTACTGTTACAAGAGCTTCAGGCTCTCTTAAAGAAAGGGGCCATAGAGCATGTTCCCCTGCCAGAGAGAGAGTCAGGCTATTACAGCAGGTACTTTCTGGTCCCCAAAAAGGACGGGGGGTTGCGTCCAATCTTAGATCTTCGAGGCTTAAACCGTTCAGTAAAAGCTCTCAAGTTCAAGATGTTAACGGTAAAGATGGTCGTGTCTCAAATCCAACATTGCGATTGGTTTGTCACGATCGATCTAAAGGATGCATATTTTCACATAGAAATATTGCCACAACACAGGAGGTTCCTGAGGTTCGCTTTTGGGGGGCGAAGCTTACCAGTATCGGGTTCTTCCATTTGGCCTAGCCCTATCACCCCGCACATACACGAAATGCATGGATGCAGCACTGGCTCCGTTGCGACTCCAGGGTATCCGCATTTTGAATTACATAGACGACTGGCTAATATTAGCACAGTCTCAAGAGATGGCATTACAACACCGAGATGTCGTACTAGCTCATCTCGTTTCTCTAGGGCTGAGACTAAACGAGAAGAAAAGCGTTCTCTGTCCCACCCAGAGAACGACATATCTAGGGGTCGTATGGGATTCGACCATGATGCGGGCACAACTGTCTCCCGCTCGAGTCGAGGCCATTCACATAGCCCTGAAGAATGTCAGGCTAGGCCAGGATTATACTGTCCTTCAGTATCAAAGAATGTTAGGTCTCATGGCGTCAGCGTCCTCGGTGATACCTTTGGGCCTGTTACACATGAGACCATTTCAGTTGTGGCTCAAAGCCAGGGGATTTCATCCAAGGGCCAAACCCCTGAGCAAAATAAAGGTTACGCGCCGCGGGCGTCGTACCTTAACTATGTGGCTAAGACCCCGGTTCCTTACCTTGGGTCCCACTCTAGGGGCGCCATGTCATCGCAAATTGCTAACGTCAGACGCCTCCCTGAAGGGCTGGGGTGCGGTCTTAGGTGGCCGTCCAGCCCAAGGGGAATGGGAGAGTCATCAACTCGTCTGGCACATCAATTGCCTAGAGCTGATGGCCGTATTTCTGGCCCTGAAATACTTTCTCCAGTATCTGAGAGGCTGTCATGTCTTGGTGCGGGTAGACAATACAGCGGCAGTCTCTTACATAAATCACCAGGGAGGTCTGCGCTCACTACGTCTCAACAAGATAGCGAGACAGATCTTCCTCTGGGCCCAGGGCAGAATTCTGTCACTCAGAGCAGTGTACATCCCTGGGCACCAGAATGTGGGAGCAGACTTACTGTCCAGACAGGAAGTGCCGATTGGGGAATGGAAACTCCACCCCGAGGTAGTCCAACAGGTGTGGCGAAAATTTTACAGAGCGGAAGTGGACCTCTTCGCCTCTTATCAGACAGCGCAATGTCCCCTCTACTTCTCTCTGAGTCACCCAGCCCCCCTAGGTCTGGATGCGATGGCACATACATGGCCCAAAATGCGCCTGTATGCATTTCCTCCAGTTTCTCTGCTCCCGGGGAGAATGTGGTTCTCGGAGATAATAGCTCTCCTCGACGGCTCGCCTTGGGCGATTCCAAAGAGGAGAGACCTTCTGTCTCAGGCACAGGGGACAATATTTCATCCCCGGCCGGAGTTATGGAACCTTCATGTTTGGCCCCTGAGGGGTACCAACTGAGGGACTCAGGTCTTTCACCAGACGTTATCCAGACTATATTAAGTGCTAGAGCTCCCTCTACCAGAGCAAGTTATGCCAATAAATGGGCTATCTTTCAGAGATGGTGTACTTTACACAATATAGATCCCATGAACTGTCAGGTTTCTACAGTTCTGGACTTTCTACAACACAAGCTATCGACAGGCACTTGCCCCGCTACGCTAAGGGTATATGTGGCCGCTCTTTCGGCTTGCCACGCTCTTATTGACGGGACACCGTTGGGCCAGCACTCCCTGCTCTCTCGCTTCATTCGAGGAGCTAGGCGACTGAGGCCCCCTGCTAGAACCAGAATTCCTTCTTGGGACCTAGCTGTAGTCCTGGAGGGATTGGTTCAAGAGCCCTTTGAACCGTTAGAGTCAGTTTCAGATAAGCTGTTAACTCTGAAAATGGTTTTTCTAATGGCAATAACTTCTCTGAAGAGAATTGGGGATCTACAGATTGTGCCATCCTGTTTAGACTTTGCCCCAGGTATGGTGAAAGCAATTTTGCATCCTCATCCCGATTACTTACCTAAGGTGCCTTTCTCGACTTTACATCCGGTAATTCTCGAAGCCTTCTGCCCTCCGCCGTTTACTACGCCGGATCAGGAGCGACTTCACAAGCTGTGTCCAGTCCGTGCTCTTCAGACCTACGTCCACCGCACTAGCCAGTGGCGTAAGTCAGAGCGACTTTTCGTCTGCCATGGAGGCCGTAACAAGGGTGCTACCGCAACGAAACAGACTATGTCACACTGGGTGAGAGATGCTATTGCCCTTGCCTATGAGGCGCGTGGTCACACTTCGCCAACGGGCATCAGGGCTCATTCCACCAGGGGGGTTGCCTCTTCAAGAGCTCTGGCAAGGGGTGCCCCCCTGCAAAATGTTTGTGATGCGGCGGGTTGGTCCTCCCCGCACACATTCATAAGATTTTATAGTTTGGATGTTCATATTACTCCGGGCTCTAGCGCCCTTGAGTCAACATCGCAAGCTAGTGTCTAAGACCCTTTTGCGCTTTGTGACAAACTTCACAGCCAGAGGGTCCGGACACACAGTGCGGCGGCGTGGGTATTCTCGTTCCCATATGCGCTGAAGCGCAGCTGGAGTGTAGCTTTTGAAAGGGAACGATTCGGGTTACTTAACTGTAACCCTGTTCCCTGATAAAGCGGGAACGAAAGCTGCGCTTCTTTGCCGCACTGGGATGTCCCAGGACAGCTCTTCAGACAAAAGTACCTGCAGACACACCTGTGGCTCATCTACTTATAGCCTCTCATTGGCGCATAGTGATGACATCACGGAGGCTATAAATATAGGTCAATTTCATTGACGTGTTCAGACACATATTCACAGCCGGTCACGACTAAAGACGTTCCCATATGCGCTGAAGCGCAGCTTTCGTTCCCGCTTTATCAGGGAACAGGGTTACAGTTAAGTAACCCGAATCGTTTTACTGTGTGTATCCTCATCTGCACTCCGTGTTTAACTGCACGAGACATTTTTTAAATTTTTTTTATTAATGCACAACAACATAAGAACATTGTCAGGGGATTACATATAAATACATAAAAAAATGTTTTTAAAAAAATGACGCAAGGATATAAACACTACATCATTGGTATAAAAACATACAGACAATAACATATAGGGAAAGCTTTTAAACCCATGTATTTTCTTTAAGCATTTCTTCATAATGTTTTAAAAACTTAAGGGATTTTTTTGTTATTTATATAATGCAGATTTGAAAAGTAATGTTAATTCAGTTTTGAAATGGGGATAGGATGGGATATTATTTGAAAACTGTTGTTTATGAATAAAGAATTTGCCATATAAGATGAAGAAATTAACAATGTATTCAAGGGGTCTATTTTTATCATCAATATAATAGAATATAATGTCTTTTAGACTGAAGGAAGAAATAACATTGTTAGAATTGAAAATATAGGAGCCAAGATCGGACCAAAATTGTTTGGATATAGGGCAATCATAAAACAGATGTTCAAATGTCTCCGTACTGCACGAGACATTAGGACAACATGAGACACGGATGTGACGTCACGTTACATTCCTAAAAATCATTGCTTTTGAGAAAATAAATCAAAATAGAATAAAATGTAGGATTTTCACTAGCCAAATACTATTTTTAATTGCTTTATATTTTGAATGGACCTTATTGTGCGAAAATATTTTCATAAATATTTATAATATATATTAATATTTTCACATAAATTTCAAATCATCATGCACTTAGCAAACCTCCATGATTTAAAACGGGAAACAAGTTTAAAATCATTGCGTACACTACAAATATTTCTATTTATTAGAATATAATAATGTTGAAACTTCATGTAATTGAAGAGTTTAATCCTTTTAATGAGAATGACACATTTACTCTAGGTGTGAATATCAGTATATGTGAAACAGAGTTTTAAATCAAACTTTTATTTATTTAAGCTGGTGTTAATGTGAACATGCACTGTATTTATGATTAGGACTCACGATGAGGATTTAAGGCGTTTTTGATTTTAAATCCACATGAAAATGCAAAAAGCTCAGCCAAACCACCAGAGGGCGATATAACCCTAAAAAACCATGTTGGCCAATTACAAGCCTGGACAAAACTGTATAACTGGTTCAGTTTCTGACGTCACAAGCCAAAATCTTCGGTTTGATCATCAAGACAGAGAGTTTATAAACAACACCTGTGATCAGATCATGTGGGAATGAACACTGTGGCCGTCAATGGGGTTCATCAACTGATTCATGTCCAACATTCTTCAAAATATCTTCTTTTGTATTCAGCAGAACAAAGAAACTCAAACAGGTTTGGAACAACTTCAGGATGAGTAAATGATGACAGAATTATCATTTTTTGGGTGAATTGTCCCTTTAAATATTATAAACAAAGGATAATAAATGATGTAAAAATATATTGTTCATTGTTGGGTCCATGAATTAAAGTTAAGAATTGAGACCTGAAGCTGAAATGTGGATTCAGAGTTGGAGTCCACTGTTGGTCATCTGAAGTCTTCAGAAGAGGATCCAAACTGAGCTGATGTCCTCTAGACACCAGAGGGCGTCCTGAGATAAAAACTCAAACCAGCAACAACCAACATGATGTTAAAAGAGAAACTCTGACATCTGCTGCGAGACTCACGGAGGTTTAGGAGCGTTAGTTCATTAGTCTGAGGTGTTTATGACTGGAGAATCATTTGATATCTGAACATGGTTTGCTCCATCAGAATATAGTCACTGAAACAGCTGCTCAATCACATGTGCATTTGTGAACCAAAAAAGCCCTCGATCTAACAAAAATATTCCTCTCTATTTGAAGTAAACATCCATATATTTTGATCCGAGTGAACACACTTTTGGACTAAAAGCCTCAAGGGATGTAAACACAACAAAAACACAGAAAGGCGTCAGCAGTTAACAGGTTAATTGATCATTTCCCGATTCATGACTAACAAAGTAATTCCAGCTGACTCTCAGTACAGAGGTGAAATGTGCGTTATGACGGGTGTGGAGGCGGGTGAACGGGCTGCTGGTATTGCCACGTTTTGGGCTGTTGGTTGGCGAGTCCTGCAGACGGGGATGTGAAGTTCTCAACTGGAGTCTTTCTCTTCAGTTTCAAAAAATGAATTCTGTTCCTTCTGTGAAATCAGGACCTGCTAAAACTGTGGACAAATCTCTAAAAACTCCAGGGATAACTTAATTAAATAAGAAATGAAATATTCTGTATTATTTATGCTATAATTAAAAGCAAAAAAGGCAGACATGAAGCAGACGATCCACATTCACCTGAAGCAGGTCTAACCAGTTTATCTATAGGATGTTGTAGTTTCAGGTGGTTCATTTGTGAACACAAACATTCAGTACATATTTTCAGGAATAGTGAGGTTCATTTCAGTCAATAGATCTGCCAAATAACTACATTCACATTTATCCTGCAATAAAATGAGAAGTGCTAAAATATTGTTAAGAGTGTTAGTTCACCTAAAAAATGAGATTTCTGTCATTGATTCCTCTGCCTCATGTTGTTCCACACCCAGAACACCTTCGTTCATCTTCAGAACACAAATCACAATTACTAGACATGAAATCCAAGAGGTGCAGTGCACACAGTCTCCAGGTTCTCCGTCAGAACGACTCATTATTGACAGAGAACCTGGACACAGGTCCTGCTGGGAATCCTGAGAATGACAGAAGAGATTGTTCAATAAAGTTATTGGTGTTGTTTTTGAGCACAGAAAGTATTGTGTCTCTTGATCCACTGCATCACATCGACCGTTTTAACCATGTCTTTACTTCCTTTCTGGACCTTGAAAGTGTGGATTATATTGAGTCATAAACCTCATCAAAAATATCTTCATTTGTGTCTGAAGATGAACGAAGGAGTGGAACCACATGAGGAACTCGTGACAGAAATCTCAGTTTTTGGTGAACGAACTCTTTATGGCATGTCAAAGTTGATTTAAAAATCTTAAAACGGGGAAACTTTATTTCAAACTGTGAATGATCTGACGCAGCGAGAGCTAAATGCGGATCATAAGTGTCTTGATGAATCAAGGGGCGACCAGCTTCTTGAACGCAGTTCTGCAAGCGCTCTACATGACGGAGGAATGAGGTACAGAAATGACTCTCGCTTGTTTTATTTTGTGGTAACTACATCAGATTCATTGAACATGTAATGTAACGTTTAGACTGGAGAGTAGAGAAGATTCCTCTGATGGTGACTTCACTGAAGAGCTGAAGTCACTGTTTCATAAACTAGACAACGAGTCTCAACCAGTTTCAACGGTCGCGATCTCAAAGAGCCTCGGCATCGAAAACGGTTGGTCCTCAAAATCCCTTTTTATAAGTTCTGGCGGATAATAAATGCTGTTTAATGCTGCACAGAAATGATGCATAAACTATAACAATTTTCAACAAGAAAATTATTACCATATTATAAATATATTATTATTGCAAAGACTGAATGTGAAGATGTTGTACTTTATTCTTGTTTGCAGAGATTTACATTACATTTGATATTCATTCGATCGTTGTACATTCGTCTGATTTTTACTGTAATTCGATGACACTGGAAACATTCTGTTCTCAACAGGAATCAGAGACTGATTCAACAAATGAACACAGAGCAGAAGAACATCTAAACATCGTAGAAGCAGAACGTGCTCTGGATGTTGTTTCACTGTAAACGTCTCTGGAAACGGACAGCAAGTGTAATAAAACAGTAACAGTAACAGTAACTCTCAGTCAATTAAAGCTGGAGAAAGAAAAGAGAAGTCCTGACCACACGCAGAATCACAGAGAACGACTGAGACTTTCAGTTAAAGCTTCAGCAGCTCCAGTTATGAAGACTGTTCCAGAAGTTTCTTCTGAGATTATATTATTTGTCTGACCCCATAATGCATTGTGACAGTAGAAAGACCCAACAAAAACAGTGCATGTGTAGAAATGACATTTAAGAAATGAGGTGTTGATCATAAACACTTTTAGTCCATGCGATTCTAAACATACTGAATCTAAACATATAAAAGACAGTTTTTTAGAGTAGTGTGTCATTAGTAAGACACTTATGAAATAATGGAGATCTGGATCACAATTCACTAAATATATTTGATTGTGCTTCTTTTATGGATTCACTCCATTGACCTCAGCTGTAAAGTTTCATCATAGTTTTCATCCCAGAGGATTTTCAGCCAGTAGAAACAGAATATGCAGATTAAATGGGTCTGATGAGGAAATTCACTCAGTTTAATTCTTTGAGACGGGTTGAGCGACCCACCGGTAAAAATAACTGTTTCTTATGACCAGCAATATGAGAAATATTCAACTCTACTGACGGAATGTCTGAAATACATCTACATTCTTCTGTAAAATCTTTTTTCCATGGATTCATATTCTTCAAGAGAGCCTATGAGAGAGAGAGAAACGGATCAAATTATCATTCATAAACACTTTTTAAAAATCAGTTTTGCTGATTTAAAATAAAAACATCATTGTGAATAAACGTCAGTCTCCCCTCATGACAAACGTTCATATTGTGTCCTTATGAAAGAATTATGACAACAGTTGTGAAGTGTAAAAGTCACAGCAGCTCCAGACATATGGAGCTCGATGATCAGACAGAGGAGTGACCGTCGGTCAGTTTGTGTTGATGTGTGTGATGGACTATACATGTGTGGACAATAAAGTCTAGGCCTAAAAAACGAAAATTATATATGCAATATGAAATGAAAATGTCATTGTCTTACCTCCACCGGGCATCTTCTTAACAATAAAAAGAACAGATAAATGTCTAATATTGTAAAAAGCAAGTGTCTTGTTGTCCTCCAGAGGGTCTCTTCCAAAGATAACCCTTAAGTCATCTGGATCTGTGTCAATAAAATGGGAAAACCGGTTGGATAAAGTGTTTTGTTGTTGTATGTACAGTAAATGTTGCTTTAGAAAGACGAGTGAAGCTTACCTGGTACTCCAGGGAATTTTTCTTTCAATTTCTTCTTCAGTTCCAAAACAGTGGTTTTATTAAATGCGTCCTGACTATCTGCCACCTCCAGCGGTCTATTCTTTTTATCATTGTAATTAATAAGCACCTGAAGAACCATTTTTACACAGTCAAGTTTTGGATGTCAGATCACGCGGAGAAAACGAAAGCAAAAGTGTTTCAACCGACTGAGTGAATCTGAGAGGATGAAGGAGGAGCTTCATGAAACAACAACATGTGAAGCTGCTCACTTACTATTTTATCCACTCTTACCATGAAAACTGAGCTGTTTATTAACATTCACAGGACCTTCTGCGAAGAAAAGTGTTTTCAAAACTGTAAAACTGAATACATGTTTTGCAACACGATGTTGAACCCTTTCTTTGGGAAGTGGTTTATGAATCATTTATTACACGTCTTCTCATTTATTTGTGCGTCCTCTCGTCTCCACCGAGGAGCTTCACACTGACCAGTCGACCGTCGCTCACGGCGTCTTCAGCTGCAGTCCAGAGATCTGCCCTCGAGTTTCTGAAGCCTGATCACTGAACAAATTCACAAGACGCGCTGTTGAAATGAGAGAAATGTGCGCTTTATTTAAACTACAATGTTAAACTTAATGGACAATATTGTGATGGATGTGAAAAGGAGACTATATTAAAAAAAAAAAACACTTTACAGCCCATTGAAAAATTCTTAAATTGTGTCTTATTTAAACCCAACTTGACATGAAAAGTTTTGTAGAAATTTGATTTGAATTAAAGAACTCTGGACACTCATTTTTTACTGTTAACAGGAAGCTGACACTTCTGACCCTGGAACATCATGTTTGATACTGATCAGATGAACAGTCAAGAGACACAGAGAACTCACACTCACACTCACACTCACACAAACACACAAACAGACACACACACACACACAAACACACACACACAAACAGACACACACACACACACACACACACACACACAAACAGACACACACACACACACACACACACACACACACACACACACACAAACAAACACACACACAAACACACACAGACACACACACAAACACACACACACAAACACACACAAACAAACAAACAGACACACACAAACACACACACACAGACACACAGACACACACAAACAGACACACACACATACACACACACAAACAGACACACACACACAAACACACACACACACACACAAACAGACACACACACACACAAACAGACACACACACACAAACAGACACACACTCACACAAACAGACACACACACACACACACACAAACAAACAGACACACACACACACACAAACACACACAAACAGACACACACATACACAAACACACACACACACAAAAACAGACAAACACACACAAACAGACACACACACACACACACACACACACACACACAGTCATAACACAAGCCAAACGTGCTCAAAATCTCTTAAAAATGAAGGTTCCAAAAGAGCAACAACAGCACTGGACAAGGACTGAACAGAAACTGGGGCTTAAATGCAAAGGAACACAGGGGACAACGAGGCAAATTAACAAGTCACAGCTGAAAGGAATGAACTAATGATGATCACAGCACCAATGAAAGCAAGGAAAAGAAATCACAAAACACAGGTCTGGTGTCTCCATGGCGGAACCAGGGGTGTCTAATCCTGCTCCTGGAGAGGTTAGCCCCAACCCCAATTAAACACACCTAATTCAGCCAATCAATAGTTTTAGGCAATCAGGAAAATTCCAGGCAGGTATTCTGATCCTGTTCTGTCTAATATAATATAATAATAATAAAAAGAGAACAAGGAATAGCATGTTTGTTATACTAAAGTAGAGACTCTGGGGGAACGTGGAGAAATGCTTGATTTAAGCTGATCATCAGAATTGCCGTCACTTCACTTCCAGGGTTTCTGTTGTTGTCTTCAGGATTAATATCTGACGATGAATCTCTGATCGTTGAGGCTGATGATCAGGTTCAGGTGGAACATTGGTAGAACAAGAGTTTGCTTTTCCATTACCTTGCTCTGCTGTTACGCATTTACTGGGCGGCAAACCAGCTTCATTTGCGACATACAACTGAAAAAAAAATACATCAATTACTTTTTTTTTTACTTTAGACTTGTCTTTTTTGCAATAAACATAGTTCATTCTTTACTTTATAGTTGTACTGCATTAATCATGTCTGCTGGAAATGAAAACATTTTGTATATTTCATAACCACATCACTAAATCAAATTGGGATATCACATGAGAGTCCTCTGCTCGGAGACAGCCTTTCCCTTCTGCTGACCTCTGTAACAGACAAAGAGCTGATCTGAGGTCCTGAAGCTTCGTGTTCTGTCCACGTACAGCCACATGACCCGTTGAGTGAGACTTGGATAACACTAGCGTGTCCACAGGTATTACGTGGGAATACACATATGGACTGGCTGTGGACCGTGCACATGTGAAAGTACCTGGGATGGCTCCAGCCTAATACAAGGGGAGACAAATCTAGCAGGGACAGCAGAGCAGACTCGACACTCTATTGCATCCTTTGCCAGGAGGACTGCAATCTCCGGCCAAAGCACAGGGGGATCGTTCGCAGAAACACGAGTGAAATGAATGCCTCTGAACACTGGCGGAAACCGGGTGAACTGAATCGCATAGCCAAGACTGATTGTTCGGATGAGCCAACAGGACGTCAACCATCCTCCCAGACTCCGAGCCAGCAGGACCAACGGCACAACAGACGTACCTACAGAGGAGAAGGTGGAGCAGGGGGAAACCGACTCAGACGGAGCCCTCTTGGGACCTGGAGGATGAGGAAACCGCTCTTTTTATTGAACAGAAACGAACGACAGCAAAAGACTGTCTTGGGGGAGGGAGTGGTACCTTCACCGTCTCCTGAAGAGCAGTCCCAACTGTGTGTGTTCTTTTACCACCTGGCTTGGCAGGAACCTGTATTTATCGGTCTCCCTCATATCCGCCAGGTTTAGGCTGTCACCAGAGAAAACGCTAGATCGGGGCAGAGGGACGGGGGCTTTGACTTGTGAACCAAGGTAAGCAAGCCTCGACCTTAACATCGCAATAGTCATGTTCCCACGATGAGAACTTGAATTACCCACAAACGCTGCCTCAGCGTGCTGAACACCCAAACACGTGATGCAGCGATTGTGCCCTTGAGCTGGTGTCAGGGAACGACCGCATCCAGCAGCGCACGAGCGGAATGACATCTTGACAAAGACACAGACGCGTTTGTTATGGAGAAAAAGCTCTTTTTATATTGGGCTGAAGCACACAGGGGAACAACCGCGGCGCTACTGCAAGGCAAAGTGCAGCCTGCAGAGCGCTCTCTCTTTAAACTGCAGCCCTACACACACTGGCGAAACTGCAGCAAAATAGCTGTGAGGTCGCGGTCACTGCTGTTGTGCTGTCACACCAGCACAGAGAGAGAAGATTCTACAGAGAAAAGGCTCTTCTAATCTTCCTCGAAGGAGATCTTTGCAGGAACAAACATTGCTTGGTTCCGAAGCGTGAGAGTGCGAGTGCACCAGCTTCCACATTTATAAACGCTCGCGGGGCGGGTCGCGTCATGGAAAGCTCATTGGCTCGTTCAGTTTACACTCGAAGATGATAGGGCTCTCATGCCATATCCCAATGCGATGGTTCACTTCTGACCGACTGAACGGGAACCCTCTTTTGGCGTTAAAAAAACTACTGAGGGTCTGTGAAAGACACGCAGTTAAAATTAGCACTGGAAAGGCATGGACAGTTATTACGGAGCTGACTTCATTGCATACACTTTTGTGGGAGTTTCCCTTTCAGATGCAACGTTACTGAAAGGACAGTATTGAAATGAATCATGCAAAATGATCTACTAGTGTTAGCGCTTGTCAATTTACTGGAATTATTTAATGGCCAATAAAAGCATGTCTGAGCCCATTTAGTGCCTGAATGTGAGGAGGAGGAAGATCCACAGACAGCAGGTGAGAGGACGGAGACAATTTTCTCCACTCGTCATCATTTATTTGCATTGGTAATTATGGAAATGATCCGTCTGTGTTGTTTCACTCCCTCAGTGTCAGTAAATCATGTGCAAAACTTTTCACTCCCATCAGCGCTTTAATAGGATTGCAGTGTCTTGCAAATTTGCCCTGTTAAGTAAATTTGGTGTTTTTTAAAATGAACACACCATACCCCTATAGATCCAGATGAAAAAGTTCAGGAGGAGCATTAACCAGACTGGATTCCTCAGATTCACAGGATATTTTCTCTCCGTTGTCTTTTGATTGTCCTCTGTTTCACAAGACTTTGCTTTTCCAGCTTCATTGGCATCAGATACAGATGAAAAAAAGAAATAAACTTAGTAATACCTCAATAATTTTCACATATGAAGCTTGCAATGCTTGTTGGAAATGTTAATTATACATATTTATTATTTTAATTAAGAATTTATTTGATTTGCAATATTTGACTATTGTCAAATTGTCCAGATGTTTTCCTAGATTGAGGGATCTATTCACCGTTTGTACTGTGTAAATGTTGAATATTTAAGTTTAAATGCTGCAGATTTTTAAGTTTACAATTGGAATGTTCCTTGAAAGAGGTTTTATCTTTTCTGCTTACCAGAAAAAAACACAGTGTTCCCACAATAACTGCATTTACTTACATTTGTACAAAAGTAAGTATGCCTCGTCACAGAGTTTTTGATCCTTCAAATCTGGAATCTAGAAGAGAGAGATCATCACAACATGACATACTACAACATTTCAACAACAGTCTCTAGACGACCTTTGTAATGTGCTTTTCCTCATATTTGTGATTTCCACCGTTATTTATATAGCACTTTACACAACAGATTGTGACAAAGCAGCTTTACAGTGATTACAGGAACATAATGCAGCAGAGGTTGTTTTGGCTGTACAGCAGCTCTAGAAGTGTCATTGTCCAGCTGGAGTGAGTTCAGTGTTGGTTCATTTCTGTTGTTAACATTATTCTTTTTTTATTTAGGGTTGACATCACACGTTCTGGCTGTTTTAGCTGATCCTGGGCACACGTCTTTCTTCATCCTCGAGATGTCGTGGCATTGTTTCCAAGCGGACCGTTAAAAAACACGACACACTTCTGCCAGACATCCTGTAGAATTCATCCAACCAGATGATGCTTCGAAAACCCTCAAGTGTTTCTAGTTAAGTGTGTTTATGCATCAGACGTTCAGCCCACATCTGAGGCTGAGACGGTGTTTCTGTAGGCTATGAAAGCTTCTCAACAGTCTTTTTAACCACATGGTGTCAAATAAATGATCAGAGGAGCACCAGGATCAAAGTTTATAGTTAGCATGGAAACACTAGAGCAAAATTGAATGTCCTGGGATGATTTTGTCATTTAGGAATAATATTGCATGGGTGTTTGAATCAAGATCATGATGATTATTGATTTTAATGATTCCTCGTGCAGCTCTACACACACACACCTATTCTTACAGTATCTAATGAACTCCGCTTTCACACGCAATTCACAGATAAAGTGCACCTTCCTATTTTAGTGTCATACAAGTTGTGGATATTTTCTGCAGTTTGCTTGAAACATTCAGTTTAACAGCATTAAAGAGGGCAAATATTATCATTCAACTAAACTGTGTATATGCATTTTAAACAGATTCTGTTCTTCGTCCATGTAAGAACAGCGTGGTTTTATAGTGTACTCAATTTAATTCAGGTCATTTAAAATTATGACGCATTTCAGAGGTGGTCAAAATTATGATTTAAAACCAGCTGGAGATAGAAATGTATCTTACAGTTCTCTTCATATTACCCTCATCTCTATTTAATCTCCTCAAAATCAGAAAACGTACCTGATGTACAGAGCAGTCATTAAATCGATACCACTTCTGGTCCTCAAATGACCTGATGTCAGTAAAGTAGTGTCCACTCCTGAGAGAGCCAGCGTGTTTAACAACAGCGTACAGGTTATACTGGCGTTCAGCTCTCTCTCCCTGAGGAAATACGCATAAGATCTGAGTTTACTTCATAGACAACATTCTCTTTCATTCCTCAGTCGAGCGCTGCTCATCTTCCCTACAGCTGGTCGAGCGGATTCTGAAAAGAAATTCACACTTAAGAGAGTTTTGGCCGTGATAGAAGTACATAGAAATAACAGATGTAAGGTGTGACCATAAGGTCATAACTTTATCATTGAACTATAAAAACATTCTGTAAGTTTCATTGCTCAAATCATGCTCTCCAGTCCAAAAAGAGCAAACATCGTCTTGTGTTCAAACATATACAACCGTATTTTACTGACAGTCATCTACAGATTTAAATACAGTTTCATGGCCGTATCAATTGAGTCATATATATATATGCGAATTGTCTATGAACTGTGATCAAAACCATTGACATGCCATCAACTTTAATTGAAAGTTGCACAAAACAACAACAAGATAAGGAGAATACATTACTAAATTCAGGCTGTTTTTGAACAAACATTGTTAGAGAATCAAACTGAAATACCTTCACTGATAATTGTAAAGGAATTTCCACTCTGGAAGTGTTCTTCCTGTAACACATGGTGTTATAGTCCAATTCAAACCTCTCCAGGTGCAGAACCAGAACTGATGGAAATTGCTTCATCTTGCAGTTCTGCATAGAATCATCGGATAAAATTATAATTAACTGCTAACTTTTAAAAGCATTTAACAAACAACAATCTACGGGACACAAGAATTTTTTTATCACGGAGTTGATGAAATGTTATTTAATGACAAATCAATGCATGAGTTCATCTTAAAAAGTGCTCATCTCACTCACTCTGTCATGAAAAATACATATATATATATATATATTATTATTTATTGATTGAATGATTGATTTATTTGGATTTCACACAAATGAATTAAATACACAAAAGTTTTTTTTATGTCCCAAACACAACTCTGCCTGGCAACTGTCTTTACTTGTGCATTGCTGCATTTTTGTATTTTGTGGATTCGGACCCATTTCTATAGTGTCACTGGTTCTGTTATAAAGACTTGATGGTATTAAAATTTGCTCATCAAAAAGTTGTTCTTGACCTTTATCCTCATGTCAGATGAAAGTTTTGAATTGGTACACTTATATATTCACATAGGTATAAATCTAATAATAAAAAGTAATTTGCATTTATATAGCTTTGTTATATTCATTATACATACATTAATATGTTATATTTTTAATTTGCTATATTCATAAGTATATTTATGTGAATACAGGATACAAACACAAAGCCAGGATTAACCTTTTGTCAATCAATTAGAATATATAAATAGCTTTTATAAACATACACTAGAAAAAAACATTACTGGTGTCTTCTTGAGAAAAAACAATGACACTGACATATTTTAAGATCTGTCAGTGTGAGTTGCTTTCAGCTCAAACATGCATTTTAGTCTTGGACCAGTTTAAACCGTGTTTGTGAAAACAGGAGGAAGACTGTGAAAATAATAAACAACATTAAGACTCACAGTTTCCATGTTCCTCATGTTTTTGCAGGTCGTACAGTATATTCGGTCCTCTCCACTCATGGACACCGGTTCAAATAATGAGTCAAAACAGTGTTGCTGAAAGACAATTAAGAACAAATTACGTACTAACATCTAAATGAAACATTTATTTTGCCGTGTAGGAGATAATTCAATAGAAGATAATCAAGTATTCTCAAGTAAGAAATGTAAACGCAGCGTCAGTGAATTATTCTTACCACGTTTACAGGAGACTGTGATTCCAGGGAAATGTCGACAGAAAAACAGCGATCAGTTTGGACCATAGAAGTGTGTTCATGCTCTGGATTCTTGCAGATGGTGGTGTACTCCATAATCCCCTGAAAGCTCTGAATATTCATGTTGTTTTTAGTAAAGTCGTGACGTAACCCAATTCATGCATGTGTTGTTTTAATTTTTTATACTCGTGTTCAGAGAATGTACATTGTAACAGTATTTTTAAGCATTTCACATGTAATTAGTAATACTGAACAGCAGTTGACAAAATCTAACAACATCAATAGATTTATAAAATACATTATACAACAGTTAACGTACCTCAGACACATCAGGACTGACCAGATTCAGTATCCTCAGAAACCACGTTTCTGCATCCTGCTGCTCATACACTGATCCAAATGAACATTTTTAATTGTTTATAATAATCATTTTAATATGTTTATGGAAACGTATTGTGTTAACATACCATTGCCAATTTGCAGAACATGCGTTATATTTTCAGTGGTGACACTTTCTCCGTCAGACTTTAACTTCTTAAATAATTGTTGAAGTACAGATGAAAGTTCACTCTTGTCCTGTGAACTGTAAAACACTCATTATGACGGACAGCGGCTGTTATTTGGTGTGGAGATGAACGTGTTTCTACCTCTCCACAGCCTCTCTGAAGCCCTCGGTCATGAACAGAGTTTGCAGAACTGCGTTCAGATAGCATGTGCCTCCCTGATTTCTTAAACCAGTGTAGCCTTGAAAACATACACCAACAGATCATTTAAAATATCTGTTATTGATACTTGCTTTAAACATGATGTGCTCCTGAAATTCTGCAATTATACATTTGGCAGATGCTTTTAGCTGAAATGACTAACACTAGCACGTGATCTTTACCACGAGTGATGTTTGCAGGGATCTCTTTGTCGTCTGCTTTTGTTTGAAGCTGATATTCCATTTTGCTTTCCTGATGTTTTTCCTAGTTTCTAGAGAAAAGGGAATGAATTCATGAACATATCCTTGGCAAAATCATTCACACTGTTCTGAAACATTCGAAAAAACACAGTCCTGGTGATTGCAAGTTCTCACAATTCTGACTTTTTCCCTCAGAATTGTGTGATATGAAGTTGCAATTGTGAATTAAAGTGTCATAATTATGAGATATAAACTCGCAATATTGAGAAAAGTCAGAATTATGAGATAAAAATCACATTATTGAGAAAAGTCAGAATTATGAGATATAAACTGACAATATTGAGAAAAGTCAGAATTATGAGATATAAACTGACAATATTGAGAAAAGTCAGAATTATGAGATATAAACTGACAATATTGAGAAAAGTCAGAATTATAAGATATAAACTGACAATATTGAGAAAAGTCAGAATTGAGATATAAACTGACAATATTGAGAAAAGTCAGAATTATGAGATATAAACTCACAATATTGAGAAAAGTCAGAATTATGAGATAAAAATCACATTATTGAGAAAAGTCAGAATTATGAGATATAAACTCGCAATATTGAGAAAAGTCAGAATTATGAGATAAAAATCACATTATTGAGAAAAGTCAGAATTATGAGATATAAACTCACAATATTGAGAAAAGTCAGAATTATGAGATATAAACACACAATATTGAGAAAAGTCAGAATTATGAGATAAAAACTGACGATATTGAGAAAAGTCAGAATTATGAGATATAAACTGACAATATTGAGAAAAGTCAGAATTATAAGATATAAACTGACAATATTGAGAAAAGTCAGAATTATGAGATATAAACTGACAATATTGAGAAAAGTCAGAATTATGAGATATAAACTCACAATATTGAGAAAAGTCAGAATTATGAGATAAAAATCACATTATTGAGAAAAGTCAGAATTATGAGATATAAACTCGCAATATTGAGAAAAGTCAGAATTATGAGATATAAACTCACAATATTGAGAAAAGTCAGAATTATGAGATATAAACTCAGAATATTGAGAAAAGTCAGAATTATGAGATATAAACTCATAATATTGAGAAAAGTCAGAATTATGAGATATAAACTCACAATATTGAGAAAAGTCAGAATTATGAGATATAAACTCATAATATTGAGAAAAGTCAGAATTATGAGATAAAAATCACATTATTGAGAAAAGTCAGAATTATGAGATATAAACTCACAATATTGAGAAAAGTCAGAATTATGAGATATAAACACACAATATTGAGAAAAGTCAGAATTATGAGATAAAAACTGACGATATTGAGAAAAGTCAGAATTATGAGAAACTCAAACTAAATTCACAATTGCAAGAAAAAAGTCAGTATTTCAAGTTTATTTGTAATTTTGAGTTTAAATCTCGCAATTCTGAGAAAAAGAAGTCAGAATTGTGAAACACAAACTCACAATTGTGAGGAAAAAAACAAACTGTGAGAAAAAGTCACAGTGACGAGTGAATTATAAAATGACTCTCAAAACATGAAAACAGTGGAAAACATGAAACTGAACTCGTCTTTTTCAGACGGTCAGAGTCAGAGAATCACCAATCGCTGTTTAAATGACATTAGAAAATGTAACTAATGAAATACAGTTACTCAAATTTTGTATTTTAAATACGTAACTAAGTTACTTGTATTTTATTATATATATATATATATATATATATATATAGCAGTGTCAAATGAACTCTTTAAGAGTTGAATTTAACACTGGGTCCGAGTGTATTTGGTCAAACTCAGAATTGGTGATTAATTTACTCTTGTCAGAGTGTTACATTTTCAGAGTATTAACTCTATTTTGAGTGAAAATGTAACACTGGTCGACACTGAGCCGTGTTACCTCAGTTTAACACTAAGGGAAAATGAACTCTTATTACGACAAGTTTATTTACAACTTTAATATTGAAAAATTCTCTCAAACAAGTTTACAATATCTGATGTACCGTACTCCATCTGGAGATCAAATGGATTGAAATAACAGCTTAAAAACTTAAAACTACCTTACAACTGCATTTAGAAATTTAAAAGGGCAAAACTAACCATTTCTGCTTTAAAGCTTTCATTTTAATTTTAGTTATAAGTTTTAATAATTCTGTCGTTTTTGTCATTTTTATTGCAGTTTTAGATTTTAAATTAAAATTCTGTCATTAATTACTCGCCCTCATGTGGTTCCACAGAATAATAACCGTGTGGAAACTGGACTAACTGCATAACTTTTATTTATAAACAAGTACGAAATACATCAGGACTCTTATTTTGAAATGTCTATACTTTATTACCGCTCAATCAAGTTCAGAGGGAGATCAAATATGCATTCTTACAGCCGTATACAACATATTACAATATAAACACCGTTATAATCGATCAGCATTAGTTGTGCTTCATTCCCAGCATGTCGAACACACAACAGCGTTTAATATTCACATTAGATAGAAAAGTTTGTAGAGACAAACTTTAAGTTGGCTTGAAAAAGCCAAGCCAGAAAATTTGAAGTAGTTTGAAAAGCGTGAAGTTTGAAATCGTTTAGAAGTTTTCATGGATCGATGGATAGATTTGAATTGTGACAGCTGGAGTTTGAACAGTCTTGGCTCATCTGAACATTCAATCAATGAAAGTCATTGGGATTTTTCCAAGTTTTAATCAGGATTTTTAGGAAAACCGTAAGTTCAATCAGTCTGAAAAGATATAGCAACTGGAGTCGGAACAGTCTGAAGGTCTGAGGTGAGTTTGGTGGTTGTAACTTGAAAGGTACATGTTCAAATAAAATGACCAAAAAACAAAACAAGTCATGGAAATGTGATTTATACACCTAAAATAAAGTAGTAAAAGTTAAAGAATTATATTTTTCTCACTAGCAGACAAAAACTCCTCCTGTACGTCCCCAAGTTTCGCCGTCACCAGCATGTTCTGTTTCACTCACAGGACAGGAACAAGGTTACGCCCCGAAACTGCTGCAATAGTTCGCACAGTCGTCACTTTTAACTAAAGCTGAGTCCGAAACTATATAGTGCACTATATCAGGTGTTTGTAGTGCTGTCCGCATACGACTGCATTCACTGCTTTTACCCACAATCCTCTCTGATTTTGAGCATACGTTCGATACACTCGTTAAAGCGCCGTCACCCAAAATCCAACGATCGAGCGCGAAAGAAAAATAAATACGACGGACGGCAATACGGGAAGCGGCAACTTCTAAAAACGTAAGTGTCATTTTTTATGAATCAGAACGTCTTTGTAAAGATATTTTGAAGCGAAATGATACAGGTTTATATCATAATATATACACTCATTATCATATGATGATTTGGTGGATTTATTTACTATTATATTTGTTATAATCAAATGTGACAGTGTCGTGTTATTTTTAAATATAAATGTACTAAATAGCATGACATAGGTGTTTTTATTCTCTTTATTCTCAATAAACAGTGATATACAATTCATGAAGCTGAACAGCACATGTTACAGACGGTACAGGAAATGTTAATGTCGAAATTAACGTCAGCATCTGAATTCACTCACTCGTTTTCGTTCCCTCTTTCGCTCGACTGCCGTGCACTATATAGGGTTAGTGAACGAGTGGACGCTTTCGGACACTGCTCTAATCTTTGAATATGAACGTTGCGATTTCTACTGTCTAATGAAAAACTTAGCGGCTAACTGCTAATGCTGCACTGTGGCGTTCGATTATTCGACATTTATAATTAACAACATACAAATTAACAAAGCTAACTACAACACAAACATAAATACAAATAAATACAATCATTGACATCATTTAAGATTTATCATTACCACACTGTGACGTAAATTCTCTGAGTTTGACTGTACCAAACTACACAAAGTTCATCACATTACAGCCTATACTTTTACTCAAAAGTGCGGTTTTAATACGTTACTTGAAAGAGCTTACCTTTTGGTGCGAGGTGGAAGAAAATGGCGGGAGAAACTTCAGTCCAGACGTCAGCCTGAGGGGCGGAGCTTAACAGAGTTACGTTAACGAGGCAGAATTAACTCTGATCAGTTTCACCATCACTACAGGGTATCTCTCACTGTTTGTTGTTCAGTTAATTAGTGACTGAACACTAATTTACACTGAAAGCCACAAAATCACTTGCTGGATCATCAGCGCGAGAGTCAGGATGGTCTTTCAGATCTTTTACCGGTTTGATTCTAACAAGAATCAAACGTTAATCGTAGCAGAAACAGATGAAGCGTTTCAGAATACGACCATTAAAGAGCTGAAGGAGAAAATCAGAGCAAAAATCCCTGGGAGACCAGGTAAGCTGTTCTTCCCTGTTTAAAAGTTAAAATACACTCAAAAAAATATTTCAGTCTAAACATCAGTTTTATGTAATTTAATTACATAGCAATTTTCCATCCGTTTGGATGACATAGTTTTAACATAAACAAACCAATAAACTTCATGTGATTCATATTTGTCAGTCATATGTAAATGAAATAGATTGATGTAATAGTTGACAGGTTAGTGAACACTGTTTAGTGGTCGTGTGTGTGCGCACTACTGAGTTAAAGCACCATTGAAGCAGTGTCAGAGTTAATGAGATCATTAAGAGATGATTAATGATGAACGCCTGCTGTTAACAAGCAGAATCACTGAAGGACCGAGAAACACAAGAACTACAACTGATGAAATCAACTGAAGATAAAAGACATTTCATCTCTCATTATTCATAAACTCAACTATTACATAAATCTATTTCATTTACGTATGACTGACAAATCTGAATCACATTAAGTTTATTCGTTTGTTTGTTAAAACTCATCCAAATGGATGGAAAATTGCTATGCAATTAAATGACAACTTATGTTTGGACTGAAATATTTTTTGAGTGTACTTGAAGCAGACTTGTGTCTTCAGATCAGTTCTTGGTCGCTCGAAGATGGCGATCAGCTTGAAAAAGTGCTGCTTTTTCATATTACATAGTATTTCACAATTCAATTTGGAAAAAAATGACTTTTCTTTCTTTATTGTCAGATTTAAATGTACTTAAACTGAAATTTGGACATCGAGAATTGGAGGACAGTGAGACAGTCCAGTGCTACAGTATTCAACACCAGTCTCTGATCTTCATCTCACTTCAGTTACCAGGTGGAGCAGGTACGACAACCTTTCCCACAATACATTTGTCCCTATGGATATTTTTCCTTTGGCTGCGTTAGTTTGCTTAAGGTGAATTTGTTTGAATTTACAACACCATAATGAGCACAGTCTCAGTCACAGAAATGGTGTGAAAGCACATGTTACATGTTTGTGTTCTCCGTTTTAATGCATGTTCTTTCATAACATTTATAGATCCGTCTGAAGATAAATGGAGACTCCATATTACCCAAAAGCCCAAAGAACGTGTCCTTCAGGATGAAATGACCACACTTTACTGAGTCAATGTTCTGATTAATATTATGCCATAAAATGTACTTAAAGCTAAATGTTTATTTGTAATGTATTAAACGTATTATTTGACTGGAGATTGAGCTCATGGTGTTCATTGAGTAGTTTGTTTCAATAAAGACTAACTGGGTTGTTAAATGAATGTCTGTGTCTCAGTTAATCCTCTAATGATTTCAAGTTGATGTTGCAGTAATTGACTGAATATAAAGTCAAAATGAAGTGTTTCCTAAAGTCGTGAGGTTTGAACAATATAAGGGTGAGTTTGAGGGAACATTCATTAATCCTTTAAATGATTCGTTATTTCTTGACAAAAGTGATTTTTGTTCATTCAAAATTTAGTATTTATGACGCAGTCTTGAGCTTTTGGTTTAGATTTATTGAAAGGCAAACGCTTAAGGCATTATTTTAATTGGTTTTACAGAATAATCAACTAAAGAGGATGTACACCAAAATAATACAGTGGAAATAAACATTTATTACACGCGGTCCTGTCGAATACAACACTCGCATCCAAACAGAAAAGCTTCGTTTTGTTCAGTCCGGCGGAGGATCAGAACTTCACAAACTCCATTAACACAAGAACAACATACCGAGTTTCACAAAATCAGTTGAAACAAACTTATCTGCCATTTTGCCCTTTAAAATAATACTGTACCATTTATATTTTTCTTTTAAATAAATTGTGCTTCAGGACAGAAAACAGCGATCTGTTGAAATTTGAACCAATTCCTGTCTAGGAGCAACACCATCTATGCAAACCTCAAAATGCTTTTTAGTTGCTAAACAGTTTTTTGCAGCTTTTAGACAGATGAAGCAGAATTCTCTCTCACAGATCCTGCATGTCATTATTTTACAGCCCTCTCCAGTGTGCTCGATCAACACCCCACA
This sequence comes from Opsariichthys bidens, assembly GCA_037194245.1. NCBI lineage: Eukaryota > Metazoa > Chordata > Actinopteri > Cypriniformes > Xenocyprididae > Opsariichthys > Opsariichthys bidens. The sequence goes on along the minus strand of CM074290.1, from coordinate 1,514,062 downwards.
GTTTATACAGGCACGAAATGACGGGCATTGAACGTTTTGAACTTTCTTCAGTGAGATCACGGGACAGTCTCTCAGGATCTCGTGTTCAGATGGTGTACAGCGGTCATTGTCACATCGATCAGCGCGTGGACGGCGTCCTTTCCACGCTCTCTGACACTGCCAGCAGAACTCAAAGACTCGCCCTGTCCTCTCGGTGCAAACCTCACACTGCACACAGAGATTAGACGCGTCTGTCCGTTCACTGTATGTGCCACAGCCGGGACACTGCAGGCGAAACAGAGCTCATTTATAATGAGGATCACACCCCAACAGCTGAGTGTGAAACTGATCAAAGTCTACATACATCTTTAGTGTCGGCAGCAGCATTTCCCCAAAGCCTTTCTTCAAAGTCGAGCTTTTCACTGGGTAACAGCTTGGCCACTTTTCTCACTTCATTATAAGACCATTTTTCTTTACATAAAGGGCATTCAAAGTGTGTTTGTCTCTGAAATAAAACCGACAGCGTCATTAATGTCATTCACTGATTATATGTGCTCTGGATTACAGTCAGATTCCTAAAATTAAATATGCAATTAGATTAGATTAAACTTTAAAATACTAACAATCTGGCTATAGTTGTTTTTTATTGATTTCTTAACCCTCGTGTGCCGTTCGTGGTGTTTTCATCCACTGTGGGGAATTTTTGAGTCTTAATTTGGCCGTAACTTTCTCCGTGTTTCAGCAAATGGAATGATTTTTGGTGACAAATCTTATTGTGACACATATTTTGGGAAAATGCTTTGAAAATGTTCAAAAACTCAACAGAACTCTGTGGGCAAATTCACGACCCTTTCGTTATGATTTTAACCGCTTTAAAAATGTATCAAATATTTTTTTTCAATTTTTTTTTCTTAAATCTATGAATCAACCTCAGTCCTGATCAAAACTACTAAATTAAAAAAAAAAAAAAAAAAAAAAAAAAAAAAAAATCAGGATTTTAACTCTTTAATTGCCAAATTCATAAATGATGTCAGTGATTTGGGAAGAAACGTGTCAAAGATCAGAAACAACATTGACTTTGATGCGTCGTTAGTTTTTGTGCAGCATCAGATTTTAACGTTTTAAAGAGTTAAAATCCTGATTTTTTTTTTATTTAAATTTAGTAGTTTTGATCAGGACTGAGGTTGATTAATGGATTTAAGCAAAAAAAAATGTGAAAAAAAAAATTTATCTTATACATTTTTACAGCAGTTAAAATCGTGGCAGTTTTCAGTCACGAACATAAGGAAAGCGTCGTGAATTTGAACAATGCACAAGGGTTAATATTCACAAAATGGCAGTAAATCACAATTCAATGATTCTCCCAACTTTATAATGATCTACTAATCTTCTAAATCTTTCTTTCTAAAAAAGCCTGTTGCTTATACATGTTCATAAAGTCTTCAGGTTTTGTGGAAATACACACACAGACCAACAAACTATAATCTATTACTAAATACAAATTATTATATGAAAACTGTAGATAGCAATCTAGCAGCACTCCATTAACTTGATTCGTTACTTAATTGTTACTTTATCCAGCTGTGCAGTGCAGCAGTCGGTCAGCGTGTCCGCCCTCGTCACATGACCGCAGGACAACACCGCCCTCAGAACACTGGGGTCATCATCCGTCGGATCTGACATTCACAACACATCTCTCATGAACTTCAAAAATAGTCACTTTTAAAAAAAAAAAATAAGGATTGTGGGGAAAAGAAGGTGTGATGTGTATAACTTACCGAGATCACTGGGTCTCCTCACTAATTCAATTCCTTTATCATACAGGCTGTACATTTTTCTGTAATCAGACATCTATTAGAATTAAACAAAAAAAGTGTTTATTGTCTGTTTAGTTCTATTCTCATAACACTGTATATCTCTTACATGCTCAGCATTTATAATGTTGCAACACTACATTTCTATATAATCTATCTTGTATTAAGAATTGTATTTCTTTCTGTAAGTGACTGCACCTCAAACACAGGAATATACTATAGAATTAAAATAGAAGCAGATCACATCAGCTGAACAAAAGGATGTCTAGTCCTCTTAAAATCATTTTAAACATGATCGTTCAACAAAGAAACGCTTGAAAAACCCGTTTGTCGTCCGTCACGTGACGCGCTCATTTAAACTAATGAAGCACATACTAGACAGGAAAGAACACGTCAGAAGATAAACATTCTATTTTTTAATAAATCTATTAATGTTAATACATTTATAAAACAAATATTTTTTTAAAGAAAGAAACATTTTTTATGCCCAGTTTAAATAGACAGAAAAGGAAAAGTCTTCTTAAAATGAAGGAGAGAAACTGAAACTTTGTTCTTTGAATGTTTGATGATCATGACATTTTACTTGTGAGTTTTGCTTTACTTGTTCTGAGTTTTGATAAAGTGATTCTGTACTTTCAGAAGAAGCGTAATAGCGCCCTCTACTGTAATAACAGAGGAAACACTGACGGCCGGAACAGTCAGGGAATAATTTAGTACTTATCTGAGTGTTTGCAACAGTTAAAGACATTAAAACTCTTGCTTTTGTCTGTCAGTGGATGAGAGGAGAGTGAGTGAATGAGCAAAGTGTTTAAAGAAAGAAAAAATTTAATGAACACTGTTTTGGGGGGTGGGGATATTTGTCTTTCGATCAATGATGGTCTGTTAAAAGTAGAACCATGCTTTCTGACAAAATAATGATCTGAAATGCTGTAATTGGATTTGCACTGAACCATATGAGAGATCTTGGTGATGGACTCATGAATAACAGTAGATGGAGCTGTTGCTCCAACACACTCACGAAATGTCAGAAAGTCTTAATGCTGAATCACATTTAATTAACTATCAACTCAATAGGACACAACAGTATGGAAGCCCGTTCCCGCCACTGTTGAGAAAAAAAAATATTCCGCAAGTCATAATATTGACTTAGTATCTTTAACTTAATAAAAAAAACTTTTTTTTTCTCATTAAGTTAAAGACACTGAGTCATTATTATGAGATACTAAGTCATTATTATGATTTACGGAATATTTTTTTCCTCAACACTGGCGGGAACGGGCTTCCGTACAACAGGGATAAAGGCACACCTTAAGAAAATAATTTGCTTTTCTCTACTCTCAAAGTGTGTTACTGCAGAAAAATTGCCCCACTTTATATTAAGATGCCCTTGACTATGTAGTTATAAAAAGACTAAATGTATGAAGTGGCTAAAGAAGAGGTTAAAGATTCCCCAGCATGAGGAAAAATAGTGTTTTAATCATGTCTTGGTTAATACTTATTCAAAAGAGTTAATTTAGCAAAGATTGTTCTATTGTTTATTTTGATAAATAAGGGTTGATTTTTGTTCAATAAATTTGACTATTAAAATGTTAATATAAAATATATTTTAAAAATACAGAAGTACATTTTTTTAAAGTAAAGATTCTGAAAGCATTGAACTGAATGTGTGAAGAATCAAATTTGCACGTCCATTTTGAAAAGCAGATGTTTTGTGCCATCTAGTGGTTCAGAGGAGAATAAACTCAAAGCCCTGTTGTACCTCTAGCAACTAATGTAATCATTTTCACATTATATCCACCAACTAATATTCAGAGTTCATGCGGCTCTGAAGAACAAAAGACTGAAGATTACAACTAAACAATAATAATTAAAGAATAACAATTAAAAGGTTTTTGAGACTCCATCATATCATCTTACCTTTTCCTACATTCTTTGAGCTTTTCTCACTGTTCTGTTCTCTTCACAATCTTCAGTTCAGTTCATGAGTAAAATATGATGGATTTTGTAGCTTCAGTCATTGAATTGAACGTGAAAAAAAAAATCAGTTGGGACTAATCTTGATCCTGTGTGTTCCTTAAATGCAAAGCAACACACCGGGATAACGAGACAAATTAACGACACACAGCTGATGACAAATGAGCTAATAATGAGGGTTACCAAGGAGACAAAGAGTGGCGGGAAAAACCAAACAAAGAGCGTGTGCATGAAAATCAAAGTCCAAACACAGACATGTGACAGACGGGATTTGGCAAGTAATTACTGATATTGTAATTACAAACAATCCATTACTTTTTAGAGGGAGTAATTATATAGTCATCTAATTACACTGTTGAAGATGCCATTTGTATCTAGAAATTAATCCCTTATCTTACCCAACACTGTCTGTGAACAATTTACAAATCCCCCCAATGAACTTTCTAGTTGTTCATGTGTATATGTATTTGTTACACACGATTTCCACCATATAAAATACTTTAGAGATTGGCACAACTGGAAAAATATATATTTTTCTTAAAAATGCCCATGATAGTTTATGATCTTATTCATTTCTATGACTTTCCAGGTCCAGTTCTAGAAGTCACAAAAAAGAAAGAAAGTGAGATTTACGTCATTCATCTTTGTTTTCCAAGACAGTGTGAATCCTTGTTCATAAAACAAGGATTTTTATTTTGATTGTTTGTCTAATCTGATGTAGAAAAGTGATTTTTTTTTACCAAGGATCTTAAGAGAAACACCCCTAACCACACAGTTTACATTTTTATTGTGATTTATCCTATTGCTGTGAAATTTGACCAATCACACCAATATACTGAAGATGATACTAATCCAATGAATTCACAAAGTACATTAAATGAAAATTAAATGGGAATATATTAAAATATCCCTTGTTAAACATTCATGAATGTTCTTATGGACACCGATCATAATTTTAATACTCAGAACAGTCTAATATTTATAACTGAAGCAGCATTCCCACATTTAAATGTAAATGATCAGTGATAAAGATTTTGATGAGATGTTATTTGCATTTCTAACCCCAACTTAACCCAATAATTCCCCAGATTTTCTTTAGAGATGTCATTAGAGTTAGAGCAGAATTGACCAATCTTTGATAATAATATATGCCATTTTAAATGTATTATTTATGTAAAGATGGGACAGCAGCTTCAGAAACCAGTAAAGCACATACTGTGTCTCTATAGAGCAACGAAATGGAAACCTATGAGATAATAATAATGGGATTTATCCTTGAGGTTCCAGAAACGGTTCCTGAAGTTGTAGTTGAGTTGTAGAGACTTTGGTAATTTTAGTTGACTGAAGTCTTAAATGAGTTACATTTTACGTTTTTCTTAAAATACGCACTCATGTCTGTTCATTTTGATTCATGCAGCTTTTTGTGTTAAACGAGGAGGTTGAAGTCAGATCAGATCGGCCCTTCTCTGGAATACAGCAAGAATTCAACCTGAAATCAGTGGAAAAGGTCAAGTTAGGATAAAAATTCACAGCATGTGAAGGATCAAAGTACAGGAGTCCATTATTCCTACATACAGTGTTGGTCAGAATGTTTGCAAATTCTATGAATTAAATATCAAAAGGTTAAACAATGCAGATTTATTTTTACAGTCATACTTACCGAGGGTGCCAATAATTCTGACCACTGTATACATACAGATCAATTATTCCGCTTATAATACGGTTCCACACCTCAAAACATTGTTCAGATGTTTTATTTTAAGACGTTTGTCTGTTTTTTTTCTTAAAACACTCTTGCATGTAGATTTAATTTCTTATGCATTTCATCCTAAAATGTCCTTTTATACTAAAATATTTTATATTAAAATGTCCTTTTACAGTAAGAAATGTCATGTACCATTTCAGTTGCTGACAATTTTATCAATAAATCAATCAATAAATAAACAAATAAAAAAATAAATAAATCACGGGGCAGTGCTGAAAAGTTACTGCCTTAGAAACAATTTTTCAGCTCTTGTCAGAAGCTTGTAATCCAAATTCTCTGTGCGTAATTTGCAGCAAAAAGGAGAAAAATAAAAAAGGTCCAGATATTCAACCTGCCAAATATCTCATTGGTGATTCTCTCAGATCGCGTCTTTGATAATTCACACTGCGTGATTGTCGCTCACATGAACGAGAACAGAGCCGGCAGAGTTCAAATTGTGCAGTGTGAACTCTGCTTTAAATCTTCTTCCATAGAAAGATATGGTAAAAGTAGTGTACTTTTATGCAGTTCCAAATTCTAGCGCTTGTGTTTGCAGTCCTGAGTGAGTTTGTCATCATTATTTACTTTTTTTTCCTTGAGAAAGATCCAAAAACTCTCATTCTCCATCACTCTGCCTGAACATCTGGTCTGGAAGATGAATTGACAAGGTTTTGACTATTTTGTATATTCAACAACAGTTTTGACGGAGAGAGCAGCAGTAAGACTGGACCCAACACACCGTGGAGCAGCGATGGCCAGTTATTCTTGATAACATAAAATATAACACAATGTACTGCACTAAATTATCCCTTTAACAGTATAAATTTAAAATACTCACGAGAGTTTCTCCAGTTTGCACTTAGAATGTTTCAGTATCACTGAAAGCAGCTTCATTCCAGAACCTTCCAAGCGATTCCTGCTCAGGTCCAGCTCTCTCAGATGAGACAGGTTTGATCTCAGAGCTGAACTCAGATCAGCACAACCTTCTTCTCCAAAGGAGCAAGATTGCAACCTATAAGAGCAATAATATTCTCAGTTCTACAAATCATTGAACAAAACCGATCAGTATAATTCCTGTTATAAAGCAACAGCAACTGATGCTTATATTGATAGTGTACTGGTTGTTAAAAAACCTTATTTGAATGGATCTGACCAAACATATTGTTTTAGTAGTAAATGTCCTGCAAATGGTTTTTATATATAATTCTTCCTCTTGCATGAATAAAAAGTCAGATATGAAATCATCTCCTCATCTGTGCTCTAACTGGAATACAGCTTTCTTTGATCTGTCAGTCAAAAGAAAAACTCCTAAAACTGAGAGGCACTTGTAATCAAACTAAACTCAAGGAAACTAAATACTCACGAGAGTTTCTCTAGTTTACACCGAGGATCCTCCAGTAGCTCTGAAAGCAGCTTTATTCCTAAATCTCCCAAGCAGTTGTCGCTCAGGTCCAGCTCTCTCAGATGAGACAGGTTTGGTTTTAGAGCTGAACTCAGAGCAGCACAACCTTCTTCTCTAATGCAGCAAGATTTCAATCTGTGACGAAGAGGAGATGGAACTAATTCTGTATTTCAAAGTCTGGGTTCAAAGTTAGTTATTGAAACCTGATTTAAAGTGAAACGTTTTTATTCCAATAAATCCATAATTAGCATGGAGTGTAGTAATACTTTATTTTGACGGCCCCCTTTAGTCTATTAACTGACTACAAGTAATTTTGCAAATGCACGTCAACAGTGGTGGATATTCCAGAGATTTACGAGGGGACTCTAGTTGGAAAGGGTTTTTTAACCTTATTTTTATTTGTTGTTTTTGTTGTTGTTGTTTTTTTTTACTTTCAATAATAAGCATTGATTAAATTTCAATGCTTTTAATTATGTATTTTTCTGATTGAAAAGAAGCTAATGTTCTAAAAAATCTAAATAATTTGAAAGATAAGGTATTACCTGACTAGACATCATTATTGTAATGATTGTGTGTTTGTTTTCCCTGCACTGGTTTTCCTGGGTTCCCTTTGCTTTTTAGTTTCCATGGGTTTAAATGATCCACACAGCTGCTTTGGGTCCTGTTCATTTTCTGGTCTGTGTATTTAAGTCCTTAGTTCTCTTTGTTCATGTTCAGTTTCGATTATGCATTATGATTGCAGTCTATGAGTTTTTCTTAAATTTATTTCTAAATACTGTTTGTTTCGCTGAATCTCCTGTGTTATGCGTATCACTGCAGCCAAACGTTACAATTCACTGACGGTATTTGCTTTAAGTCCAATTAAATCTGGATCATTTCAGTAATTTTGGATCATTTTCATTACATGAACAGCTTTATCCATATAAAATTGTCCGTTATAGCACTCCCCCCCCCCTCAAGGAGAACCAAGTCAACTAACTTTCACTAGAGTATTAGTAGACTGTCTGCTTGATTTCAAAATTCTATTTTGATGCTCCCACCAGACATTCTACTGACATGCAACTACATGTCAACTTATTCTACTAACCCTAAACTAACAGTCTACTGATTGTTACTCTAAAGAGAGTTAGTTAGTAACATGCAGTTGCAAAGTTAGTTGGCAGAAAGTCTAAAGTGGATCATCAAAATAAACTGTACCCTTAAGGGTTAAGATGTTAAATTATCTTAAGAACATGCTTTATAGTAAAAGGAGACAGTATTGTTTGTCATCTAAAGTCAAGAGGCACTTGTAATCAAACTAAACTCAAGGAAACTAAATACTCACGAGAGTTTCTCTAGTTTACACTGAGGATCCTCCAGTAGCTCTGAAAGCAGCTTTATTCCTGATCCTTCCAAGCGGTTCTTGCTCAGGTCCAGCTCTCTCAGATGAGACAATTTTGGTTTTAGAGCTGAACTCAGAGCAGCACAACCTTCTTCTCTAATGCAGCAAGATTGCAACCTGTGTGTGGAGATGAAGAGGAGATGGGATCTAATTCAGTATCTCAAAGTCTGGGAACGCTAAAAATTTCAGAAAGAAACACAGGCATAAAGAGTAATTATATGGCAGACCATAAAGATGCTGTTTATAGTTGGAAAAACTTGGGTTTGTGTTCAGGTTTTAATGTTATTTAAGCTTTGATGCTTTTCATTTCTCCCAGCTGTTTAGAGAAATCAGTGGCGTCTTTCTGCAACACCGGTTTAGTGTGATCTGATGCAACCACTCTCTGCCATAGAGTGGTGGTTGACATACAATGGAAGAACAGCTGAATGCTTGCCCATTTTCACATGCACATCAATTACACCTTGAAGACGCAATGCTTGTCAGAGTATGATGTTCTAAGAACCATGTCTACTGAGCACAGGTGTAGGTGTTTCAATATTCAACCACAAGTCTATGTTGAAATCAAAGACTATGCTGCCCCTGTGTCCAGTACCATTTCCATACTGGACTTGTCTCCTGGCTGTGACAGTTTATACAGAGCTAAATCAGAGCCCGAGTCATGATCATCACTGGACACTGCCTCAGCATCAAGGCAGTGTTACATAGCCTTACTTCTTAGTTGCTTTCATTGACTGTGCAGCTTTTGCTGTGTTTCCACTCTGTTTTTCTGCCATCGCTGTGACTAATATGACCCTTTGTTCCACATGTATTACAATCTTTGTCCTTAAACCAACAGTTATCGTCACTATGGTTCTTCTTTCCACATCATTTGCATTTGTTAGCAGTCTTAATTTTAGATAAGAGAGTTGTTTCCACCAACTCTATCGCTCTCTGAAACATCAGCCTACTGTAGTCACGGTCAATGAGCGTTTTTGTGTAACCTCACTCTTCAAGCCACGCATTGCAAAGTGCATCATCACTTCATGCACCCAAATTCACAGTGTTCTGGCAATCCTCTAAGTGTGCAACATACAGACTCGCTCTCTTCCTGATTCCACCGGTGGAAACGAAAATGCTCCGAGATGACATTCAACATTTTTAAAAACATCAAATATTAGATCAAAATCAACTTTGTGCTTTGATTTGCCAATGATTGCATCAAAGATCAGCCAAATGTATCTTGAAAATTGGATATTTAGGAAAGTGCTGCGGCACGTTTTTGTGCCAATTAGTGGTTTAGAGGGCCTTTTTCCCCAGTTTACCCTAAATATTAATCGCTGGATTGAAAAGAATGTGCCTTCAAAAATAAGGTATTATCCGACTATCAGACAGAGTTTACATCAAATCAGATGAAACCGAAGGAAGCTATAAATACTCACGAGAGTTTCTCCAGTTTACAGTGAGGATCCTCCAGTAGCTCTGAAAGCAGCTTTACTCCTGAATCTCCAAGGCGATTGTTACTCAGGTCCAGCTCTCTCAGATGAGACAGGTTTGGTTTTAGAGCTGAATCTTCTCGAAAGGAGCAAGACTTCAACCTGTATGTGGAGGGGACAGGAGGGGTTGGGTGAGTGTACCACATTACCATTCATGTAGGAGAAAATTAAAGTTTATGATCTATTGCACATATGGTTTAATGTGTTCTTTTATTTACTACAAATAATACATGCATGGAATATTGAAAATATTTATTATCTCAAATGGCAGAGTGACAGAACATGAGCATGATTATGAAGAAAACACAGGATTCCTTATGAGTGCATGATAATTCACTTGCATTTTAGTTTCTTCAGGCTTTTGTTGTTCAGCAGCACCACTTTCTTCTTCATGGTCTTTGACAGCGCCGCTCGCTGCATTTACTGATGTGTGTTCTTGTCTAGCTGTGCAGTTGTTGCTCTGATCACCACTTGTGCTCTGGTTCCTATTACAGACTCTTGTCACAAGATCAACATACTCGGAAGGGATTTTGTTGGCTGCTGTTGGGTGGGATGTTATCCAGATGAGAACATTTGGAAACACTGTTCCTTTAATGAGGTTTGTAAGCAGAACATTAACTGAAGCTGACTGTTCAAAATCATTCATATCTGTGCTGTTCTCAAAATCCAGTGGAAACTTTGCTTCATGTAAATCACACAATATTAACAAGACCTTATCAGAGACATCCAGTTTCAGATTTTTACTGCTTTCATGGCTGTTTTGAACAAGCTCAATTAAATTGGTCCCGTCCTCTATTTCTGCAAACATGTTCAGTTTCTGGAAGGGTATCGGAAAGATGCATTTTATTTCTTGATTTGCTTTTTCATCAGTCCAGTCCAGAATGAACTTCACCACAGAGGGGATTTTCCCAGTGTCCTCTTCTGCCTTTGTCAGCACAGTTCTGATATTTCTGGAGCCTTTAAACATGTCATTGTATTTGATCTGTCTTCCATTAGTGCTTTCGACACTTCGTTCTTCAGTAAACAAGAAATCTGTGCTGGCATCACTGACTTGCAATTCTTCATGTACCTTTTGATATTCACTCTTCAGTTCCCATTTCAACAAAGTGGATATATCTGATATTCAGGGAGAAAACACAGTTACATTATAACATTAATGCAGATGATACATTAAAATAATTTTTTTTATTGGGTTTAGTTTGATGTCTGTGAGCAATTTGAAAGCGATTTCAATAACAACCTGTGTGTTTTACTTTAAGAAAGCAACCATACGTTGGTGTTTTATTTTATATTAATTTCATAATCATTAGTCATGTAAGGAGTTGCCCCTTGGTGGGGATAGAACCCGCTGGTGCACTAGAAGTGAGTGTTAACTCACTGAGCTAAGTCCCCACAGTATAACCCAATTGCAGAAGACCAAACAGAGCCAGCAGACTTCAGTAATTAGAAAATAAAAGTAATCTTTACTGGTAGAATAAAAGATACCAAAACACAAATGAATTAGGAGAGCCGAGCTTCTATAAAACAGAGAAAACAAAAACAGACACAATGGTCCAAAACATCCAGCAGAGATACACTTAACTTCAAAGACAGGCAGCAGGAATCTCAGGAAGACTGGCTCAAGACTGAACACAATAGCAGGGAACAATCAAACGTATAAAGGGTCAACCTCAGGTGTGGGAAATCAGGGCTATTGAGCAGCGAACATGGCTGGGGCAATGGCGCCATCTACAGGAGTGGGGAGACTAGAGTTCCTGCTGCAAGCGCCATCCATAGTTCTGGAGGAAGAATGACGGAGAGCTCGCGGATAGCGACCCCTGGTGGCCAGGAGGAAAATAGTGCTCGAGGACAAAACCATTGCAAGTCATTTATGTAGTTGTCATTTGATTTAACATTTATTCATGTTATTATATTTGATTTACATTATTTATCATTTATTAATTTTATAGTTATTATTCATTAATGCCATTTTATGTTTTATATTACTTATTTTACTTATTTCTTTGCTTTTGCAATGATTTCTATTGTTGTTTAATCTTATGATTGTGTGGTTTGAAGGGATGTTTGTCTTCACAAGAGTATCTCTCCATTTCAAGGTTTTATCGTCACTGGATGATGTTGTGAAGCATTAATTTCATTGTTTTTCCCTTGGTATAATAACACTTGTTGGGATTGTACTGGTCAGAGCATTGAGTAGTGTAACATCCACATGAAGTCTGAACTTTGAAACATATGCAACTAAGATTATTCAATAAATTTTAAACTCTCGGACTGACAGAAAACTGTTAATAGAGTCTTGAGGTAAAAGTTTTGTTGGGTTGCACACACAGCACACAGACGGACATCGTTTGACAAGATCTGGATTTGATATTTCTGACGTGAGGATTTCATCTGGATTTCATCACAAGCTTGATAACTGATGGTTAGTTTACAAATAATATACATTGTTATTTAATTTGTTACTGCCTTTAGCTATTATTTCGGAATAAATTTAAAAACTCAATAAATTTATACTTAGCTTAAATAAATAGAAATTTAGTTACAGCAAAATAGAATTGTATTTGGTCTCTCTTTTTAATGCAATGTTTATTTAACTGGGAAAATTATGAGCAACAGACATAAATTTACATTTGATATATGCTGGGCTTTGCCTCCTCTTTTAAAACACAGCACAGCACTGATATATGAATTCTCACAAGATCACATTGGAAACGTGGTTGTAGTGGCTTTCCTTGTTCTTAGAAAATTTGTAATTGCATAAAATGATTTTGAGACAATTTGACCCTCTAAATAAATTGCCGTTTGCTGGGGTAAAAACGAGATAGCAGAATGCAAAGCAAAATCTCTTCTTTTTTCTTCAAATTGTTGTTGTTGCTGTTGTTGTTGTTGTTACCTGAGAGTTCGTTCTGCTGGGTGTTTATTGGACCCGCTCTGGAAGATCTGTCAGATTTGAAACTCTGAAATATGTTTTAGAAAAACTCAGTTAAATGATTGTGACTCTAAATACATCTTACAAATGGTATCTGAATAAACTACAGTGTCAACAAAGGCTGCATATCCTCCATTCTTTAAAGTTTAGGATTAGGTCCAAGGTACAAAACATGATATGTAATATCATGTAACGCAATACTGGTTTATGGTATCACAGTTATGTGAAGATTTTAAAGTGATGAATTTCACTTATGTTCTCACACACACACACACACACACACACACACACACACAACCCAGACCTGTTGAGTGGCATCTCCATCGGTAAATGTCTCGACTGGCATTGAAATCTCATGCTCACTTCTGTGGATGAATATAAAATCAATAATTATAATGCTTATTATAATTAAAATCTAAACAATGACATCAAGAAAACATGTTTTTTTTTAGCAGTTCAGTCTCACTGTTAAATCATGGCCATCAGATGAAATATTTCTGAATAATCATGTAAAAGAAGGATCGTTCTCAAAGATGAACAGCTAAAAACAGTGATATAATTGCCCTCTTACCTTTCAGCCTCCTCCACTTCACTTTGTAAATCACCACCTGTTTTAAGATCAAAGTTAAAACTGTAAAGCCTAAACATTACTATTATTATCATGCAAAAACTGTAATAAAACATCCTAAGTTTCTCGTTTGCTGTGCCTTCACTCTACACATTTCTATTATGAAGTCTCACAGTCCTCCTTGGTGGACAAACCAACACAAAAGCGAGTGTGTGCCGTGGCCGGCGAGTCTGCATGAGCGTACACTGCAAATGATCATGTTAAATCACATCATACAGTAGGTTTTTTAGATTTTCTTTATAGTACACAGTGATACTCACAGTGATTGTACAGAAGTAGACAGGCATTGTGAGAACTGAGAAAAAAGTCACACTTTAAGAACTTTTCATGTGTTTTTTATCAAGTAGATTTGGTTTTATTTAAAGAAAACAATTGGTACCTGAATCCGAGACTCTGTTGAGACATGAATTTGGTCTTTGAAGAAAAGTTCCAGAAACATAAAATGTTACACATTGTGTGTGTGAGTCACTGCAAAACTTTTCTTGCAAGTTGCATGTAAACAAATCATAGACAATTAAATATCAAGATGATAAAGAAACAGATGCAGAGAAATAAAGTAGTTTCTGAAAAGCAATACCCTCTAAAATTTGGTAGTTGCCCTGCGGCACATAATGCATTTATTTGTGTACCTCTGATACACTGCTGTCATCAAAGAGATACCAGTGTTGATTTTCACTTTTGATCTCTGCATTATAGTGTCCAGAGTTAAATGAGCCGTAACGGTTTACTATGGCGTACAGCTCATAGTTCTGGGAGGAAACCTGAAAAGGAAACACATCACAGTGTTTTTGTGAAAGCTTTGAAAATATCTGGATTCTGCATTGATTACTCGTGCATAAAATGTGGTCTGAGCTCAAAAAAGTAAGTAAAAAAGGATCACAGATATTTTATTACCTCAATTTGTGGACGAATCTTCACTCTCAACTCATATGTGCTGTTTGTCATGTCACATCTCCTCTGTAACTGCACAATCAGTATTTTGGGAAAGGAGACAATCTTACGATTCTGATGAGAAAAAAAATGTAGTTAACAGTTGCATTTACAAATCTCAGTTACAAGCTATCACTCTGCTATTACTTTCATAAAAAAGATACTTGCAGTTTTCATTTGTGACGTGATTTCACAAGCTTGACAGAACAGGCCACTTTGTTCACGAGGTTTCATATAAGCCTTTAAAGCGTCCTCCTAAACATGAACAAAACGGGTGGAAATTGATCTTTCAGTGAACAGACAAGATGAGATATCAAAATTAGATTCATCAGATGGGGTTGAAAAGGGCTTTTGTATACTTATGTTAAAAGATTATAGTTTTACAAATAAGAGTAAAACAACATTAAAGATGCCATTCTTAAATTCATAAATCAATTGCAATAAAAACTGACAAATGAAGAACCAATAACAGATTATTAAATGCAGAAGTATCCAGAGGTGTGACAGAATAAATAGGTTTAGTTCTCAGATGGGATTGATGTTGATGTTCTCACACGCCTCAGTGATGATTCCTTCACCGATCTCCTCGCTTCTCATTTCTGTTGATCACTGATCCCTCATAAATGAAACACCATGCACTAAATTTGGAAGATATGGTGAATTTTTTGTTTTCACAGAAAGTATGATTTACCACATCCTGTGAGTCTTCAAAAGGGATCTGCAGTGAGGAGAATTTGGCTTGTGATGAGGTGTTTTTACTGCAACACTGCCATGTTCTCGTTGTCTCCATAGTGCCCATAAAAATCTACAGTGTCGAGAATGCAGAATTAATGACTGACGAGTTTAAATGTAAAATTACTACAGGTGTTATGCATTTTTTTTTTACTTGTTCATAAGTTTATAGCTAAAAAAAAAACATCACACTTCTGAAAAACATACATCTTTGCAGCTGTTCTGCACTAATCATGAATCCATTTTTGTTTTATTTTAAATTATTATGGGTTGGACATTTTAATACAGCCATGGAAGTAATTGTTTCTAAGTTTGTTGATACTGCCATATTTCACAACACATAGTGTAAGAGTTTGAGTCAAGACAACGGCTGAGACTAAAGGCAACAAAGTAACAGTAAAACGTGAATCACCTCAGAAGCTTCAGGAGTCTTGCTAAGAATCATATTCAGATGTTCTGCGGCATCTAGTTGTTCAGAAACTGATCGATGGGGTGGAAGAGTTTGAGATGCATTAAGTTATAATAACACTCTCCAGTCTCGATTGCTGGAACTTCACACAACAATCCAACAATGTTTTTTAGAAACCAACCATCAATGCGGAGGCTCGAGGTGATTCTGTGTGTAGAGGCTGGACCTCGCTTTTGGTCTAAATCATCAAACAGCTCCATCAACCCTTCAATCAACTCTTCATCATAGGATAAGTCTCTTCTCTTCATTCTAAAAAAATGGCATCACTGAATCATCGAATTATCTTATGTAGTCACAACAAAACAGAGCTTTTCTTCACCTCCTTACACCTTCCCTGTATCCTGGTGTCATGTAGAGCGTTTGCAGGACTGCGTTCAAGTAACAAGTCGCCCCTTGATTCTCCAAACCACTGTATTCTTAAATGAGAAATGTCTTGTTACTGTTCATGTCAGAGAGAGTGTGTGTAATTTACATTGTAGAACAAAATACGTAAAAAGTATTGTTATGTCACAGCCTAAAAACTGAAAAACACTGTTATTTATTTAATTTATTTCAAGCCAAAACATTTTTTAGAGTGTAAAACGTTAAATAAATGGGCAATGGTGCATCAAAAACATTCGCTCAGTGCATTAGTTTACATTGTAAAACACGTTACCATTGCAATGTCTTTTTTGGTCACTCCACAAAAATTGGTTCATTTGGTGCCCAATAGGAACAAATATTACATCACCATCATAATCATCATAAAATACGGTCCAGAGAATATAAATGACCTACAAACAACAACAAGATTAAATCATATCAAGGTATAATTACGTCATGTAAATACCAGATTAATGTTTTAATTTAAAAATGAAACTTGCATTGAAACACTTTATTACACCAAGATGAAAGTAATGGAGAGTAAGTTTAAAGCTCTAGTTAATTTTAGTTAAACAGAGTTGTACGTTATGCTTTAATAGCCTTTTATTGAAATTTTTATTGAAATTAGTTGTGTAATAATGCACACTGTGATCACATAAAGCATGTCCTTACCTCGTTTATTTTGGTTCATCTTCGATGTTCAGTGAACACCTCGTCTTTTCAAGCATCAATGGATGGTTGAGAGCTTCAGTTTGAACACATTCACAGCGGATCGCTCCACAGCTCTCTGAGCTTCTGCCTCTGACCTCATGAAGTTCACAGCAGAAGTGTTCCAGCTTTTTATTGTAGTCTGTCAATCATTGTCCGCACCTACTGAAACTGTCTCAGATTTCTGTCCAACATTATAAGAGATACAGTTTAAAGATTGCTTATGTTTTATAAGTTAATTGCAAGTAATATTTAAATTATTCTTTATTTATGGTTTATTCATATATAATAGTGTTAAATTAATTTAATGAATGTTGGAACGTATTGGATGCACAATATAAAGTAACAAAAGCTGTCATCGTAAATTAAGTTCGAATTAAGAACCTTCATTAATATATTTGTGATTTATAGATTTATAGATATAACTGAGAACACAGTTTAATTCATTCAACTTTCAGTATGACGCATTAATCTTCTACTCACCACTTGAGGGCAATCTTCAGACACAAACTACATTTAGGCTTACTTTATTATAATATAATATATTATATAACCGTATAAAATAATATGCAGCTTTTCACACTTATGTGTTATTATTATTATTATTATTATTATTGGAATAATAGGCCCAGAATATCCCAGTTCCTTCTAATAAAATGTTCTATACCCGCCCCAAAAATAAATAAATAATCACAAAGAAAAATCACCATTTATTCGAAGCTTTAGCGAAGCAACAAGCGCTCATTTTACGTTTTGACAAAAAATTAAAAAATAGTTTTAGTTTTTTTTTTATATTTTTATTTTATAATATATTAAGATAATAAATATAATTTATAATATTAACTACATTTTAACCTTTTGGCCTACAGTTATGATGCATGTCCAAAACAGACATGCGCACTACAGACTATAATACATCGTTTTTCGATTTTTGACGTAAAAAATAGTGTCGACTTAATAATAATAATAATAATAATAATTGCAAAGCATCTGTTGGTGCAAATTATGAGGAATTCTTTAAAAAAAGAACCTATAAATGAATAAAAGTATTGGCTGTTGATTTACTGTTGTTTTTTGTTTGAGGTTTCTGTATTAACGTTATGATATGATCCTGAATGATGTAAAAGAAGGCACTCCCAGATCCAGATCAGCCTCTTACGGGAAAACTGGACCATAAAAGTGTTTGTTAGGCTCACCCACATCACTAAACTCGAACCTGTTGCTGCAGGAATGGCTCAAGGGGAAAAGCAGTTCTCTTATTTCGATAAAAATATCCGTTTAGTGTTGAAGCCCAGCGATATAGGTGAGATCTTCTAAGAGGAGCCTATTCCAGGTGGTATAAAGTTGTAAAACATCCTTAATAAAAGCACTATTTTTGTGATGGTTCCAGATGAGTTCGACGATGACCCGAGTGTTTTGCGGGCCGAGCTGTCCTGCGGTCACGTCGCGTCCGCGGACTCACTGACGGACTGCAGCAGGGCGCAGCTGGACAGAGTGAGTGACCACAACGCCTTCATAATTAAAGAAGCGTACGGCAACTCTCAATTTGATCTTTCAATTTAGGGGGAAACGGAGTTAAAATGTCCTGTGTGCCACAAGAAGTGGCCGTATGAAGAGATCCGAGAACTGGCGAAACTTACACTGGAGGAAAGGAAATATTTCGAGAAAACACTTGGGAAGAGAAAGATAAAGACCTTCGCGGAATTCAAGGATGTACGTTATTGACTTGTGTTTTCTAAAACGCATAACAATGTCCATTATAGTGCATTATAATGTCCTCCTTTCCTTTCAGTGTCCCGGTTGCGGGATGTTCGTTGAGAGAACGGATGTGTCCAACCTCAGCGTGGAATGTTCGGTCTGCACGACCCGGACCGGGACAGCATTCGAGTTCTGCTGGCAGTGTCTGAAGCCGTGGAAAGGACCCCGACCTCGAGCTGACCAGTGCGACAACGAGGGCTGTACCAAAGACTTGCAGCTGCTGAAGAACTGTGCAATGATCACATTAACATCTGTTAGAAATGTCCAGTGTCCTTCTATTCGCGCGTGCCCGACCTGCGGCACCCTCATTGAACACACCACCGAGAACTGTAAAAACATCGAGTGTTACAACTGTGGAGTAGAATTCTGTTTTAGCTGCCTTAAAATCACCACCGAGTGCTTGAAAACAAGCACACATTTCTCAGAATGTTCCGGCGGAGTCGCGCCAAAACAGACATCAATTCCATGGAACTCTATTTAGCTGTCGGCAAATTATCATTATGTTAATTATTAACCTTTTATGATTATGAGTTTAAGTTTGTACAACTTTAATAATAAATATTATGTTTAAATTATGATGTATAAATAAATGTTCTCATTTCTTTGCCAACTCAAGATGTGTATCATAATGTTCATGTTTTTGAGTGTGATTCAGCGTTCATCCCTAATCATAATAATAAAGATTAAAAATAAGCAAATTCTGTGCACGCGTCTTTATATATATATATAACTTGAATTTAACTAATAAAATATTGTGTAAGCTAGCCGTAAATAACGTTAATTCACACAGATGAATAAAAAAGCCCGTTTCTGCCGCTGAAAAAATAGAAGATTATTGCGACTTTTTATATCTCATAATTCTGACTTTATATCTCGTAATTCTGAGGGGAAAAAAGTCGCAATAATCTTTTTTTTGGCGGCAGAAACGGGCCTCCATGTGAACTAGCTCACCTTACAGATAAAACAACTTGCATGAAAAATATCTACACAGACACACAATCAACATAATTTGACGAGTTTAACTACAAAGCAGGAATTGGCATAACAAAAAAGTAACTTTCTTGTATCAAAATGAGCTTTTCTCCTCTAAACTTTGTGGAATAAGGACTAAACCAGTTGATTTGTAACTTGTTCCTGATTGGAGAAATTGGAAGTGTTACAATTAACCCGTTACAACCACCCCGCGTGTGATAACATGTAACTACGTCACCTTAAAAAAAAGTGTTACCAAATAAAAATCTTACCAACCTTGAACGTATACAGATATTATATGCCTGTTTCATTATCAAGAACAACCTGCGAACGTATAATGATAAGAGCCATTCCACCGACACCATGTGACTGACGGGAGAGTGAACGTCCTGTCGGGTTTATGTTCAGTTCGGCGGAGCACCGGGAGGAACCTGAATCTTCTGTTCATCGCCTCAGAATGGTCTTTCAGGTTTTGATCCAGTTTGGTTCAAAAGAGGAAAAAACAATCGCTGTTGCGGAGTCAAGCGAACAGTTTAATAACACCACCGTTCTTGAGATTAAGAATAAATTCATTTCTTCAACTCCTGGAGCGCCCGGTAGGATTGTGTTACTTATTCTCGTTCATAAAAATGTATGTCTGAAAGTCACTGGAATATATTTGGACTAACTTGCTCATCTTATTATTGCTCTGATATTCCATGACACATTTGTGGTTTGTCTCTGTTTATTTATTCATTTATTTTAGGACCAGAGAGATTGCGGGTGGTTCTGGAGACTAAACAGTTAGAAGACGAAAAAACACTTGCCTTTTATAATATTGAACATTTATCAGTTCTCACGTTTGTGATGAGAATGCCCGGTGGGAACGGTATGCTTTTAGTTTCTATTGTTAACATCATATTATGATATTTAAACATGATTATTTTTTCCTCAGTTTTAAAGGTTTATTTAGTTTATGCTCTTTTATAGACTTGTGACATGCCAAAAGTGACTTCAGATCATGTTTAAGGAGACACATCTTCAGCGGAACCTCCTCTTATTCACATAATTTAAGTTTAAGTTGTTCTATCTGATTTTGAATCTCTGTTGATCTTGTAATTTTTCATCTCAGTGTGAAGGATTTTATCAAAGCTGCTCAAATGTATGTTTTAATGTTTATGTATGTAGTCCATGTATTGGCACACTTGATAAATATGAGCAAAATGGACTGAAAACATGGTTGTAGTCTTTCTTTTGTTAATAAACAGGTCTCAGATGTCTTGCCATGTTTTTCAAATTAATTACACATAATAAGAGACTTTCTTCGCAAATGTACAAAGTAAAAAATGAAGGGGTGCAAGTAACTGTGGAGGAAGCCTACATATATTTCAGAAAAAAATATGATTTGTTTTGTTTTTATTAAATTATTTTACTAAATAAAGATTATTTTTGTGAATATAAAATGCCTTTCTGAATAGCTTTGGCTATAATGAGTCCTGAGCCTCACCTTTGTTTGCAAAAAAGAAAGAAATATGTCACTCAACTTAGGGTTTGAACTATGGTCGCAAGTTCTGTCATTACTGTCATTTTTAATCAATTGACTCTTCACAGGCAGTTTGATTGACAGGTGATCTGACCAATCATGACCCTTTTTGTCATCAAAGCGGTCAGGGGAGTCAGTAGATGAACGTTGGTGAACTTGAATCACGTCTTGAAACAACATTCCTTCTGATGTTCATTCATGTTGATTTGATGCTATAAATGAACTATGACTATGATGAACTAAGATGATGGAGGAGCGACAGCGATCTGTCACCACACATTAAACACACACTAGACGCTATTTATTGATTAAGTGCTTTAAAAAACTACAATATTTTAAATATGAAACTGTTTCATGCGTTGTCAGTGTCCTCTTTGCTCCGATGTATTTTTCACTGCGTGAGAACATGATGTGTGGCGTGAGAGCGCATGGGTTGTCGGGCATTGCAACAGGCGTCGGGTTTTACGAAGACTCAATTATCAGTCCTCCGGATCCCGTGAAGCCCTACAGCGCACTAGAGAACCAAATAAGAGACACAGAGACTAGATTGCTGCTCAGTTGATTCTTAGTTTAATACAGAGAAACAGTGAATGTATACTGATAGAAAAACAGGATATCACCCTTTGAGTATTTCTAGTTTTCCAAGTTAGATGTTGAAAATCATGTATACAGGAGCAAATCCAGTCAACTAAACAAATACTGGAAATATGGTCTGACACAGAAACAAAACTTGAGATAAAAACAAGATGATTGTAACACAGCTCTTAAGAACTGGAAGAAGGAGGCGGGAACTGGCGAACGTTCAACATAATTTAATAATAAAGTAAACAAACAATGAAACGAAAGTAAAAGGACGGCAGTTCCTCACGGCGACTGCCGCCCACACAAACAAAATAAAACACAACATAAAGTCCAGGCCTGTTCCTCTCTCATCGCTCCTCTTTTATGCTTCTGGAGCTCCTCCGTTGAGACACGAGACCGGTGTAGCGCGCAGGTGACGCTCATTATCACTCGTGTCACCGGCCTCGTGGTGTTCCCACACGGCTCTCGCCCGCCCTGCTCGTCACATTGGGTTATACTCCATTTTTGCCTTTATACAACTGTCTAATCTTTTATTACTCTTGTATTGACAAATGGACTGACTTACACTGCGCACTACTGGCCTGCATGCAGCATCATATAAAAGGAAAGGCTCACAGATTGAGATGCTACTGTTATGGTGGTGTATTCAAAGCGACCTTTCTTTTGTCTGTTCACAGCATATCACTGAAACTACACATCATTTAGTGTTGAACGGAAACTTCCTTGAATGCATTTTCAAGGTTCAAGGTCCGACTTTCCAAAGACAAAAAGGGTGTTGATGCTCCTTACAGATGCGAAATAGAAAGTAAAATCACTTTTTATTATAAGCAAGAAGATAATAAAAATTTCCCCGCAGGATTAAATCACCTCTACAGCTGATATTTGAGCGCAGTGCCGTCATTTCCCCAAAAGACACACAACTCTGCTGAATGAAATGAACTTTAACCATCTGACAGGTTCACCGTCCAACAGGACATAAACAGCCAAAACAACGGCAGAAAATCCTCAATTCCAGAAATGAAAAGCGTGTCTCTGTTATGAGGGGTGAGCTCAAAAACAAAGGACAGGGCCTGACCCATGTGGAGGAATAGGAACTCAGGGATGACCTCCATGGTCATATTGAGACAGACAGGAAGTTCACAGGCTGGAAGCAGCACTCAGTTCTGGGGCAGGAGTGGGCTCTGAGGCGGACTCATGGGCTGTAGGGCAACATGCGGCCCAAACACACCAAAGGCCATAACATAATTCACCAGGGGTAATAGGCAAACAAGACACACCTGAGAACAATCAAAGAACTAATCAACAAGAACAACTAGAAGGACTCAAAACATGGAGTAAAACAGGAAATAACAAAAGTCCACTCAAGACAGGAATCATGACAGTCACTTCTGACCCAAACAGACCATAATCGCTGCCAAAGGTGCTTCAACTAAGTACTGAAGGGTCTGAATAATTATGTGTGTGATGTTTCAATTGTTTTTCTTTCTAATAAATGTTCAAAGTTATCACGACTTTTTTTTCTTGGTCATTATCGTGTAGAATTGTCTAAGGCACAATTAAATTAAAGAAATTCTAAAGCAAACATCCCATTCCTACTAGTCCCATCTTGGACGACTTTAGTCTCCTTTAATGGACCTGATAAAGTTCATTTTGTTTACCAGAACTGCTCTGGACTATCAGCTGTGGAGATGATTTAATCCTGCTGGGAAATTATCATCATCATCATATTACTGATAATAAAACAATGTGATTTACTTTCCATTTCTTCTAAAGTGCATCTGAAATGAGAGCTCTTTACATTTTAAAATGTCTCTGATGATAATAAAATGACCTTTGGCTTCTTTACTGTAAATAATAAAGTAGAGCTCATCACACATTGATAATAAAGATAATGATGTGGCATGCCTTACAACAGAAAGTAAAAGGTTTAATGTTGGTTTGAGGTTATGCATGAAGCACACTTTACTGAATATGAGAAAAAACTCCTTGATAGCATTCATTTTCAGAAATCTACGGTGGCCGAGAGAGCTCAACGCGCTGCAAATAAGAAAACACATGAAAATAAAAAAAGCACATGCAAATTAAAAAAAATGTAATCATCAGTTTTACAACACATGTGCTGCAAATCCTCACAACACATGCAAACACAAAAACGCTCTGCAAATTTGCATGTGTTTTTATTTGCATGTGGTTTTTTTATTTGCATTTGTTTTTTTATTTGCATGTGGGTTTTATTTGCATGTGGTTTTTTTATTTGCATGTGGGTTTTATTTGCATGTGGGGTTTTTTATTTGCAAGTGTTTTTTATTTGGATGTGTTTTTTTATTTGCATGTGGGTTTTATTTGGATGTTTTTTTATTTGCATGTGGTTTTTTATTTGCATGTTTTATAATTTGGATGTGTTTTTGTATTTGCATGTGTTTTCTTATTTGCAGCGCTTTGAGCTCTCTTGGCCACCGTAGAAATCACATGTTGGTGTCTCTTCTACATCAGCATCAGACAGTGAAAACGTCTAGTATACTAAAACAATAAACACATGAAATTGTATTGTCACGCTGAGGTTTAGGCAAACAAACGAAGAAGATATATCAAAAGGGTTTTAATCCAGACAGGCCAGGTATAGACGGGCAGGAACACACAGCATACATAGACATTAACAAGAACCGACAAGGACTGAACATAACTGGGAGAATATATACGGGAGATAACGAGGGACAAACTAATGAAGGAGAACAGAAACAGGTGCGGGTAATTAACTGAACAGGTAAACACACGGAGGGCAAATGAACAGAATGACATCACTAGACAGGACAGTTCATGGGTGTGACATGTGACATCCATTTTCTGTTAAACACAAATATAGTGAGAAATGTACATAAATATGAGACACTGAACGTGAGACTGTAGACAGGAACAGCAGGAGGAACTTCTCATTTCAGGCCCAGGACTGCCTTCAGCTGGTGAACAGAAAATATACACATTCATTTTCTTATTATTTTTTTTCTTCCAGAACTGTACAAAAACCTTTACTCCATATAATACTAAATATGTCCAATTAAACATGTTAATTACATGCAATAAAATTTTGATAAGTTTGCATCATTCATTCTGATATTTTCCTGCTTAATACTGCAAAGCTTTCAAACAGTGCTATAGAAAGAAAGCTGACTTGACATATCAGTAATATTTCACTGTTACTGTCTGTCTGAGACACAAGATGGCGCCAAATATCTGTCATAACTGTGTTTGTATAAGTGAGAATGATTCAAGAGAAATGAATGTACAGATGAGAGTCAGTTCTACAGTCATTATTCAGAAATATTTGACCTCTGAAAGCGGTGGTTAATCAGAATCAAGTATCGCTGAGGATTGTGAAGTAATGGATTTTCTCTGTACTTTGATCATGTGTAGAACATTAAGACCCTTCACATGAAGTCATGGCAGGAAGGTTCAGATCTAAGATATTAATGTTTTACATCATAATGAACTATGAGAATGACATTAGATTGTGTTTCCTTTGTGAATTGACTGACTTGATTCCACACAGGAGACGTGGCAGAATATTGTTACGGAATAATAAAACCTGCTTTGCTCTCAGTTGCACATTTGATGCTTAAACATTCTTTCTGTAGTTCCCTTATTTGTGTACGTTTAAAGGAATAAAGGATGTTTTTTCTGTCTTAAAACATTCGGTGCTTTTTAAATAATCGAGTGAATTATTTAACTTGTTCGAGATGCTTCGACGCTGCGCAGACCGATCGGCGTATGACATCCAGATACAGCGAGAGCGATTCAAAAGCATAATGAGTCGTTTGCTCTCCAATCGGTCTTTGCACGTTCACTCTGTAAATAAACTGCAGTGAATTCTGAACAGCAGAAAAAATTCTATAAATATTCTATAATTCTACTAAAGGGGGCGGGTCTTTGTGAAGGCTCAATTGGAAAAAGAAGTCAGACACTTATTCATTTCAATTTAAAACTTTATTAGAAAAAGTTCTGCCCGAGCGTCACATTAAACACTGATCGTTCATTCAAGGATAACTCAGTGCGTCATACATTAAAACAGTGAAGAGAATTCCATACACACAGAAATGGCAACAAAAGAAGAGAATATTAAAACAGTTTAGAACTAACAGAAGCGGCTCCGTGAATAAACACAGTTCAGTCAGTAAATGACAGATGTGTTCTGACTCTGGATTTGAATGTGGATTCTCCTTTATCAAACTTTCATCCTAAAAGCGTACGTACGCGCAAAAGTTAGATTCTGCAAATGCAGGTCAGTTGACTCGGATCTTACCACAAACTGAGAATAGTTCAAAGTTAATTAAAAAGAATTCTAAAAGTTATGTAAAGTGATATATTTATAAGTGATAAACCTGATAGCAGGGCAACAAAGTAAAAAAAAGTTCAGAATATAGAGATACGAAACATGATCATATTTCAGGGGGATTTCTGGAGCAGTGGGATCTGATCAGCTGATTCAGGAAGGATCCTCCTTTTTCCGGGATATAAAGCGGGGAGACAGACGCACTTTCTCGCTGAGGTAAGAGCTTTCTTTAAGATTTTGTACACATTTTGTAAAAAATCCTCGTTGTTTTCGCTTGAGCTCATCTTTTGTTGAAGTTCAGAGAGCTTTGAATCAGTTTGTTTTATCGGTTTTGAAATCAACAAACATCAGACATTCTGTGTTTTATGGAGTATCAGATTGTTTGGAGAGAAACAAACAATCTTTTCCATTGTTTGATGGAAATACAGGCAGAATGAGATCAGATCTGAAAACAGCAGCGATTAAAACTCTCATAATAATCAGTTGAAGTGAATATAAAGCTGGAATGAAGCGACCATCTGTCTTCAATATACAGCTGTATTTATAGCCTATAAAGTAAAAAACTTTAGATTTATATATAACGTTAAGCTGTAAAACATTTAAACATTGAGTATGTATGTTAAAATCTCAAACATTTTCAAGTAAAACGTACAATAGACAAAAACAGTCAAATCTCGTCTTGTCTTTCTCTTTTAAATCTTTATAGAGAAATCTGAAGGTCATGAAGGTCATGTTTGTCCAGCTCGTGAAGAGACGTGTGCTGTCCATCATTCTCCTTTATCTAAATTAAACAAGTTCTCGTTTTTACTTACTTTACCCGAGGCAAAAAAGTGTTGACTTGTTAGGGTGCTTTCACATTAGGTTCTCTTCAGGGTCGTGTGATTTCTGGCTCAAATGTGACACTCCAAACGATCTCAGACCGCTAGAACCGAACCGAGCCGAGACCTCTGGAGCAGGTCTGAACACAAACAAAACACAAACACAAACAGATCTGGGATCAATTTATTTTTACATCCGCATATTCCAGTGTAGTTTAGTCATCAGATACAAGTCTGTACAAATCCTGTGTTTATATTGGATCCCGGGATTACTGTAGTTCTTAAAGTGACAGACTCACAATCAGCAGAATCACTTTTTATTCATACAGTGAAGACTATGCAGTTATTCTTCTCATTTATTATTGCAGTTATTATATAGCTATCAGTTTCTTATTTGAATGCTGCTTTTAGGTATACTTACTGTACATGACAAATTTAAAGCAGTTTATTAGGGCCCCATTGGAATTGAGTCTTCGCAAAGCCCCGCCCCCTTTAGTTACTGTTGCTTTGTCCGCTCTCACGCCACACATCATGTTCTCACGCAGTGAAAAATACGTCCTGGAGCAGAGAGGACACTGACAACGCATGAAACAGTTTCATATTTAAAATATTGTAATGTTTTAAAGATGTTGAATCAATAAATAGCGTCTAGTCTCTTCATACTAGCTCATTTATAGCATCAAATAAACATGAATGAACATCAGAAGGAATGTTGTTTCAAGACGTGATTCAAGTTCACCAACGGTCATCTACTAACTCCCCTGACCGCTTTGATGACAAAAAGGGTTATGATTGGTCAGATCGCCTGTCAATCAAACTGTTTGTGAAGGATCAATTGCTCGGTCAATTCTTCTTCTCCGAAATGAATTGCATTTTTGAGGGCCTAAACATGCTCAAACTCAAACTTTGTACACGCATCAGAAGTGATGAAAATTTAAGTCTGATGTGAGTTTCAGAATTCGGTGTGGCAAAATGGCTTGATAGCGCCACCTACAAGACTTCAGTTAAGGCTTAATATTTTTAACACAATAATCTGAAAGCAATTAATCGCATACGTTAACACTGACAGCAAAACGTCTCGGTTACATAGGTAACCCTCGTTCCCTGAAGGAGGGAACGGAGACGTACGTCGGATGACCGACGAATAGGAATCTCGCTAGAGAGGCCAATCTACTTCGAGTGTAACTAAAACGAGCCAATGCATATTGGCATGCAATCATATGCATCAGCTGCTCACTCCTCGCAGCGCGGGTATATAATGAGCAGCAGGTGCGTTGCATCTTTAGGTTTTCGCTGAGGAGCCGAACCAGATAGGCGGCAGCATCAGCGGGGTACAGCAACTGTGGCGACGGGACGTACGTCTCCGTTCCCTCCTTCAGGGAACGAGGGTTACCTATGTAACCGAGACGTTCCCATTCAGTCGGTTACTTCGACGTACGTCGGATGACTGACGAATAGGAATCCCTACCAAAGCGCCACAGGAGCTGCCCTCTTCCAGCGCTCTGTTGTAAGCCACCTGAACCCCCTTGCCTGAGGACGGTGGGCCAGGGCTAACACAGAGGGTGTCAATCACTGCTGTTCCCAAACCCATTCAGTGAGACTATTGGATAACACTGGGAAGCGTACCCTTCGTGTAAAAGGGACGCTGCGGAAGCCACATCCTTCCCTGAAGGAGTTATGTGGAAGAATAATGGACTAACCGTGGGGTTGTCATATGGAAGAACTGGGGTGACTCCACTCAACGAGAGGTGGGTTCTCCCAGAGGGAAAGACACGGGCTTCGATTAGGAGCAACCGTGGAACCAGACATATGGGATCCCCGTAGGGTCACTCATATGGAACCCAGTCTAAATCCGGTTCTCAAGGATGCAGCGGAGTATAGGCCTGGCGCCAGACGCTCCGCCACGTCGGCTACCGAAGGGAGATCGGAGGACTCAACAGGGTCTGCCTTGTAGGGACTCTCTGGAGAATAAGCACATGTAAGTGCAGCAAGCCGACACTAAGCCGGGGCCTCTCCGTGCCTCTGACCTGAGGCGAGAACACGGGAGGAGACCGACTCAACACGAGACTCAACACGAAGGCTATAAAACCTAGCGAGCGTGTTAGGTGTCGCCCAGCCCGCAGCTCTACAGATGTCTGTTAGCGAGGCGCCACGAGCCAGCGCCCAGGAGGATGCAACACCTCTCGTGGAGTGTGCATACAACCTGAGCGGGCAAGGCACACCCTGAGCTTGGTAAGCCAGGGCAATGGCATCCACTATCCAGTGGGCCATCCTCTGCTTGGAGACAGCCTTTCCCTTCTGCTGGCCTCCATAACAGACAAGAGAGCTGGTCTGAGGTCCTGAAGCTTCGAGTTCTGTCCACGTACAGTCGCAAAGCGCAAACTGGACAGAGCAAAGCCAGGGCTGGGTCTGCCTCCTCCGAGGGCAGCGCTTGCAGGCTCACTACCTGGTCCCTGAAGGGAGTGGTAGGAACCTTGGGCACATAGCCAGGCCGGGGTCTCATTACCACGTGGCTGTCACCCGGCCCGAGCTCTAGGCACGATACGTCGACCGAAAAAGACTGCAGGTCCCCTACCCTCTTGATGGAGGCCTATGCAGCCAGCAGCAAAGTCTTCATAGACAGAATCTTAAGTCTGCTGACTGCAAAGGCTCAAAGGGAGCATTCTGGAGTGCTCTCAGCACCAGAGCCAAGTCCCAAGAGGGTATGGAGGGGGGACGAGGAGCCCTCCTAAGGAACCTGACGACCAGGTCGTGCTTACCAACAGATTTGCCATCTATGTGGTCGTGGTATGCAGAAATAGCAGCAGCATGGACTTTGAGGGTGGAGGGGGACAGCCTACGCTCCAACCCTAGCTGCAAGAAGGAAAGCACGACTCTGATCGAGCATCTTCGGGGGTCTTCTCTGCGAGAAGAACACCACTCGACGAACAGGTTCCACTTCAGGGCGTAAGCACACGTTGCGAAGCGATGGTGTTAAGTACCTCGGAGGGTAAGTCACCTAGAACCTCCGCGTCCCGTCCAGGGACCAGACATGGAGTTTCCAGAGGTCTGAATGCGGGTGCCAGAGGGTGCCCCGTCTCTGAGAAAGAAGGTCCTTCCTCAGAGGAATGGGCCAGGGAGGGCTGTCGCGAGGAGTGAGAGTTCCGGGAACCAGGTCCGGTTGGGCCAATAGGGTGCAACCAACATGACCTGCTCCTCGTCCTCCCTGACTTTGCACAGTGTCTGTGCAAGTAGGCTCACTGGGGGAAACGCATATTTGCAGAGGCCCCGGGGCCAGCTGTGCGCCAGTGCGTCTGTCCCGAGTGTCCCCTCGGACAGAGAGTAAAACAACTGGCAGTGAGAGGTTTCTGGAGAGGCAAACAGGTCTACCTGAGCCTCTCCGAACTCTCTCCAGATCAGCTGGACCACCTGGGGGTGGAGTCGCCACTCTCCCGGCAGCGCAGCTCGTGAGAGCTCGTCGGCCGCACGGTTGAGCACACCGGGGAAGCGAATGGCATGAAGCGACCTCAGATGCTTCTGACTCCAGAGGAGGAGATGGGGGGCGAGTTGTGACATGCGACGGGAGCGTAGACCACCTTGACGGTTGATGTATGCAACGGTCGCAGTGTTGTCCGTACGGACCAGCACATGCCTGCCCTGAAGCGGCCCCTTGAGGCGGCTCAGGGCGAGCCGTACTGCCAACAACTCGAGGCAATTGATGTGCCACTGCAGTTGGGGGCCCGTCCACACCCCTGACACTGCATGCCCGTTGTACGTGGCGCCCCAGCCGGTGGTCGAGGCATCCGTGAAACCACAGCATGCCGCGACACCTGCTCTAGGGGCACTCCGGCCCGAAGAAACAAGGAGTCCGACCACGGGCTGAAGGTATGGCGGCACTCTGGAGTGATTGCCACCCGGAAAGTGCCGTGTTGCCACGCCCATCTCGGGACTCGGCCGTGGAGCCAGTGCTGAAGCGGTCTCATATGAAG
Organism: Opsariichthys bidens; assembly: GCA_037194245.1. Taxonomy (NCBI): domain Eukaryota; kingdom Metazoa; phylum Chordata; class Actinopteri; order Cypriniformes; family Xenocyprididae; genus Opsariichthys; species Opsariichthys bidens. Next base: position 1,483,590 of record CM074290.1, on the reverse strand, counting down.
CAGACCGAGCGGAGTTACTGCCGCTGCGGCCGCCATATGCCCCAGGAGCCTCTGAAAGAATTTCAGTGGGACCGCCGTCCTGCCGTTGAACGTATTCAGGCAGTTCAACACCGACTGAGCACGTTCCTCTGTGAGGCGTGCCGTCTGTTCGACCGAGTCCAACTCCATACCGAGAAAAGAGATCCTCTGCACGGGGGCGAGTTTGCTCTTCTCCCAGTTGACCTGAAGACCCAGCTGGCTGATGTGTCTGAGCACCAAATCCCTGTGTTCGCACAACTGATCCTGCGACCGAGCCAAAATGAGCCAGTCGTCTAGATAGTTGAGGATGCGAACACCCTGTTCTCTCATGGGAACAAGGGCTCCCTCCACGACCTTCATGAAGACGTGGGGAGACAGGGCCAGCCCAAAGGGTACGACTCTGTACTGATATGCTCGACCTTCGAACGCAAATCGCAGGAACGGCCTGTGTCGCGGAAGGATCGAGACATGACAGTATGCGTCCTTCAGGTCGATTGCTGCAAACCAATCTCGGGGACGGATGCACTCGAAAATGCGTTTCTGCGTGAGCATTTTGAATGGTAGCTTGTGAAGGCTCCTATTCAAAACTCGCAGGTCCAAGATGGTCGTAACCCACCGCTTTTCTTGGGTACAATGACGTAGGGGCTGTAGAACCCCGACTTCATATCGGCTGGAGGGACCGGCTCTATCGCGTCCTTCGCCAGTAGGACCGCGATCTCCGCACGCAAGACAGGAGCATCGGCAGCTTTCACTGAAGTGAAGTGGATGCCCCTGAACCTCGGGGGACGCGGGGCGAACTGAATCACATAGCCGAGCCTGATGGTCCGGATGAGCCAGCGAGACGGACTGGGGAGCGCTAACCAGGCTCGCAGAGACCGTACAAGCGGGACCAAAGGGACCGCAGGCATACCCGCCGTGGGGCAGCGAGGTGGAACGCAGGGACGCGGCTCGGGAGACTCTCTTTGTGAGGCGGCCCGAAGCGAGGTCAGAGTGTGCTGTGCAACACTTACCTGGTTCCACAGATGGACAGTGGGAGCAGGCGAAGTCTTGGCTGCTTGCTGCGCGCTGCTGTCCGCTGGCGACAGAAGAGGGGGAAGAGAGTGGTGAGGTTCTAGCCCTCCCACTGCTCTCCAAGACCTCTTCGGACCCGGAGATGGAGGGAGGCTGCTCCTCCCTGGTGACGAGCAGCCTGAGGTGATGCGGGCGGTGGAGGTGCAGCAGCTGACCGCCTCAGCAGGATGTGGCCCTCAGACTGCTTCTGTACAGCCGAGAACTGTTGGGCAAAGTTCTCGACCGCGTCGCCAAGAGGCCGGTCTGGGACATGGGGGCATCAAGGAACCTGACTTTGTCGGTATCCCTCATGTCGACCAGACACAGCCAGAGACGACGTTCCTGGACCACCAGCGTGGACATCGCACGACCCACTGACCGCGCAGTGACCTTCGTCGCTCGAAGCGCGAGGTCCATAGCAGTACGAAGTTCTTGGAGAACCTGTGGATCATGACTACCCTCGTGCAGGCCTGATGGACCTGCAACAACGCCATAGCGTGTAAGGCGGCAGCGGCTTCCGCGCAGGCCCAGTAAGCACTGCCGGTAGGTCCGACCAGCGCTCACAGGCCCGGGAAGGGAGAGACGCTCCCCCCTCTCTTCAGGAAGGGGTATGCGTGAACATCCCTTTGCCGCACCGCCATCAAGGGTAGTGAGGGAGGAGGTCCCACTGGCACGGTTTCGGGCAGTAAAAGATGCCCTCCACGCGCCAGTGTTCTCTACATGCACTTCCGGGAAGAAGGGAACCGGGGTGGGGGGCTGAGAACCATCCCTTGCCACTCCGAGGAACCAGTCATCCAACCTCGAGCCCGACCCTGTTGGCGGCCCGGGAAAGCATAGCCATCATTTCCGGGTCTGATTCGGGCACAGCTGTCACTCCCGAAGGAGGCAGCCGCGCCGAATCATCATCCACAAAAGCGTCAGGCTCACCCTCCGATGCAGCGATCGACATCCGGTCATCCTGGGGAGCCCTGAAGGATCTACTGGCAGCTCTACTGGCTGCAGAGTGCGGGAGGAGTGAGGGTTCCCAGGGGGTTGGTTCCCCGAGGGAAGCGCGCTCACTGTAATCCTCAAATCACCAGTGCCACCGCCCGAAACAGCCCTCCATTTTCAGAAGGACTGGAACGAAGCAGCGGCACTGGGACTCCACCCCCTTGCAGGAGGCGGAGTCTAGATCGCAACTCCGCGATGGTCATCTTCCCGCAATGGGTGCATGACTCATCCACAAACACTGCCTCAGCGCGCCTTAAGCCCAAGCACGCGATACAGCGCTCGTGACCATCCCGAGGCGCCAGGTAACGACCGCATCCAGAAACACGCAAGTAGTACACATTTTCGAAAAGACGAGAAACCACTCGCGCGAGCTCTTTTAGGAATTAACTCTTTCGAGTGGCGAAGCACGCAGGGGATAACCGCGGCAACACAGACAGGGAAAAAGTGCAGCCTGTCGTGTGCACTCACTCTTGAAACCGCTCTTACCAGCTGTGATAACAGCTTTTAAGCGCTCTATAATAGCGCACCGTTACCAGCCGTAAGAACGGCTTTTACAGCTGAGAACAGCTTCATTTGCTCACATAAAACAGAACAAATAGAGAAGACAAACAAGAGAACGGCCCCGCTGCTGTGCTGTCCGCCTGCACTCTCACGAAGAGCAATCCACCAAAGATTCTTCGTCTTTCGTCACACTCGCTCGTAGACACCATACAGGTTCGGCTCCGAAGCGAAAAGCCTAAAGATGCAACGCACCTGCTGCTCATTATATACCCGCGCTGCGAGGAGTGAGCAGCTGATGCATATGATTGCATGCCAATATGCATTGGCTCGTTTTAGTTACACTCGAAGTAGATTGGCCTCTCTAGCGAGATTCCTATTCGTCGGTCATCCGACGTACGTCGAAGTGACCGACTGAATGGGAACTTAGAATATCACCAACGTGTTTATGATTACGGTCATTGTGACAATATTTTCATGTGTTTTTAATCTCAACAATGAAAGAGAGGCGGCTTTATGTGTGCGCACTGGCAATGAAGCCAAATTCACACCAACCTTTCTTACGATTTGCATTTTTATCTGGGATACACCGATATGCAAATTTTGGCCGATACCAATTCTTAATATTTTAAAGCCTATAACTGATATATTGACAGATAAATTTAAATCCAAATTTTGATACACTTTGAGAACTTGATTACAAAAACAGGCTCACAGTTAAAAGCCATGTCTCAAACACTTCAACACAAATCAATCATATTCAGTACAGTAGTGCAGTTTGAACCACTGTAAGATTCTCAACTTTTAAAGTTATTTTACACCCTATAAAGAAATAGTAACACTTTACAATAAGGTTCATTTTGTTAGCATTAATTATCATAAACAATGAATATACAATAATAAATCCTGTAGAAGTAGTTCGTGGTAAAATTAACACATTAACAGAGTTAATTAACTGTGAACATGAACACAAATATTTTATGATTCAAAGGTTATTTCTCTCTGTTTGTTCATGCATTAACAAATATGATCTTGTTGTAACGTTAATAAACACAATATTACAACTTCCAATGGCACAAAAGGCTGTGAATGCACAAGTGATCTGGATTGTGTCATGAAGAAAACTCTTCAGATCGATGGTGTAATAAATGATTTTTACACATTTTAGTGATTTAAAACAGCAGTTTTCACACAGCGCTCCTGCTCTGATCTGAAGTGATTTCTGCTCATCGGTGTTTGAATTGATCAAAGTTCAGCAGAGACGATAAATAAAGTGAGATTAAACACATAAAGTGTATTTGTGTTAGTTAACGTTTCTTTTGTGCAGGTTTGTGTAGGATTCTGAGTTTGTATTTCACTGTTTTCATTCATTTTGAGGAAAACTGACTGTTTCTGTACAAGTAAGATGAGAAATGCTCACATTTAATCCAGAACTACAATAACATCAAGAATCACAATAACGTTCAGGTTATCTTGAACCGATTGTTTTGGTGTGGATTCCAGCACAATTCATGTGTTCATAAACAGGATCATAAACAAACACTCTAAACTGTTTTTAGACCGACTCATTTAATCAATGGAAACTTTTATTTGCTCACAATGTTTTTTAGTTTCTTGTCAAATATGTCAGTGTCACCACTTTCATTTATAGTAAAATTAATTCTATTGTATGGCTTTGTTTTGATAGATTCACCCATTCATCAGAAACCAAGTCGTTTTAACCAGGAAGGACTGAGTATGGGGGCAAGTCAAGGTACTTTTGCATATCACATATAGTGCACACTCTAATATACAAGCAATATCACACGAGTAGCCGTGCCATATGACTGTATATCAGCACGGCTGTGATTCGCTGTAGCAGCCGAGCGCCGTAGAGGTAATCACAGCGCTGATATACAGTCATATCACTCGTGTGATATTGTGTTTATGCAACAGTTCGATGGCATGAGTGTGTAAATAAATAAAAACAACAACAACAGAGTGTCTTTAAAACCCTATTTTGTGCAGAACTAATTCCTTCCGCCACGGATTCAAATCTCAAGTTATCGGTTTGACCGAGACTCTGTTACTAATTATAAAACGGCACTTTAGAACTAGTAATGAAGGAACGTTGAGTTCCTCCACTGAAACTCAATATTGCTGAGAGAGAGAGAGAGAGAGAGAGAGAGAGAGAGAGAGGGAGAGATGGCCTGAGCGAGCATTACCTGTGTCTGATGTCATTCTTCAGGTCGATGTCCATAATATTATATCCAATATAAATATCCGTTTGAATGTCTGCTGAGGATGGCGATCTTTGTATTTGTCGTTTTACAGCTAAGCGGATTGTCCATAACATTCAGCACCAAAACAACTTCCTTTGCAAAAGTTCCTTTCGATTTAAAAGTGTCTTGCAACAACATTTAAATTAACAACAATAGCCATTATAAATAATACACTAGTGTGCTGTGACAGGTTGTCGAGTGTGTTGTGGATAATTACCAAATGCCAAAAAAAAAAAAAAATAAAATGAATGTTACACAGTTCAGAATATATTGTTGGTATCAGGCGGAAACCTTGTATCTCTATTTCCCCATTTTTGTTTGATTTTATTCTTTAAAAATAAAATGCTATTGGTCACCCTTTACGCCTGTATGTGAGTTTTATAAATATTTAAGTAATGAAAAGGATTTTAAAGAGCTTGTGACAAAACCTAGTAACTCCATTGGATCCTTAAGCTGTCAGTCAAACCTCATAAATCCGCCCACATCTCGTGAATGAAGTGCCGCTCAGTTTGGAGATCTCTGCATAGCAAAGGTAAATAAATATCTGATGTTTGAATTTTTTTTTACAGTTTTCTTTGCTCAAGAAACACTGTCTATAAAGGTTAATGTTTTATGTGTTTGAAGAGCGGAGAAGAGTCTTCGTCTGATATTTCCCATCTAGTTTTCCCATCTAGCCAACATGCTATGCTATAGAGGATGTAAGTTAAATACAGCCTTAATATTAAATTATCAAATTTAATATCGCACAATTTGATTATCTCTGGAACACGTAATAGATTAATAAGACCAAAGACCCTTTTTATGTACCCAAAATAAATCCTATCTCATGTTTAACCACTATAAGTCGCAGCTGTAGCACTGCCGAGATAAAGCTGTTCTCGGCGGGTACACGACCCCTGACCGGCCGCTGACGGTCTGGAGCTCACATCTCCAAAAGCGTCTAAACAAATTGTAAAATAGGTGCTATAATTAAATATAACATATTTCAGGTCTAAAGAACTACGTTCTCGCATAAAAAACTCTTGAAAACGGTGGATTTGTTCGGCCGCCATGACAGTCGCTTCAGCCAGAGTGACAGAAACAGTGGAAAGATAGGAGTGATGTTCTCACTAGAATATCACACGGCTGTCAGCCAATCAGATTCAAGAACCAGAAAGAACTGGTGTGTGTGTGTGTGTGTGTGTGTGTGTGTGTGTGTATATATATCATAAAAATCATAAAGCATAAATAATTGTTATTTTACATTTCACAATTATAATATATTACTACTATTATAATTGTGATTTCATAATATTTAGATATGAATGCAACTGAAATAAATTGTGAAAAGAAGTCTTTCATTTAGTCAAATAGCACATAGTAAAGCTCTTCAGCATCTTCTGCATAAAGTGATCATTTTTACTTTTAAAACTTATCATTTGCGTTGAGTTATCAGTTGCGTTCCAGTGTCTGATCTGGATGGACACTCGATGACACTGTATGTTGTAAGATCTTCTGGATGTGTGTCTGAAGTTTCTCTGGTCAGCTGGATTGAGGTCAGTTCAGTGTTAATGTGTTTCTCATGTAAGGACACTGTGGACTGAAGAATCCAGACTCCACCTGCTACTTGAACTCAGTTCTTCAGACGCTCTTCATGACGAAGGAATTCAAGGAACATGTCAAGAGGTAAAGAAACATCTTTCACTTCCTGCAGTAAAAACAACAGTGATCAATAAACACTCCATGTCTTCTGTAGAGTTCCATCTGGTGATAACTTCATTAAAGAGCTGAAGAAATTGTTCATTGAGTTGGAAAAGCGAAAGGAAACTGCAGTTTCAGCAGCTGAGGTCACAAAGAGCCTCGGCATTGAAGGTTGGTCTCTTTTATTGCTGTTTCCAGCATTCAGTCAATATTCTTGTTGATAAAAGTTATTCAGTATCAGTGTTTGATTGTTATTTTCTTTCTCTCCATCAAACCCAAAGTTCATAAACAAGCAGACGCAGCAGAACTTCTACATTCGATCATTAGAAAGACTCCTGGATCCTCTAAGGTAACTGGTTTCTTCTGGATTGTTCTGTCATCTTTTGTGTCAGTGTTCAATGACTTTCATGAGGAGCATCTGTCATTCACAGCAGTTCAGCTCTGGAAGTGTTTCTCCAGAGGAACATCACAGTCATTGTTGGCTCATGTTTGGTTTTGTTCTCTTTCACTGAGATCTTCTGCTTCTTCAGTGTCAGTACAAACTTCCTTCACATGGACCCTTGACCAGTGCTGGAACTGATTGACAATCATTCAGTGAATCCTACAGTAAAGCAGACTGAAGTCTAGTTAACGTCTCTTCAGAGTTCACGGATACAGATGGGAGCGTCTGAAAGCGGCGTCTGTCAGTGGATATATCAGGGTTCTCCTGATAGACGCTTTCAAACTCTTCCGTGTGTGTCTGTGTAAGACAAGCGTGACGCTCAAGTCCTGAAGAGTGAAGCCAAAGCGTGATGATCGCCCCCAGGTGGTTGGTCCCAGTATATAAACCCCGTCCTCTCCATGTGATTTAATGGGATTAGAGACAAACTCAACCATTGAATTACACTTCAAATATGTAGTACAGCTTCACAGTAATAAACAGGAAAACAGCAGAATCAGTTGAAACTCAACTGTGGAGATTGTGCTGTAAAGCAGCTCTACAAGACCGGGATGATTTAGCTCAACTTTGTCTTCTATCACCTGATTCTATTGCCACAGTCGCTCTTTGAGTTCTGCTGTTTTTACCCTCTAAATCAAGTATTAATTAGGGTTTTACTTTATTTAAAAGAAATGTGTTTATATAATTAAATATATTTTATATTGAAAGACTACCAGCCCTCAACCACTTGTTGTCATGAGACACAATTAAAGGTTTATGAGCAGTCTACTGTGATGGAGTCACACCAATAGATTGTTGTGTTCACATTTAGTTCTGTCATGCCTTGTTCTGTTCATTTGCCCTCATGTTGTGTATCTTGTTTAGTTAATCATCCACACTTGTTTCTGTTCACCCTGATAATGTTCTCCCCCATTAGCTCCCCTTTATAATCTCCCTGTGATGTTCAGTGTTTGTCGGTTCTCGTTGTGTTCCCTGCCTACCGGATGTATACCTTGCCTTTGGAGTAAACTATTATCTTCTTTGTCATCGTATTCTTGTGATTATACACACCAGCGTGACAGATGGAGGCTAAACTGCAGAGAATGATTATTTTAGCATGATTAAAGCACCTGTAATAAATCTGTTTTATTGAAACCTTTTTAGCTCTTTGAGGTCACTAACACCAAAAGATCATGCAGTACATGCCGAGACAAACATGAATCCTTGGAGAATCGTCTCTCATTGCCAGTCTCTTTTAAAGACTCTCAGGATGTGGTAAGCAGATCTTTGCTCATCTAAATTGATCTAAGAATGTTTAAATGCACTGATTCACTAATGTTTTCTGTCAGTTGTTCATTCGTCACTCTCAGGATGAAGATAACAGTGAAATTTAGATTCATTATTCTAAATGTTTGGTAAAATGAACCTTTAACTCAAACACATAAAAATAGCATTTAATTTAGTTCATTTGTGCACTTTGTAAAATCCAGTAAACAACCAAAAGCTTTTTCTTGTCCAAATAACACTCATGAAGCTTCATGAAGCGCAGCTGATTGGTTCCTGCTGTACTCCACCTTAAAATACAGCATTTGCTGTAGCAGTTGCAGCACACTTTCAGAAACCCTCCACCTTCCCCAGCTCCACCTGTCCAGATCTGCTGCAGGGGATTCATGTGTGGCTCATATTGGCAGAAGAACGTCCCGTACTTGCAATAGATCAATTCTGTCCAAACCAAACAACATTATCATATCCATCACCATGAGAAACACTCAGAGTTGAGCTGAGAGACATAAATACTGTGTTAATGTCCACTTAGTTTTATTAATCATAAGAACGAGGGACTCTGATCTGATCAAGACTCAATATGACACATTTAGAGCTTCTTATCCAAACAACATGGATCTTCACTCCATTGATAATTGAAACACGGCTTCAGTGAGACTGTTGAATATATGTCTATATTTTAAATGCATATTAAAGCATGTCACTTTAATTGAATGATCAGTGTATCTGTGCTGGATCTGATTCATTTTGAAATATTTCTTTCTATTTAGGAAGATGCTGTAAAGGAACTTCTTCGTCAAATGTGTGGAAAGTATAAGATGACTTGTTTTCAATGTAAAGTCACTACAGACTGGGCAAGTATCTTTTCTATCAGGTAATATCTGTTTAATTGTGAAATAATTTGTGAAATATAGTGTGGATTGATTTACATATAAGTTCATACATATATAAGTATATCAGTTAACTGCAGTACTCTTCCAAACTTTAAATAAAAAGTAAATACACAATAGCATTTTCTAAGCTGAAATACTGAAAAGTTATAAAAACTGGGTCATCATTTAATAATAATGTCTTTTGATTTGTTAACTCCTCTGGCAGACAGGTCCATGAGGTCGTCACATATACTTTGTTTGCGTATTAAACTAGTTAGTAATAATTTGTTGTTGCTTTTGCATCTAATTTTTCAATGCTGTGTTTGCTTCATAAATCCTATGAAGAAAGAAAGCATAACTCATTCGTGATGGGATGTTTTCATATTAAATTCTTGCAGTCCATCCCTCCATCCATCTTCTACCACTTATCCGGGGCCGGGTCGCAGGGACAGTAGTCTAAGCAGTGATGCCCAGACTTCCCTCTTCCCAGAAACCTCGTCCAGCTCTTCCGGGGAGACACCGAGGCGTTCCCAGGCCAGCTGAGAGACATAGTGTTTCCAGACCCAGTGGGACACACTCTGAACACCTCCATAGGGAGGCGTCCAGTAGGCATCTGAAACAGATGCCTGAGCCACCTCAGCTGACTCCTCTCGATGTAAAGGAGCAACGGCTCTACTTTGAGCTCCTCTCGGGTGACCGAGCCCCTCACCCTATCCGGGATCTCATTCTTTCTGTCATGACCCAAAGCTCATGACCATAGGTGAGAGTAGGAACGTACATTGACCGGTAAATCGAGAGCTTTGCCTTGCAGCTCAGCTCCTTCTTCACCACAACAGACCGGAACATCGACTGTATCACTGCAGAAGCTGCACCGATCCGTCTGTTAACCTCACGCTCCTTCCTTCCCTTACTCGTGAACAAGACCCCAAGATACTTGAACTCCTCCACTTGAGGCAGGAGCTCTCCACCAACCTGAAGAGGACAACCCATCCCAGCCGCCTCACACTCGGCTGCAAACCGTCCCAATGCACACTGGAGGTCCTGGCCTGATGGAGCCAGCAGAGACGAGATCCTGTGGTCCACAAACCAGACTCCCTCCGGCCCCTGACTGCGCCTAGAAATCCTGTCCATAAAGTGTCCATAAAGTTTATGAACAGACCGGACGGTGATAAAGGGCAGCCCTGCCTGAGTCCAACATGCACCGGGAACAGGTTTGACTTACTGCCAGCAATGTGAACCAAGCTCCTGCTCTGGTCATACAGGGACTGAACAGCGCTTAGCAAAGGGCCCCGGACTCCATACTCCCGGAGCACCCCCCACAGGGTTCCACGAGGGACACGGTCGAATGCCTTCTCCAGATCCACAAAACACATGTGAACTGGTTGGGCAAACTCCCATTAACCATCCAGCACCCTGGAGAGGGTATAGAGCTGGTCCAGTGTTTCTCCTGAATCTGAGGTTCGACTATCAGCCTTATTCTCTATCAGTGTTGGCAGGGCACTGTCTCCCCTTCCCGAGGCACTGGACAGTTTGCCAGAATTTCTTTGAGGCCGACCAATAATCCTTCTCCACGGCCTCACCGAACTCCTCCCAGACCCGAGTTTTTGCCTCCACAACTACCCGGGCTGCAGTCCGCTTGGCCTGCCGGTACCCGTCGGCTGCCTCAGGAATCCCCTGAGCCAACCAGGCTCGATAGGCCTCCTTCTTCAGCTTGATCAAACTCACCATCAGTTGGTGATCAGGTGACAGCTCCGCCCTCCTCTCCTCTCTTCACCCGAGTGTCCAAGACATACGGCCGAAGGTCAGATGAAACTACTACAAAGTCGATCTTTGACCTCCGCCCTAGGGTGTCCTGGTGCCACGTGTAATGGTGGACACCCTTATGCTTGAACATGGTGTTCGTTATGGACAAACTGTGACTAGAACAGAAGTCCAATAACAGAACACCGCTCTGGTTCAGATCAGGGGGGCCATTCCTCCCTATCAGAATGACAGAGTCCCCGGTCGGGGGCACTTTCCAGTACCCCTCCCAGAGACTCCAAGAAGGCCGGGTACTCTACACTGTCATTCGGCCCGTAGGCACAAACAACAGTGAGAGCCCTATCCCCGACCCGAAGGTGCAGTGAAGCGACCCTCTCGTTCACCGGAGTGAACTCCAACACATGGCGGCTGAGCTGGGGGGCTATGAGAAAGCCCACACCAGCCCGCTGTCTCTCACCGCAGGCAACTCCAGAGTAGTGGAGAGTCCAGTCTCTCTTGAGGAATTGGGTTCCAGAGCGCAAGCTGTGTGTGGAGGTGAGCCCGACTATCGGTATCTCTCAACCTCCCGCACAAGCTCAGGCTCCTTCCCCACCAGCGAGATGACATTCCATGTCCCTAGAGCCAGATTCTGTGTCCGGGGATTGGGTCGCCGAGGCCCCTGCCTTCAACTGCCATCCAAACCACAATGCACCAGCCCCTTACGGTTCCTCCCGCAGGTGGTGGGCCCACGCGAGGTCGGCCCCACATCGCTCATTCGGGCTCAGCCCAACCAGGCCCCGTGGGGAAAGACCCAGCCACCAGGCACTCGCATGCAAGCCCCAACCCCAGGCCTGGCTCCAGGGTGGGGCCCAGGTTGTGCCATACCGGGCGACATAATGCTCTTTGTTTCTAAATTTTTGGAATAAAGAATTTTAAATAATTTTAAAGAATTCTTGCAGTGTATTAACTAAATTTATATTCTCAACAGAAAAGTGACATTATCAAGTTTCCAAAAATACTGATTGTTCAGTTGAGGAGGTTTGAGATGGACTCTGGCTTCAGAAAAAGTAACCGGAAAGTGAAGATTCATCCTCATATTAAGGTACTGAAATAATTCGTGCCACAGCTCTGCAAAGTTTAGCTCCAACCTAAATTAAACACACTTGATCACACTTGAGTTAATTTTCCTGTAGCTTCGTTTGGCTCTGCAGCAGGATTGAATAGGAAATGTTTTACACCTTTGTATGCTTTTCCATTTATCATCTGCCGCTGAGACAATCAAATGAAGCTATAGGAGAATGAACTTGAACAGTATACAACCTTCTGAAATGGGACTACACTTATGTACAGAGCTTGTAAACAGTAAAAGTAAAATGACATCTAAAATGAGTATGTGGTGAAGTGTGATGTAGAAAAAACATCCACAATGACCACATTTGGCCTACAATTAGCCCTTATGTCCTGTGGACGTCAATACTGGACGTTAGGTAGACGTGGGAAAAAAGACATCATCTAGCATCAGAGTCTGCACCTTCAGGGGACCAAAATTGGACGTTTAAAAATGATGTACAAAAGACGCGTATCTTTGCGCAATGGGAACGTTATGGAAAGGATCCCTACGGAGATAGACATTTTTGTTATCATATGATCTTTCAAGCCTAAAGTTACCAGACTCCATTAGCAAACGCAGTAAATTTACTTTGCAGATCATCGTAAAACGTAGGCTATATTCAAAATCGACAGAAACAAAATAAAATTCACACAAATCTTTTCATCGTTTTAACAATCACCAGGTTTGGTTTGGTCGAAATAAACCAGGAGTAATTCACCGAGTTTGAAATTGTCAGGAAAAATGGGAAACAGTGAGCAACACCTAAATTAACTTCCACTGTCATTTCACACTAAAAGCAACGTACACTAGTGTGTAAAATACTAAAACCTAATTATAAAATTTAAAATGAACTTACCAAACTTCCAGATACTCGGTGGATGAGGCGTCCAGATATCCGTGAGTGAGCTGCTGCAGTTGTGTTCTGACGTCAGCCAGGGGGCGCTGTTTACTGTAAAGCTGTATTATTACCTGGCATATTACAGCCAAGTTACAGCTAGGTTACAGCAGCACTAAAATGTACTGTAAAATGTTCCCGCTCAAACAAAATTACCCATAATGCAATGCCAATTAAAATATTGTATTGTATCATATGCAGTATTGTACTGTACATTTTTACAGTAATGTGCTGCTAAATCTACAGAAACATTTAACAGTGTATTGTTAACTGTAACCTATGTTGCTATAAACCCTTAACATAATTACATATGCATGTGTGTTAGTAGATACATGTAATGCATTATTGACCTTCAAGACCATACATACGGTTGTCTTTACAGATCTCAAACTGCTATAATAAGAGCAGAATAATGTTTAGACTTCTCTTTCTACAAAATATGACACCTGGTTAATGTACTTATATGAGCAAAGTACAAACCAAGTACATACTTATTTAGCCTCAGGAATCAGGATAAATGAGTAAACAGTTTCTACATTCTGGACGTGGATTAGAAGAATCTCAGCTACAAAATACAGACATTGACATGTCAGTTGTGACTTAAATCATGAGCACGACACAGGAGAATATAACGGAAAATTCAAAAGGGGACATGCATAGATCACACTGAGTAATCTAGTACACAACCAAAGATTAAAACGAGACTGAACACTGAACGAAAGGAACAAAGATCTTAAATACACAGAGAGCTACTTAACAGAAACAGGATGTGATTAATCAGAATAGGGTTGGATTTGGATTTGACCAATCCATATAAATCCAACCTGGTTTAGATCAGGTTCAATGGACACACAATGCTATATATGGTATAAAGGTTCTTTCAACTCAGGTTTAATCCGCAATTAACTCTGAACTGCATGTTCCTGAAAGTGTGACACGCACAGCAAACAGCCAATCACATGGAAGATGCAGACCGTCTGTTTGATTCACTTCTTGTGAGAGCCACGCAATTTTCTTCTGAAGATAAAGAGATCGTTATGAAAAATATAAAATTAAATTCATTTAGAAAAGCAGGAATAAACACTGCTGGAGTGAAACTTTGAAAGAACTGAAAGAAAATCTGACTATAAATCAACACATTTTAAACCAATAGGCTTTATACTTATAGTTTTACAAAGACCTTAAAAGAATTCATGTACACTTAACTGGTTTTAAAGCTAGTGATCCAAACCTAGCTTTTATTAAAGGAACAATCAGAAATGTAATCCATTATCCAGGCAGGAAATCCAAACAAGTCAGGAAACACAGACAAAAGAGAAATCCAACATGACTCAGGACTGATGCTCAGAGACGCAGTAGTTACTCTAGACATGCAAGATCTAGTGAAGAGTGACTGAATGAACCAGTTTATACGAGGAAATGAGCAACAGCTGAATGTAATCCTGATGGGAAATGGAGTGTGTGATAGTGAGGCAATAGTCCGGCGTGGAGTGTCCTCTGGTGGCCATCAAGAGCTCTCCAGCTGCTGATCCTGACAGTAGTGGCTTTATTGCATCAGATACAGGTCACTTTACACAGTTCCTACAATCTCGCGAGACTTGATCGATTGCTTCTGTCTGCCTCGCTGCTGAATTGTTTGAGTCTGCTGCTCCATATAGCTTTATTTGAATCTATTTATTGTCATTGTTTGCTGTCTACTTTATCTTCACTATATATCTGATATTGTCTTATATTGCCTATCACATTAATCTGACATCGCTAGTTTTTAATCTTTTAATCTAAATCACCATCACAACGCGTTAGCTTTACGCTAGTTTGTGTTATCCGTGCCCACCGTCATTTCTGTCGCGCTCTCGTTTTCTTCAAATTCATCAAACATCTGGTAAGTCGGATCGGTCTACAAACACGGTAAGCTATGTCATCTTCTCCTTTCATTGTTACTTGCACTGCCTGTCACATGCATAGTTTAGCTTTTTCTGTCAGCGATGAAGGATTCACATGTCATAAATGTAGGGAAATAGTCAGGCTGACAGAGAAAATCTTAGAATTAGAGACACGCATCCAAACTTTAATTGAGGATAGTAAGAATGCAAGGGCTTCAGATACTGTTTTGGATGCGACTAGCCTAGCGAACTCCGTACATTGTTCGGTTCCGGCTGTAGAGCCCGTGCAGCAGGGCAACTGGGTGACCGTGAGGTGGCCTAGTCGTGTTAAAAAACACCACTCTTCCGTTCCGATTAGAACATCAAACAGGTTCTCCCCACTCAGTGACGCACCCACTGAGAATCCTGTTGAAAGTGCCCTAGTTATTGGCGATTCTATTACACGGAACGTGAAAATAGAGACACCAGCACCATAGTCACATGTTTGCCGGGAGCCAGAGCGCCTGACATCAAAGCAAATTTAAAAGTGCTGGCTAATGCTAATCGTAAATACTCTAAGATTGTAATTCACGTCGGCGCTAATGATGTCCGACTTCGCCAGTCGGAGATCACCAAAATTAACATTAAAGAGGTGTGTGAAATCGCATGTATGATGTCAGACACTGTAATTTTTTCTGGACCCCTTCCTGCTCGTAGGAGTGATGAGATAATTAGCAGACTATCATCACTCAATGGCTGGCTGTCTAAGTGATGTCCACAGAATAATATAGGTTTCATAGACAATTGGAAAAGTTTTTGGGGCAGACCTGACCTGTTGAAAAGAGATGGTATTCATCCCTCCTGGGGTGGTGCCGCTCTTCTCTCTAGTAATATGGCACATAGTCTTAGAGCTCAACCTTGACTAACTGGGGCCCAGGTCAGGAAGCAGACAGACTGGCTAAACCCACCGTCTGCTAGCTGTCTCACGTCACAGAATTCAGATAAATCCCAACACATAGAGACTCTTTCACCTAGATATCATCAGATAGAGACTGTGTCTGTACCCCGAACTAATAAATACAGAAAACTTCCAAACCCATTTACGGGTGATAATTTAATTGATGTTCAACAAGTAGAAAACGGAGATTATAAAGATAAACAAATGATAAAGCTTGGGTTGCTGAATATTCGATCCCTTTCTTCAAAAGCACTTATTGTAAATGATATTATCACAGAAAATAACCTAGATGTGCTGTGTTTGACAGAAACCTGGCTAAAAGCAGACGATTACATTACTTTAAATGAGTCTAGCCCTCAAGGTTACTATTATCGACACGAACCTCGTCAGAAAGGTAAAGGGGGAGGTGTTGCTGTAATCTATAGTAATATCTTCAGTATTACTCAAAAGTCTTTCAAATATATCTCTTTTGAAGTGATGGTGCTCTATGTAAGTTTATATAATGTTAGTGACAACTCTCATTTGAAATTTGTGTTGGCTACTGTATACAGGCCACCAGGGAACCATACAGATTTTATCAAAGAATTTGCTGATTTTCTATTGGAGTTAGTACTGGCTGTGGATAAAGTCCTTATTGTTGGTGATTTTAATATACATGTAGATAATGAAAAAGACGCTTTGGGATTGGCATTAATAGATATTCTAAACTCTATTGGAGTTAGACAACACGTGTCAGGACCAACTCATTGTCGTAATCATACTCTATATCTAATATTGTCACATGGAATCGATATTGATGCCGTTGAAATTCTGCAGCAGAGCAATGACGTCTCAGATCATTATCTAGTCTCATGCGTGCTACATTTATCCAAGGCTGGAAAACCGCCTGTCTGCCATAAATATGTTAGAACCATCACCTCTACTACTAAAAATTGCTTTATAAATAATCTTCCTGATCAGTTTCATCAACTTAGCAAACCAGACAGCTTAGAAGAACTCGATGTTGCAACACAAACTATTGACGCTCTCTTTTCGAACACTCTAGACTCTGTCGCTCCTTTGCGCATAAAAAAGATTAAGGATATTAGTCCAACGCCATGGTATAACGAGCAAACTCGGGCCCTTAAGAGAGCAGCAAGAAAACTGGAGCGCAGCTGGAAGAATTCAAAACTAGAAGTTTTTCGGATTTCATGGAGAGAGAAAATGATGGAGTACAGAAAGGCTGTAAAAACCGCTAGATCTGCTTATTTTTCAAATCTTTTAGAAGAAAATAAACACAACCCTAAGTATTTATTTAATACAGTGGCTAAATTAACAAGAAATACAGCCTCAACTTCTGATGTTTCCAAACAGCACAGCAGTAATGACTTTATGAACTTCTTTACTTGCAAGATTGACAACATTAGAGAGAAAATTATAGCCATGCAACTGTCTACTACAGTATCACATCAGACAGTGGGTTGTTGTATCCCTGAGGAAAAATTCCATTCATTCGCTGCTATAGGAAAGGAAGAATTGTCTAAACTTGTTAAATCATCAAAATCTACAACATGTATGTTAGACCCTATACCGACTAAGCTATTGAAAGAGATGCTTCCAGAGGTCATAGATCCTCTTCTTAAGATCATTAATTCATCTTTATCACTAGGATACGTACCGAAAAATTTTAAGCAGGCTATTATCAAACCTCTTATTAAAAAACCACAACTTGATCCTGGTGAATTAGTCAATTACAGACCGATTTCCAATCTACCTTTTCTGTCAAAAATACTAGAAAAGGCAGTATCATCTCAACTGTGTTCCTACTTGGAAAGAAATGGTATCTGTGAGGATTTCCAGTCAGGATTTAGACCGTACCATAGTACTGAGACTGCTCTCATAAGAGTTACAAATGATTTGCTCTTATCATTAGATCATGGTTGTATCTCTCTATTAGTGTTACTAGACCTCAGTGCTGCTTTTGACACTATCGACCACGATATTCTTTTGAATAGACTAGAAAATTATGCTGGAATTAGTGGAATTGCATTGGCATGGTTCAAATCATACTTATCTGACCGTTATCAGTTTGTAGTAGTAAACGAAGAGATGTCATTTCAATCACAAGTTAAATATGGAGTACCACAAGGCTCAGTTCTAGGACCGTTGCTCTTCACTCTGTACATGCTACCCTTGGGAGATGTCATTAGGAAGCATGGCATTAGCTTTCACTGTTACGCTGATGATACTCAGCTCTATATTTCCTCGCGCCCTGACGAAACCTACCAATTCTCAAAATTAACAGAATGCGTAGCTGATATAAAAAATTGGATGACTAGTAATTTCCTACTACTAAATTCAGAAAAAACAGAGATTCTAATTATTGGACCAAAAACTTCAGCACATAAAAACCTAGAATACTGTCTAACACTTGATGGCTGCTCTGTTAAGTCGTCTTCGTCAGTTAGGAACCTGGGTGTGCTCTTTGATACCAATCTTTCATTTGAAAGCCACATTTCTAGCATATGTAAAACCGCATTCTTCCATCTTAAAAATATATCTAAATTGCGACATATGCTCTCAATGACAAATGCGGAACAGCTAGTTCATGCGTTTATGACCTCGAGACTAGATTACTGTAACGCTCTACTGGGTGGTTGCCCTGCTCGCGTGATAAACAAATTACAGCTGGTCCAAAACGCAGCAGCTAGAGTCCTTACTAGAACCAGGAAATATGAACATATTAGCCCGGTTCTGTCAAAACTGCACTGGCTCCCTGTTAAACATCGTATAGATTTTAAAATCTTGCTAATTACTTACAAAGCACTAAATGGCTTAGCTCCCCAGTACCTGAGTGAGCTCTTAATGCATTATAGTCCTTCGCGTCTGTTACGATCTCAGAATTCTGGCCAGTTGTTAATACCTAGAATATCAAAATCAACCGCAGGCGGTAGATCCTTTTCCTATTTGGCACCTAAACTCTGGAACAATCTTCCTAGCATTGTTCGGGAAGCAGACACACTCTGTCAGTTTAAATCTAGACTAAAAACGCATCTATTTAACCTGGCATACACATGACGCACTATAAACTTTTGTCTTCATATCCGTTAAAGGATTGTTAGGCTGCATAGATCAGGTCAGCCGGAACCGGGAACACTTCCTATAACACCAGATGTACTCGGTACATCAGAAGAAGAATGGCGTCTACGCTAATTTTTTGTCTCTCTGCTTATCCAGAGGTTTACCAATTAACGTGATTGGCTGGATCCGGGCCGTGTCCGGGTCGGACGGGGAACCTGTGCCTGTGTGCGGCAGCAATGTGGCCCTGTGGTGTCGGCGGAGACTGTGTGAACGAGCTCATCTTTTGTTAAGACCTTACCGACTCATCAGCCAGTGGCACATATCCCAACAAACCGTCCCTTACCGGCGTGATCAAAAAGATCTTAAACTAGATGGAACTAGATTAAATATTTTGTCTGTTGCGATTCCAAATCGGTTTAATGACCCGTAACTCTGCCTGAGTATCGGACAAGTGTTCACTGTTGGCCAGAGGAGAACTGGCCCCCCGACTAAGCCTGGTTTCTCCCGAGGTTTTTTTCTCCATTTGTTGGAGTTTTGGTTCCTTGCCGCTGTCGCCTTTGGCTTGCTTAAGTTGGGGACACTTGCTTGATATTCAGCAGTGTTTTTGATATGCCTGCATTGGCGCCGTTGTATGCGAACTGAGCTGAGCCGGACGATTACGTCGCTGTTTTCTGCAGTGCTGATATACATAAATTAACTAGACTAATAACTATTGATATTTGCAACGGAATGTATCAATAATATATAGAATAAGCTGCACAATGACCCCATTTTCTTATTAATGTAAAGCTGCTTTGCCACAATTTGCATTGTAAAAAGCGCTATATAAATAAAGATGACTTTACTCACAGCTGATTGGTCGAGTTTTGGTTCACGATCTCTAACCCAGAATAAAACCAGCGTAAGTTACCATAGCAATGAAACCCCCTAAAAACCAATCCACCTTCATAAGCCCCAAAAACCAGAGTTTGCTCAAATGAATCTTGAACTTATCTGGTAGAAACTGAACCAGCTTTGTGCAACAGGCCACAGGAACACAGTGAACACAAGTCAACAGACTCGTGACATTATGATTTCCAGTTCATTATATAATACAATAAGAGGGATTGTAGATCCTGTCCTTCAGCAGTTACTGAGAACTGACTTGACTGACTAAAAAACTGTAATGGGTTTAATTATAAAGACAATATAAAACTTGTGTAATATTAGTGCAGATTTGACACAGAGACATTATTTTTGACTGGGTTCTTCCTGTTATATTGCAGGTTTCCTCTATCAAGTATGATCTCTATGCCATAATAAACCATTCTGGCTCATATCATGCTGGACACTATTATGTAGACATCAAATGTGAAGATGAAACCTGGCGTCGATTTGATGACGACCGTGTCTCAGAGGTATTTATATATTTATCTGTGTAAGTTATGCACATGCTTTGTGTCACTGAAGTATTAGTGTATATAATATTTCATGTGTTTTCATATAATCACTCAAATCTCATGTTTTTTCCTCAAAGAGTGTCATAAACAGCGTCTTCAGAAACGAGAGCTCCACACTCGGGTATCAGTTTTATTTTTTGATCACAGCAGCTTCTGTGACTTTGTTCATACAGATATTATTGTTTTTGTGAGTTCATATCTGAACAGATCTTAAAGTGTCTGTTTCTTCACAGTTCAAAGGCCTATTTACTCGTGTACAGACGCTGAGAGTAAAGTGAGTATCACAGTATTTCATTACTACAGTAAGAGAGAGTCAGAGACAGCATGAAGATCTCAATGTTCTGTCATCTTTCCTCACAGGTCCTGCTCCACCACCAAGCCTTTGCAGCAAATGCACAGAAATCAAGAATCAGAAAAGTGCTGTAATAACTGTGTTTGAAATTACAATAATTAAAACAAACTAAACCTAAGATTTAAATAGATTTTTATTCATTTCTGTAGTTTACTCACTCGAAGCCTTTGTTATTGCCTTCTATGATAAAAACTGATGTAGAAGCACCAAACGCTGGTTTTAAGACCAAAATTGACATTGATTGGTTGATTGCAATGTTGTTGTACTTCTTGAAGTCACGTTCACGAATAAATAAACAGGAACTAATACATCATGACATACATGTACACAAGACACTAGAGCGATCCTCATGTGTTCTTGGTAAAACTGTAGATTCAGGAAATGTCAGACAAATTGAAGACACACTCTAAAAACTCCTGGGTTTTTTCTTCAACCCATTTTCTGGGTTATTTGTGTTGGGTTAAAATTATGGGTTATTTTTTCAGAGTGTAACCATTTTTATAGGGCTAATATTTTGATCCAATTCCTGTGTAAGGATGGATTTTTCTCAGTCTGAATTCAAGATTCCTATCCTGTAATAAAACAATAAAACTCAGTAATCTGAAGAGAAGATCTGTGAGAAAGAGTACAGGACAACAGCTGACCATCTCATCTCCTCACCTCATGTTGAGTTCCTGACTCCTCACATCCTCTCCCTCCCTTCAGGGCTCGACTAGTCATGCAAATGTAACGGGCGGTTAATCCCGTCCTAGTAGGGGAAATTTGTAGCGCTGCCCTGTAAGACTGAATAGCGAAAGGATCCTAGTCCCCGCCTCCAGTGCTTTTAGTCTCAGTATATACGTATTGTGTATATGTTGTGTCCTACTCTATTGAGATGTACTCTACAGACCGACGAGGGTATAGGCTTCAGATGGAGAACTGTCACATAGATGGCCCCAACATGAAACGAGACACACAGACAAGAGAGCGCACGGCTCGAGAACGCGAGACCGTACGCTCACACAAAGACTGGACATGAAGGGAGTGTCAGAGCTCTGCCACAAAACCAATAACATAAACTAGACCGAAGTGACAGAACCCTGACATAATACAGTAGGTAAGACGCCTCTACTCCTTCACAGCTTTTTAATGAAAAACAAATACACTGAAAGTAAGTACTAAAGTTAAATAGTATTTATTTTTTAAGTGTGTTTTCTTCTTGTAAAACACTTCTTAAATTTGAATAAACACCAAATAAAAGAAAATAATAAAAATTTGTAGTCTTTGTGTTCTCTTTTCAATTCACTAATCTCAATTACCTTTAAATTAAAGTTATAAATTGTTCCCTTATAATGATTCAAAACAATGACTCTTCAAAATGAAACACTTTTGTGACTTTCCGTAAACCTCACTTATGATGAGTTTTCACCTTTCAAATAGTCATTAATAAACACAATCACATTTAAAGGAAAACAACAACAATGGCATTCAAATGAGAACGTCTCAGGTTACGTATGTAACCCTGGTTCCCTGAATAGGGAACGAGACGCTGCATCGAGACGCATTGGGAACGCTTCTGCGTGATTGTGTCGTGAAGCACATGTGAAATCTTTCCAATGTCGTGACGGAACGTCATGGCGACGTCACAGACCAGGAAACTATAAAGCACCCCTCCAAACAAAGAATGGCAGCTTCAAACTGGATGAAGCAAAGCGCTTGGAGGCTTGCAGGGAGTGTGGCAACGCGACGCAATGTCTCGTTCCCTATTCAGGGAACCAGGGTTACATACATAACCTGAGACGTTCCCTTTCATGGGAACTTCGAGCTGCGTCGAGACGCATTGGGAACCCAATACCCACTACGCCACAATGCCAAAAGCCCCGACTGTGGAGCTAAGTGAGGACCGAAGACCCCGGAGTAGAGCCTAAGTCAAGGCTATAAAATCTTAGAAATGTGTGCGGAGAGGACCAGCCCGCCGCATCACACACATCTTGTAAAGATACTCCTGACAGAAGAGCTTTAGAGGCCGCCATACTCCTCGTGGAATGGGCACGGACAGTCAAAGGTGAAGGCTGTCCGGCCGACTCATAAGCAAGTGAGATGGCCTCAACCACCCACTTACTCATTCTCTGCTTAGAAGCGGGACACCCCTTCCTGGGTGAGCCGAAAAAGACAAACAGTTGATCTGACCTACGCCACTGGGCAGCTCTGTGGACGTAGGCGTCTAGAGCCCTAACTGGATTGAGACTTTCCTGATCTGTATTTATAAAAGGTGGAGGACAGAAGGCCTGCAGCACAATGGGCCCCACAGTATTAGTAGGAACCTTAGGCACGTATCCTGGCTTGGTATGCAGGAACGCTTTCACCATACCAGGCGCAAATTCCAGACATGGAGGAGCCACAGAAAGGGCTTGAAGATCTCCAATTGTTTTGAGAGATGTAATAGCCAGGAGAAATAGTTTTAAGGTGAGGAATTTTTCAGCTACTTCCTCCAAAGACTCAAACGGAGCCATGGCCAGGCCCTCGAGCACTATGGCCAAATCCCATGCAGGTGTCCTAACCTGCTGTGCAGGCCTAAGCCTCAGAGTACCACGAAGAAACCTTGTTACCAAAGGGTCTCTCCCTAAAGAAGCGCCACCCACAGGGACGTGGTAAGCAGAAATGGCCGCCACATAAACCTTAAGAGTGGAGGGAGATAACCCTGCTGAGAACTTCTCCTGCAGAAATTCTAAAACTGAACCCACAGAACAGTTAACAGGATCAAGATGCTGTTCTGCACACCAAGATGAGAACAGCTTCCATTTAGTGGCATAAAGTCTCCTCGTAGATGGGGCTCTGGAGTGCAGAATGGTCAGTACCTCTCTACCTCAGTAGAGAGACCAGACCTCATGAACTGGACCCCCTCAGGGGCCAGGCCCAGTTTCCACAGCTCTGGTCGAGGGTGAAATATCGTGCCTCCTGCTTGCGACAGGAGGTCTCGTCGAATCGGAATCTCCCAAGGGGAGCCAACCACTAGCGACGTCAGGTCCGAAAACCAAACTCGGGTCAGCCAGAATGGGGCTATGAGCAACAGGCTGACCCCATCCTGACGAACCCTCTCCAGAACCCCTGGGAGCAGAGCGATCGGGGGAAAAGCATACTGGCGCCGCCTCGGCCACGCCTGCACCATAGCGTCCAGCCCCAGCGGGGCTGGGTGAGTGAGGGAGAACCATAACGGACAGTGAGTTGTCTCTTGAGTTGCAAATAGGTCTATCTCTGAACGACCAAAATTCTCCCATAGGAGCTCCACCACCTCGGGGTGAAGTCTCTACTCCCTGGGCCTCAGCCTCTGCCTCGACAGGACATCTGCTCCCTGATTCAAATGCTCTGGGATGTAAACTGCCCTCAGGGAGAGCAGTTTCCGCTGAGCCCACAGAAGGATATACTGAACTAATTTGCACAAGTGTCGTGACCTCAGACCCCCCTGATGGTTGATGTAAGAGACCACCGATGTGTTGTCCGTACGGACCAACACATGATGGCCCCTCAGGTCCTGCAGGAAGTGTTTGAGAGCTTGAAACACCGCCATCATTTCCAGCCGATTTATGTGCCAGGAAAGTAGATGACCCTGCCACAGACCCTGAGCTGAGCGACCACTCATGATCGCCCCCCAACCCGTGAGGGAAGCATCCGTCGTTAGCATTACTCGACGCCAAGGAACTCCCAACACAGGCCCTTGAGAAAGGAACCAAGGTTTCTTCCACATAACTAAGGCACGAAGGCATCACCGCGTGACCTTGATCATGCGAAAAGGATTTCCCCCGGAGAAAACCCCTTGGTCCTTAGCCACCACTGCAGTGGCCTCATGTACAGCAGGCCAAAAGGTATCACGTTGGACGCAGCTGCCATGAGACCCAACAGTCTCTGAAACTGTTTGACAGTGATAAACTGGCCTAGTTTTATTCCATTGACGGCTGATAGGATTGACGCAATGCGAGCTGGTTTTATTTTTATTTTCGGAACAATGAAATAGCCGTTGTAAAACCCTGACTGGCAGTATCATCTCAACTGTGTTCCTACTTGGAAAGAAATGGTATCTGTGAGGATTTCCAGTCAGGATTTAGACCATACCATAGTACTGAGACTGCTCTCATAAGAGTTACAAATGACTTGCTCTTATCATTAGATCATGGTTGTATCTCTCTATTAGTGTTACTAGACCTCAGTGCTGCTTTTGACACTATCGACCACGATATTCTTTTGAATAGACTAGAAAATTATGCTGGAATTAGTGGAATTGCATTGGCATGGTTCAAATCATACTTATCTGACTGTTATCAGTTTGTAGTAGTAAACGAAGAGATGTCATTTCGATCACAAGTTAAATATGGAGTACCACAAGGCTCAGTTCTAGGACCGTTGCTTTTCACTCTGTACATGCTACCCTTGGGAGATGTCATTAGGAAGCATGGCATTAGCTTTCACTGTTACGCTGATGATACTCAGCTCTATATTTCCTCGCGCCCTGACGAAACCTACCAATTCTCAAAATTAATAGAATGCGCAGCTGATATAAAAAATTGGATGACTAGTAATTTCCTACTACTAAATTCAGAAAAAACAGAGATTCTAATTATTGGACCAAAAACTTCAGCACATAAAAACCTAGAATACTGTCTAACACTTGATGGCTGCTCTGTTAAGTCGTCTTCGTCAGTTAGGAACCTGGGTGTGCTCTTTGATACCAATCTTTCATTTGAAAGCCACATTTCTAGCATATGTAAAACCGCATTCTTCCATCTTAAAAATATATCTAAATTGCGACATATGCTCTCAATGACAAATGCGGAACAGCTAGTTCATGCGTTTATGACCTCGAGACTAGATTACTGTAACGCTCTACTGGGTGGTTGCCCTGCTCGCGTGATAAACAAATTACAGCTGGTCCAAAACGCAGCAGCTAGAGTCCTTACTAGAACCAGGAAATATGAACATATTAGCCCGGTTCTGTCAAAACTGCACTGGCTCCCTGTTAAACATCGTATAGATTTTAAAATCTTGCTAATTACTTACAAAGCACTAAATGGCTTAGCTCCCCAGTACCTGAGTGAGCTCTTAATGTATCATAGTCCTTCGCGTCTGTTACGATCTCAGAATTCTGGCCAGTTGTTAATACCTAGAATATCAAAATCAACCGCAGGCGGTAGATCCTTTTCCTATTTGGCACCTAAACTCTGGAACAATCTTCCTAGCATTGTTCGGGAAGCAGACACACTCTGTCAGTTTAAATCTAGACTAAAAACGCATCTATTTAACCTGGCATACACATGACGCACTATAAACTTTTGTCTTCATATCCGTTAAAGGATTGTTAGGCTGCATAGATCAGGTCAGCCGGAACCGGGAACACTTCCTATAACACCAGATGTACTCGGTACATCAGAAGAAGAATGGCGTCTACGCTAATTTTTTGTCTCTCTGCTTATCCCGAGGTTTACCAATTAACGTGATTGGCTGGATCCGGGCCGTGTCCGGGTCGGACGGGGAACCTGTGCCTGTGTGCGGCAGCAATGTGGCCCTGTGGTGTCGGCGGAGACTGTGTGAACGAGCTCATCTTTTGTTAAGACCTTACCGACTCATCAGCCAGTGGCACATATCCCAACAAACCGTCCTATACCGGCGTGATCAAAAAGATCTTAAACTAGATGGAACTGGATAAAACTGGACACTTGCTTGATATTCAGCAGTGTTTTTGATATGCCTGCATTGGCGCTGTTGTATGTGAACTGAGCTGAGCCGGACGATTACGTCACTGTTTTCTGCAGTGCTGATATACATAAATTAACTAGACTAATAACTGCAAAGGAATGAATCAATAATATATAGAATAAGCTCGACAATGACACCAATTCTTTGGGAGCTGCTATGCAGCCAAAATTATTTGCCAATTATCAATGTAAAGCTGCTTTGCCACAATTTGCATTGTAAAAAGCGCTATATAAATAAAGATGACTTGATTTGACAGATGAAGAGCTCAAAGTGACTGTGTAAATGTGGGAAACAGTGAACTGAGAGACGACAGTCAACAATCATCACATGTGACAGACAGCATTTGTAGTTGTGCAGAAGGCATTCATTCTTCTGAAGAATGACCTGTAATGTCAGACACTTCAATGTTTGTCCTCTTACAGTTACAGTACGATTCTCACAGAGTTCTCAGAGTTATATTTCAGTGTTGATGGCTTGGTAAAGATGAACACTTGACTTGCTGAGTTTCACAAACTGACTTTCAGTTCAGAAGCACAAATATAAGCACAGGATAAACTGTTAGGAGCTGAAGGAACTGAGATTGAGCCCAAAATTGGCTCTGAACTGAATGATTATGTGAAGTTATCAAACGTAATTTCGGGAGGAGAACGCCCATCTAATCTTCCAATTAATACAAAGGTATATGTAACTGGGTTCAACGGACAGCACGTTTTGCAAAGGAAGAGGACAGGGTCGGGGAGGACTGCTGCTGAATATTTTCTTTATTCATACACAATGAAAAGATACACATTCGCGGCACTAGTGCACGTACTTTAAGCATAACACTCTCTAGACTTGAGTTTAGTTACACAGTTCGGATCTGATCGGCATGGGAAGCCCGTCGTCAGCAGCAGTCTGTCTCTCTCTCGCTCTTCTGCCGTCTCTGCTTCCCTTATATCCAGTCTCTCCACACCAATCACTGTAATTAGACGCAGGTGTTCGTTATTTGCGCTAAACCCACTTACTCACCGCACTTCTCCCGATTCGCTCTCCCGCTGCAGACCTCGCTGAACCACGCCCCCCTCGCCACAGTATAAAACCAGCATCTTGCCTCCTTCCTGTTGTTAGTTCTTTCAGCATTTTGCCCGCCCGAACCCACATCATGACTGACTTCCAGGAAATCAAACTATTTCCCTCCGATGACGAACTTTTACATGGGCCAGAAACACCTGGTCATTCTTCCCCGAACAGCTCATCTCGTGGCTTGGCCGTGATGCATCTCGTCGTTCAACATCATCATCATCATCATCGTCATCCTCTTCAGCAGCAAGCCCTTCAGTCCCTCCCGTTGAGAAATGGTCCATCATCGCTCTCAGGCAAGCGTTATCCAATGCTGGCATCCATTTCTCCCGGAGGAATTCAAAAGCGCAACTTCACAATCTGCTCGTGTGCTCTCACCAAAACTCTCCGTGCCCTCCCAGCACCACAGAAGTTTCGAGGAAACCAGTGGCACGATCCAGACCGTTTGCCTCCAAACCGCCTCAGTTTCAGCTCAATGCCACGGCCACCGCTTCCTCGTACGCCCCTCATTCCAGTCGGCAGTCTTCCTCGGCCTCTCCGGCCCTAACTGTCACATTTCCTCCCCCTACAGGTGAATTTCTCACAGCTTCTTCTGCCCAAGTTTCCAATTTTTCTATTTCTCCTTTCTTTTAGTCTCAGAACCCATCTAACCATGGAATACATCAAAATGTGAGGCTATCTTTTGCAAAAAGAACCCCTACCCCCCTTCTTCCTTTCCTTTCTCCTCTGCTATCAGATCAGACCCAAGCGTGAGGCTGCCTCCGCAAACGGTCCTGGCCCCCCTCCCATCCCTTCCTCCATAGCCATAGGAGCAGACCCAAGCATGGGGTTTCATCTCCAAACGATCCATCCTCAGACTTTATTCCATTCAGCTACCGGTTCCTTAGGAGTCCCTCGGCAATATATATATATATATATATATATATATATATATATATATATATATATTTATATATATATATATATATATATATACTCAACTGCATATGCTCTTCCAGTTCCTTCCAACACAATTGATATGAATCCACAACCCATCTCCACTCATCTACGCGTTCAAAATTCAGAGCATTAGCCCTAGAGGTGGACCCAGACCCAATCCCAGTTCCTCTCTATTCAGACTTATTATTCCTGTAACTCACCCACTCAAACATCTCCACACCTTGTCTCTGGATTCAATATTCCATGCCATCTCACCCAGAACACTACAATCCTACTGGACAGCTTGGAGAGCTTTCAAACATTTCCATTCCGCCTACAACCAGCCGTTTCTCAACTTTTCCCTCCTTTCAGTTTCTTCATTCATCTCATATCTTAACCAGATTAAGTCCACCCAGCACAGTACCATCAAGGTCTATCTTAGTGGCATTCAATTTTTCTTTGAATTAATCTACGGCCATCCATGTCCTGCTATAACAAACCCACAGATCACACTTCTTATCAAATGAATTCAAAAACCCAACCCCACTTGTCCAGATTCCAGGCAACCTCTAACCATCGAACTTTTAGTTAAGTGCCTGACCTTCCTCCGTTCTGGTTACATGCCCCCAGATACAGTAAGAACTCTTGATGTTATGTTTAACCTGGCTTTTTTCAGATTCCTCAGAGTTTCTGAAATCACAACCAATTCTAAATTCACCGCAGCCATCCACCCAACCTTCTCCCACCTCCAAGTTTTAGACGAGGACGAGGTTTCTTCATCAAATGTAGCAAAACTGATCAATTAAAAAACAGCCACTTCATCCACATCTTCAATCTTCCAAATCCTATCCAGCCATATCAACGCCTTTCCTTCTTCCTTGCACACAGGAAGGTTCAGATCTCCTCTCCACTTGACCCACTTTTCATTGACGAGAACAACCTCCTAGTCACCAGGCACTGTTTCCATAAAAAGCTTAAACAAATCCTCACTCACTCTGGCATCCAAGCTCATTTGTATTCATCTCACTCCTTCCGCATCGGAGCAGCCACCACCGCAGCCCAAAAAGGTCTGCCAGACTTTCGAATCAAACTACTGAGTCGGTGGTCCTCAGACGCCTTTTAGTCTTACATTTGCTCCGACCTCAGTCTCATTAAGCAAGCCCATATAACTCTCGCTTCTTTTTAAGATCGCTGCCCCACAGAACTCAATCCAACCCATGCCTGCAATTTAACACGGCTGCTGCAGTGCTTCACTTAACTTGATACCTACCGCTGGATTGCTTCTCAATTACTGTCACTGCAGTGCTCTGTCCAATTTGATACTTCCCCTGCAGTGCTTCAATTGATACTGCCACTGCAGTGCTTCACTTGATACTGCCACTGCAGTGCTCTGTCCAATTTGATACTGCCGCTGCAGTGCTTCACTTGATACTGGGCAATAATTATACATGCCAAATCGCTGTGTTAATCCAATAATTATTGCTGTCTGATTCTGCATTTGTTTTTTGGGGGGTAATCGGAGCTCGAGTAGAATATTCTCTCTGAGCCCCTCAATAGCAGACAGCAAGCCAAATATGTTTACCACTAATGCTAAGATTATATGGGCACTTGAACTCCTGAACTGTGTTTTACCCATAATGACATCACAACTGTTTAAGTCTGTGGTTTTGGTACATCCTGTAGCTGTAACTGGATTTATCTGGAAAAGTTCTAATAAGTTAATTATGTAAAACAAGCAATACATTGTAATAAGGTGCACATTGAAAACAAACACTGGATTACTAAATGTTTAATTGTATTGCAAACAGGAGTGTTTGAGGGGTTGTAGGAATGATTCATGAACTCTGTGGAGTCCAGACTAGCCATTGTGTTTTAGAGGTTGAGAAGATGCATCTCAAACAACTGACCACTGTCCATTTCCATCTTAAATCCCAGTTTCAGACTGAAGCACAGAATCAGGCGTCAGAAGCTGACAAAGCAAGAGAAAGAGACCAGTTCTCTTCACAAGCTCGAGAGGAGGGACTCGTAACACAAGAACTTCCATAAATCCAGTAATCTTGCTTTGTCTTGTGCTTCACATGACTTCAGATTCACAAGAAAACACGTTTATAAATCAGCCTAGAAATATTGTTCACTGGTAAATATGCATTGCAGAAAAGTACCAAACCTTCACACTGTTATTAAACTGAACTGAATCAACATTGAACTGAACTGATCTGAATTATGACTCTATTGTCTTCTGTAGAGTTGCTTCACTCCTGAATCTGAATTTGTCTCATATTTGATGTTTGCATCATTGATTCTCTTAAACAATCTGTACTTGTGAATCCAAAATGATCAATATTCATATTCATGCATTTTATTCATCTTTCATATTAATCATTTAATGATTTATGGCTTATGATTTATCAACATTATCTTTGATTTCATATATTTATGTACTCCTACTCCATATATTAATCCTCATCATATTGTCAAGTATTTCTCTTTATTGTACTCATTTATGGTTCTCCTTCTTTCATCTCTAAGAGTATTTTAGTATCTGCCATGTACTGCAGAAGAGATGATGTTTCACAACTTGTTGCTCATTTGAACTTGATGTTCCTTTGTATCAAAATATGTCTGTTTCCATTTCTGAGACATGAGATCATCTAAGATCTGCTTCATCTCTTCTACCTCTCATTTCATTCCCAAATATCTTCTTTTGTTCTCCTTCCTCTATATTCTGATTCCTGATTTTCACTCTTCATCTGTTCCGTACAATGCTCTGGATTTTATTATTTATTATTTTATTATAGACTATTATTTACTTGAGTAATTTGTTTGTCTCTATAATTTTTTTTTATTATTTCTTATTCAAATTTGATCTCTGTCATAATCATTGTAATCACATAATCACTGTATAAAGCACTATATATACATAAATAAAAGTGAATTGAGTACCAGTTCTTATTGATGTTCTCATAAATCCAGGGAGTTTGCGAGGGTGTTTAACATCATGAACAGTATTCAACATTAGGATGGAAAAAAGCAGGAGTATGAAAGTTTTGAGACCTAAAACTGCTTCACTGTATAGTTATGTCATCCAGTCTCCATTAACTGGCCTGTCAATCATCCGGTCACAGTTTACACTCTTCTCTGATACTCATTTATTTACTTTTTTACATTTCTTCATATATGTATTTATTATTTTGGCAACTTTGGAATAGAAAATATGGATCATACTTATAAATCATACAAAGTGGTTTTTTATTAAGATGTAAAAATGCAGAAAGACTTTGTTCAATGAATAGGCCTAATGTTGCTGATTACAGTGTGAATATTGAGAATTATAGTAAATGACTGAACCTGGTCATATAAAATGAATAGATTAATGAAATAAAATGTATTTATTTTAACAATATGAATTCGAGTAAGTTTTTCAGCTTAATCTGAAGTCACGTGATCATCTGAGTGTTTTCTTGAGGAACAGCTTCATCTGCTGGTCATGAGTTCATCATGACAGTCAATGAGGGCCATTATATTTTATCATGTTCTGTTACATTATCACAGATTATTTCAGTTCAGTATAATGAATTAATGTATTCAAGAATTAATAGCAAAAAGCACTTAATTTATCTGAATCTACAGTAAGGGTTTATGTTCTGCATGTCTCAAGTTCCTTTTCCTTTTCCAAAAGCATAAATGTAAATAAATGTAAATGTGATTTTCCTCTTTTGTTAATGTCTTTGGCACAAACGCTCAATAAAGCTGCTTGTTTCTTAAAGTTTACTTTTTTAAGGTACTACTATAATATAAATGCATACATACATTTCATACAATTTCTGTTTGGGGGCATATTTACTCACCTTCACGCTGTTCAATCCATGTGTTGTTTTGTTTAGTTTTGTTTGTTTTTTTCTGAACACAAAAGGTGATTTTGGTCAAGTTTGTCCTGCTGGTTTCTTTTTCCCTTTTTTTCCAAAACAATTGCGGCTGTCATCTCTCCTCGCAGGTCCTCCTCCACCACAAAAACTCTGCAGAAATCAAGAATCAGAAAAGTGCTGTAATAACTGTGTTTGAAATGACAATCATTAAAACAAACTAAACCTAAGATTTAAATAGATTTGTATTCATTCCTGTAGTTTACTCACTCGATGATTCCTTCCTCATCCTCCTCCTCCTGTAGGAGTCAGTGTTCATGTAAGTGTTTTTCAGGCTGTCACCAGGTGGGGGCAGTATGTGCACAGAGTGGTTTAAACAGCTTTGTTCACGTTTGCATCGTGGATACAGGACTGACAACAAGGAAGGCCGGTGGGTGCTTTACTTTGTTTAAAGGCTTCATGTAATGTGGCTTCAAAAATGTGAAGTTTTGAATGAAACAGAGACATGCCGTGCTGGTTGTGTTGTTGCTCATGGATGGAAAGGAGAAATCAGACTCTGAAATGGCTCTGGTGTTGATGGTGGAAAGGTTGTTACTGAGAAAGTTTGCAAATGATGATGTTGCTGTTGATGAAAATGAGTCGCAAAAAAGAGTGAGAACAATGACTGTAAAGAGGGTTGATCTGCTCTTTAAAAATATGCAAAAGACTAAAAAACAGAAGTTAAATCAAGTATACAAAATCTATTTTCTCTCAAAATCACAAATGAAACTATACCAGATATGGAAAACCAAATGAAGAGATTTGATAAGTGTTGCAGAGAGACTGAAGAACTGCATAATTCAGTTGTTGAAATGCCGATACCTCCAGATGAGTCCGACAAGCAAAACAAATGAGTCAATGCTAAAATGGCTGAAGATCTGGGCTTACAAAAGATATCAGTGAATGATTGTCTGAAACTGGGAAATCAATGAATGTGGTGCCCTTCATCAGGCATGTGACTCTGATGGCAGACATTCAGGTCATGTTCCATCGAGTGAACGCGTCACACGAGAATGTGGATTTTCTCCGTTTTCTGTGGTGACCCAACAGTGATTCTACGCAAAATATACATCAATATGCATAACTGCTATGTAGATGACTGTTTAACGTCTGTTCCCACTGAAAAGGAGGCACTTCACATGGTTAAAGACTGAACTCTGTTCCACAGGAGGATTCCAGGATCCCTTTCATGTCAGTGGTCAGAGTTCCTGCAAGATCTCAACAGGGTGGCTATGGTGAAGGTGGACAGACCTGTTTCCTGTTGTTTGAAGATACAAAGGACTGATCTTCAAAGAATAAGTGCACATACACCCTGTTTGGGCTCCTTTTGAATAGATAATAGTAGTTACACACCAACAATTATGTGGCCGGTGTGTATAGGAACAGTGTATGTTCAATGTAAATGTATTTCACCCCACCAGGTGGGGGCAGTATGTGCACAAAGGGTTTTTAAACGGGTGTTTCTTACTCAAATAGTAGTCTTAATGGAGGAGGAACACATGCAGTTTTTTACCGCACAAACGATAGAAGCCACAACATTGAATGTTCGCTGTCATCGTCAAAGTATGTAATCAGAACATGAAAAAATATATTGGCCCTCATTGACTGTCATGATGAACTCATGAATGACCAGCAGATGGAGCTGTTCCTCAAGAAAACACTCAGATGATCACGTGACTTCAGATAAAGCTGAAAAACTTACCCGAGTTCATTTATATGAATGTGGTCCTCCATGTTTTTCATATGAATAGATTTTATTTCATTAATCTATTCATTTTATATGACCAGGTTCAGTCATTTACTATAATTCTCAATATTCGCACTATAATCAGCAACATTAGGCCTGTTCATTGAACAAAGTCTTTCTGCATTTTTACATCTTAATAAAAAAAGTCACTAAGTATGATTTAAAAGTATGATTCATATTTTCTACGGAATTGCAAAGTTGCCAAAATAATAAATACATATATGAAGAAATGTCAAAAAGTAAATAAATGAGTATTAGAGAGAGTTTTGAGACCTAAAACTGCTTTGTTTTATTTACTTTTTTACATTTCTTCATATATGTATTTATTTAATATTTTGGCAGCTTTGCAATTCCGTTGAAAATATGAGTCATATTTATAAATCAGGGATTTTTTTATGAAAATGTAAAAATGCAGAAAGACTTTGTTCAATGAACAGGCCTAATGTTGCTGATTAC
Source organism: Opsariichthys bidens (assembly GCA_037194245.1). Lineage (NCBI taxonomy): Eukaryota > Metazoa > Chordata > Actinopteri > Cypriniformes > Xenocyprididae > Opsariichthys > Opsariichthys bidens. The sequence continues at coordinate 1,449,293 of CM074290.1, read as the reverse complement.
AGTGTGAATATTGAGAATGCACCTATTTGGCACCTAAACTCTGGAACAATCTTCCTAGCATTGTTCGGGAAGCAGACACACTCTGTCAGTTTAAATCTAGACTAAAAACGCATCTATTTAACCTGGCATACACATGACGCACTATAAACTTTTGTCTTCATATCCGTTAAAGGATTGTTAGGCTGCATAGATCAGGTCAGCCAGAACACTTCCTATAACACCAGATGTACTCGGTACGTCAGAAGAAGAATGGCGTCTACGCTAATTTTTTGTCTCTCTGCTTATCCCGAGGTTTACCAATTAACGTGATTGGCTGGATCTGGGCCGTGTCCGGGTCGGACGGGGAACCTGTGCCTGTGTGCGGCAGCAATGTGATCCTGTGGTGTCAGCGGAGACTGTGTTAACTAGCTCATCCTTTGTGAAGACCTCACCGACTCATCAGCCAGTGGCACATATCCCAACAAACCGTCCCATACCGGTGTGATCAAAAAGATCTTAAACTAGATGGAACTAGATTAAATATTTTGACTGTTGCGATTCCAAATTGGACTTCTGACCTGTAACTCTGCGTGAATCAAACACTGTTCGCTGTCGGTCAGAGGAGAACTGAGCGACTGATCCTGGTTTCTCCCAAGGTTTTTTTCTCCATTTTTGTCACCTGATGGAGTTTGAGTTCTAGTTGTCTTTGTCTCTCTTATTTGGAACAATGTTTTTGATCTGCATTGACAGCATTGAGAACTGAACTGAGCCGACGATTACATCTCTGTTTTCTCCAGTGCTGATATACATAACTTAACTAAATTAATGACTATTGATTTTACAATGAATCTATACTGAATTTATTTAAGCTGGACAATGACACCATTTTCTTTAAGAGCTGCTGTGCAGCCAAAATTATTTGCCAATTATTACTGTAAAGCTGCTTTGCCACAATCTGCATTGTAAAAAGCGCTACATAAATCAATAATATCTTGACTGATAACACAACTTCAGCAGTCAGCTCTCAGAGCTCAGATCAGCCACAGATCTTCTCTCTTCCCTCACTGAGGCAGAAACATCTCAACTTCTCTTTTCAGTGATCCTGCCCTCTAGATGCCATCCAGACACATAAACAAACGCTTTCACTGATTCCCACCCTATTCCAGCTTATGCTGCTCAAAGCAAATCTGAAGCTTGTGTTGTGAACTCTTGTCTGTTGCCTCTTCACGATGATTCGCTTGTTGTATTCCTCACTTGTGAGTCGTTTTGGATAAAAGCATCTGCAAAATGAAGTAAATGAAAACAGATTCCAGGTCTTAACAACTGCGTAACTTCAGCTCCATAATCTATTCATGCTGTGATGCATTCTGGGAGTTTTGTACTATGGTACCCATCATGCATTGCGGCATGACACTTTTGATTGTCACAGTTGAGGTTCATGTGCAGATTCTTTGTCTTTCTGTCATTTTTTATTTCTATTTTCTGCAATTCAGCTGCATCTCGTGTCACAGAAACACAGGGTTTGTAATGTAAATGTATTAATGCACAAGACATTTGTATTGAAAGGACATCAGTGAATCAGGTTATTTCACACTATTATAAAACCACCACTATCTGACTATCATTACCTGAGCTTCAACTCAGGTCAACTTGTTCAGCTATTCATCTCACTTCAACTGTTGTTGCCACTGCAAATGTGTTTGACAGAAACACTGTCACAAGAGATAGACGGGATTTAATCAGTGGCATTATTAGATTTTCATTACGGCGTCTGTCCGTCACCTCCTCAACCTGCTTCTCATGGTGTTTTTACACGTAGAAAAGGAGAAAATTGTCCTGTCCAGTTTCGTCCCTGAATGATGAAGTGAGTTCCTACTCCAATTTGCATTGTAAAAAGCGCTGTATAAGTGAAGGTGACTTGACTTGACTATTGCAATTCTCGATGACAGCAGCTTCAGATTCTCTATATCTCCCGCCTCGATGGCAGGCAAGTTCTTCAATTCAGTAGAAAAATCGCTCCTCTTTATAACACAAGGATCACCTCCAACATTTGTGCAGATTTTTGTTTATATCAATCTTTTGCAATATTGTCAATGCGGACTTTCCTCTATATGTCTTCCATTCTGTTTCTGTACTCCACCTGAATTTCGCGTGACACCAGGACCTCACGATTGCAAACAAGCTGCTCTGAATGAGAACTCCTGCATATGAACGACAGAAATACAGTCAGTCTGGTTAGTTCTAAGCAGAGGGTTCACGAGTTCACATTTACATATAATTAAGAAGAGTAAAGGTTTAAGCGTATTTGGCGTGCTGTCCAGGGGGAGGGTTCCGAGCTCGGAATTTTGGCCCGAACCCAGAGTACTCCCCCAAAAAGCAGAAAAGCAAAGGACAGCCGCCAGACTGAAAACCCCCCAAAAGACGTTTCGGGGAGCCTGGTTGGATCAGGAAACCTATGTTGCCTCTGTTTGGAATGACCAATCGGAAGAATTCTCACATCGTCTGATGGGAGACCAATGCTCACTACATCAGGCGGTGTGAGTGTGTGATTTGGAGCACCCGATCGGGAGGGCTCTGGCAACATCCAACACGAGACCAATGCTCACGGAGTTGAAAGGTTGAGCCCTACCGACCAAAGGACGAGGGCTGGCGTGGTTTAAGAATGACTGACCGAAGGGGCCCACTCAGCTTCCGACGGGAGCAACTCCCAGCGACGGATGAGCGGGTCCTATTGGCCACTGGCGGTGTGAAGGAATTAGGAAAGCCCTGTCATGAGAGCACTTGAGGCGACCGATGGGAGACCAATGCTCTGGGAGACCAATGCTCCGGGAGACCAATGCTCCTGCAGACCAATGCTCCGGCGGACCAATGCTCCGGCGGACCAATGCTCCGGGGGACCAATGCTCCGGGGGACCAATGCTCCGGGAGACCAATGCTCCGGCAGACCAATGCTCCGGGAGACCAATGCTCCGGCAGACCAATGCTCCGGCAGACCAATGCTCCGGGAGACCAATGCTCCGGGAGACCAATGCTCCAGCAGACCAATGCCCCGGGAGACCAATGCTCCGGGAGACCAATGCTCCAGCAGACCAATGCTCCGGGAGACCAATGCTCCAGCAGACCAATGCTCCGGGAGACCAATGCTCCGGCAGACCAATGCTCCGGCAGACCAATGCTCCGGGAGACCAATGCTCCGGGAGACCAATGCTCCAGCAGACCAATGCCCCGGGAGACCAATGCTCCGGGAGACCAATGCTCCAGCAGACCAATGCCCCGGGAGACCAATGCTCCGGGAGACCAATGCTCCGGGAGACCAATGCTCCGGGAGACCAATGCTCCAGCAGACCAATGCCCCGGGAGACCAATGCTCCGGGAGACCAATGCTCCGGGAGATCGATGCCCCGGGAGACCAATGCTCACCACATCTGACAGATAAAGCTTCTTGAACAAAGGTGGAAAAGACATAGATGCTCGATAAGGAAGGCTGACACTGCATCCTCTGAGAGATCAATACTCGCTGGATGGAGAAGGAGAAAACATAGATGTTTAACCAAGAGGTCTCTCGCTGCGTCTGACTGGAGACCAAGGCTCAACAACGTCAGAGGGGTGAGCCTCGCCGGACTAAGAAATAAATTATAGATGGCTGACAGTGATAGCTGTCGCTAAGTCCGCTGGGAGATCAATACTTGCTGGACAGGAATGAGGAATTTTTTTTTATTTATTTTTTTTAACCGATGAGAGCTTAATGGGCTTTTTTGATGTGGAGCCGGTTGGTCCTGATGTAGCTTTGGAAAGCATCTGAGGACCATCTCCCTAGAGCTTGGATCTGCTGTTGGGAGAGGCCTTTTTGGGCTGCTGAGGTTGCTGCCCCAATACGAAAAGAGTGACTGGAATAATTCTTTGCTGGGATGCTTGACTGTTGAAGGGCGGATTTGAGGTGCTTTTGGAACCAAAAGCGTGTGATCGGTTTGTAGAAGTCATCGATAAAAAGAGGTTCTTGAGGGGAATTAGCCTGGGAGCCTCTTAATTGGAGGTACGAAAAAACTGACTGGTATGGTTGGATCGGTGATGGGAGGTTGAAAATATATATGAGGTGTCCTTTTTTAGCTTGGTCTGTCTTGCTTTGTTTAATCCTGTATGAGATTGTTTCACTATCCAGTACTGATAAGTCTGCGATGGTAGGGTGGATGTTTGGGTCGAATTTGGAAGTGATGGCAATTTCGGAGCATCTAAGAAAACCAAAGAAGGTTTGAATAAACATGGCATCAAGTGTGCGAGTGGTATTAAGGGGCTGATAGCCTGTGCGGAGAGTATAAATGCATTTTGTGAGAATGTCTAGTGTTATGGGTTGCCTAGTGTCGGAAGGGGTGGGCTGGGCCCTTTGGATCCCTTTGATCAGGAGGGAGGTTTGAGAATTATTTATCTCCGGGAGGGAGCGCCATATATCAAATTATGAAAAAATTGTAAGCCACTCAGGTAGCCTTTGATGGACCTGACTTGGAGGCCTTTGACACTGTTAAGGAAGGAGATGAAAGAGGTGATTGAGAGGAGAGAAAAATCGGGGAACGGCATTTTATGTGAAAAGTGGAATGCTTTAAAACATCTCCACGCAGTTATATATGATTGAAGCGTTCTAGGTGAAAGTGATTGGAGAATATAGTTTTAAACGGGTTAATCTTACCTATTTCATTTACATATGACTGACAAATATGAATAACATTAAGTTTATTAGTTTGTTTATGTTAAAACTATGTAATCCAAATGGATGGAAAATTGCTATGTAATTAAATTACATGAAACTGATGTTTAGACTGAAATATTTATTTTGAGTGTTGGCTTCCTCCTCTTCTTTTTCTTTCTTGGAATTCTGTATGTATTAAAAGAAAATACTCTCAGAAATGACCTCAACTTTTACTCATCTTTACCCTCATAAGGGTCAGAGGGATTATTGTTGTGGTTGTTGAGGTTTATCTTCTTCATCAAGTTTCTACACGTCACAGGAAACATCACCGTCTGAGGACAACAGCGCTGTAGAGGGCTGAAGGTGTTCTCCATGTGTTCAGACAGAAACAACAAACATATTGTATACCCAGAAGATCTGTTTATGAACATTTTTTTTTACACAAATTTGTAACCTGACAAACAACTAGTTTCAAAACAGATTTCACAACACTTTTTCATTTCTCTTGTTTGGCTTCCTTCTCCTCTTGGTCCGCTTCTTCTTTCTTTGAATTCTGTAAGTATTAAAAGAAAAGTTCACAGTTCACTCAGAAATGACCTCAACATTTACTCATCTTTACCTTCATGTCGTCCGAGATGTTTACGACTTTCCTTCTTCAGGTGAACAAAGTTTTTTAGAAGAACAAATAATCTCTGGGAATTCTTTACAATGAAAACTCATGTGTTCCTAAAAGTCGAAGCATCAAACAGCAATAACTACAGTAATCCATACGACCCGAATGGACGAATCGATGTCTTCTGAAGTGAGACGAAAAGAATCATATATTTTTATAAAAACATTATTTAAAATTTGAAACTGTAGACTAATACTTTCAACCAACTGTGACCTGCATGAGAGGGTTGAGAGTTCATGTTTGACTTGAAACACACAGATTTCAAGGAGAGAAGAAGAAGAGGAACAAGAGGAGAAGGAAGCCAAGCAAGAGAAACGAAAAAGTGCAGTAAATCTGCTGTGAAACAAGCAGTTTTTCAGGTTGCACTTTATTGTACAGAACATGCGCTCACAGTGTACTTTCCTGAGAAAACACTGGGTAATATTAGGAAACTACACGGGTTAAGTAAAGTACTACCGTTTTTCAAATGAAGTTTTCCACCTGATTTCAGATTGTGTTTTTACAGTAACTACATCAAGAGTATATTTCCTGAGGATTAAAAAATGTTCTTATAGTTTTACTTGCCTTGAGAAAACTTAACCAGTGCACTTTTGCAATAAAATCTAAATACTGTATAAATGCACTGATATTTCTACCCTGTCATTTTCAAAAAGCCTTTATGTATTTGTACAGTTTTATTAAAGAAAGTTGTGTGTGTTCTCAGTAAATGTCTCCCAAACGTAAGATTGTTGTCTATCATAACAGTATAAGAGCTCCTCAGTGCTAAAATACTGATATATCCCTTTATTCCCAAGACTTTATATATTGTTCCCCTATAATTACATGTGCTTACTTTATAGGTGCACTATAGTTACCGGACGTTACACTGTGAATTTGTTGTAACAACGCAGTATTTTCCAGCTGTAATCTAAAGTGTCACTGAAACTCTTAGCTAAGAACTTTTTCTGCTATTGAGGAGAACTTTAGATGTTGTGTGAATACAGACCCTGATGTGTTATCAGATAAAAGACAAGAAAACTAAAAATGACATTTCTGAGATCTGGACAGTTTCTCAGGAGAACTCAAACACATGATGTTCATCATTTCATCGTGTCTCTTCAGTGCTTCAGTGAAAGTGAAAGAACAGCATGTTCAGGCATTAATTGAGGAGGGTCTTACAGGCAGTTTATATTTCACTGACATTCAGTCAGACGATCTATAGAGTTCTGCTTCAGCTGACGACGGTAAGAGAACATCGACTTATACCAGAGAGAATCAGATCTGGCCTCAAAATCAACATCAGAAATCATTTCATTTGATATTTTACACTCTTTAAGAATTCTTAACAGATCTGTCATGATTGTAAATATATAAAGATTGTGTGATTTTTACTTAGTAAATGAAATAATGTGAACTAATAAATGCATTTTACAATATGTGAAGTGATAAAACAAGCAGGTTGTTCAGTGTCTGTATATTCATATTTGTAAATGTTAGAGATCAGAAGTACAAATATTTAGTGTAGATTGAAATTCTGCTCTTTGAATGACAGAAATAAGGAAAGTTTATGATTTACTAAAGCTTCACTGTCTACATTTATATCTGGTATTTGTCCAGAATAAAAAGAGACTTTTTTGACTTTTCAAAATAACTATTATCACAATAATATTAACAATCATTAAATATTTTTTTCACGGTAAATTCATTAATTATCATTTACAAACTTAAAGCAAAACTCTCCATTTGCAACTGAACACAAAGCTTCCGGTAACACTTTAGATTACAGCCTCGAAAGTGTGTAATTACAACAAATTTACAGCGTAATTATGCTAATGAGTAAATGTCTATCATTAGAGGAGGACGTCCAGCCAATTCTAGTTGAAATCACCCAAATCATAAGTTCCCTGTGTGCTGGAAGAGAGTTGATAGTAGAGTCAGCAGGAGCTGACGGTGGACTGTAGAAGTTAGTTACGGTTACATGGAGAATGATGCGATCGAACAGACGTTCAGAATGGACCGGTGCTGTTTTCAGAGTTACACACTCAATTCAATGAGCAGCAACATGTAAGACGACCCGTCTCCTCTGGAGCGTCTGTCAGCTCCAAATAAAACTACATCTGCCAACACTCTATTTTACACTGTCGCTGTTACACGTGTTACATGAAGATAATGTAGTGATAACCATCAATTATGAGTAATTACATGCAATTAATCCTAAACCAAACCCTCATCCTAACCCTATAGTAAATACATGCACTTATTACTTATTACTCAGTACTTAAATGTGTAATTACACTGTAACAAAGACACATTAAAATAAAGGGTAACACTTTATTTTAAGGTGTCAGTATTACAGTGTAATTACACATTTAAGTACTGAGTAATAATAATTAATTACATGTACTTACTATAGGGTTAGTTTTAAGATGAGGGTTTGGTTTAAGGTTAATCTCATGTAGTTAAGCATAATTTCTAGTTATTACTACAGTAAATACATGTAACATATGTAACAATGACACTGTAAAATAAAGTGTTACCAAATAAAGTTTAACCAAAAATTTTCAATATTAATTTCATCATCACTTATTTGATTGTGTAAATATGTTTCAGTGATTTCAGTTGTCAGTGAAAAGTAGATCATCAAAAAGAGACTGCAGGTTCAGTCTGTATCAAAATATAATATTTAAACAGCTGAGAGCAGAGCAACAAATAAGCAAAATATAGAGACCCAAAACTTCTCATAGAGCAGGGATTTCTGGAGCAGTGGGAAATCATGTGATCCGCTGAATCAGAAAGGATTTCTTTTTTCTGGGATGGACTATTAAAGCGGACCGACAGACAGAGAGCTTCTATTTTCAGCATATTACACTTTCTCCCCGAGGGAAACATTTTCTTTTTGACGATTTTGGACACATTTTCTCATCATCTCATTGACACATTTTCACTTGATTATTCAGTTTCTTACTTGAATGCTGCTTTCAGGTACACCTACTGATGGAACATTTAAAGCAGTTTATTAGAACACTGTTGGAATTGCTCAGTCAATTCTTCTCCTCTGAAATGAATCACATTTTTGAGATCCTAAACATGCTCAAACTCATGACACTTTGCACACGCTTCAGAAGTGGTGAAAATTTACATCTGATGTGAGTTTCAGAATTAGGTGAGGCAAAACGGCTCGATAGCGCCACCTACAAGATTCAACTAGAGGGTTAGTTCAGCTAAAAATGAGATTTCTGTCATGAATTCCTCTCCCTCATGTCGATCCACACACACTTCCTTCATCTTCAGAACACAGATGAAGATATTTTTGATTAAATCTGATGGATGACTGAAATGGATGCTGTGTTAAATATTTTAAGTATTTTAACATGATAAACTGAAAGCAATTAATTGCATGTGTTAACATTGACAGCACTACTGAGAACATCACCAACGTGTTCATGAACACGAGGCAAAGCGGTGATTGTGACAATATTTTCATGTGTTTTTGACCGTGTTACATATTCCGTGTGTTTGGGGACCTTTTATTTTCTGTCGTGTGTAGTTTATTTTTTCGGTGTAGTTTATTTTTTCATGTTGATTTAGTTCTCCAGGTGTTTCCCATCTGCCACGCTCACTAGTTACCTTGTTTAGCTCGTCCTCCCTGTGTATTTATAGTCCTTGTGTCCCACTCGTGATTTTACAGTCGTACGTTTGTTAGCATGTGGCTGTATGAGTTCCTCGTTTCCTGAGTTCTGTTATTAAATGTTCCTGCATGATCCGCTCCTCTGTCCGTTTATTCCTCACCTGACGTGAGCGCAACAAGCCATGAAAGAGAGGCGGCTGTATGTGTGCGTTACTGGGAATGAAATCATGCTCAACCCGCCGAAATTCACACCAACCTTTCTCACGATTTGACTTTTTATCACAATTCACCGATATGAACATTTTGGCTGATACGATAATTCTTGACATTTGAAAGCTGATAACTGATATATCGACTGATAAATCTAAATCCAAATTTTGATACACTTTGAGAACTTGATCACAAAATAAATCTCACAGTTAAAAGCCATGTCTCAAACACTTCACAAACACAAATCAATCATATTCAGTACAGTAGTGCAGTTTGAACCACTGTAGGATTCTCAACTTTTAAAATGAATTTTAAACTCATATGTCCAACTTTCTTCATAAAGAAATGGCAACACTTTACAATAAGGTTCATTTTGTTAGCATTAATTAACATAATCAATGAATCAACACCTCCCGTGGGCCCACCACCTGCGGGAGGAACCATATGGGGCCACTGCATTGTGGATTGGGCAGCGGCCAAAAGGCAGGGGCCTCGGCAACCCAATCCCTGGACACGGAATCTGGCTCTAGGAACATGGAACGTCATCTCGCTGGCGGGGAAGGAGCCTGAGCTTGTGCGGGAGGTCGAGAGATACCGACTAGAGATAGTCGGGCTCACCTCCACGCACAGCTTGGGTTCTGGAACCCAACTCCTTGAGAGAGACTGGACTCTCCGGTACTCTGGAGTTGCCTGCGGTGGAAGACGGCGGGCTGGTGTGGGCTTTCTCATAGCCCCCCAGCTCAGCCGCCATGTGTTGGAGTTCACTCCGGTGAACGAGAGGGTCGCTTCACTACGCCTTCGGGTCGGGAATAAGGCTCTCACTGTTGTTTGTGCTTACGGGCCGAATGACGGTGCAGAGTACCCGGCCTTCTTGGAGTCTCTGGGAGGGGTGCTGGAAAGTGCCCTGAACGGGGACTCTGTCGTTCTACTGGGGGACTTCAACGCTCACGTGGGCAGCGACAGTGATACCTGGAGGGGCGTGATTAGGAGGAACGGCCCCCCTGATCTGAACCAGAGCGGGCTGTCCGGTCCCTGTATGACCGGAGCAGGAGCTTGGTTCGCATTGCCGGCAGTAAGTGTCAGACCTGTTCCCCGTGCATGTTGGACTCCGGCAGGGCTGCCCTTTATCACCGGTCCTGTTCATAATCTTTATGGACAGGATTTCTAGGTGCAGTCAGGGGACAGAGGGAGTCTGGTTTGGGGACCACAGGATCTCATCCCTGCTTTTTGCGGATGATGTTGTCCTGTTGGCTCCATCGGGCCAGGACCTCCAGTGTGCATTGGACGGTTTGCAGCCGAGTGTGAGGCGGCTGGGATGAGGATCAGCACCTCTAAGTCTGAGACCATGGTTCTCAGTCGGAAAAGGGTGGCTTACATTTACATTTACATTTAGTCATTTAGCAGACGCTTTTATCCAAAGCGACTTACAAGTGAGGAAAACAAACAAGCGATTCTTGTGGCAAATAGCACAGGAAGTGCTCACAATACACGTTTCATACATTGCTCAGTACCATAAGCTGGAGTAGGAAGGGAAAAGGGAAGGAAAGGGTTTTTTCTTTTTTTTTTTTTTTTTATGAGGGGATCAAGTGTTCACGGAAGAGATGAGTTTTCAGCTGTCTCTTGAATATTGCCAGGGATTCTGCGTTCCTGATAAAAGTAGGGAGATCATTCCACCAGCAGGGAGCAGTGAAGGAGAATGTTCTGGAGAGTGATTTTGTGCCTCTCTGTGACCACAAGCCTACGCTCCTTTAGTGATCGCAGGCTTCTGGTGGGGATGTAGCGTTGTAGCAGTGTGTGGAGGTAGGAAGGTGCAGAGCCTGTGGTGGATCTGTAAGCAAGCATCAGCGCTTTGAACTTGATGCGAGCAGCGAGGGGTAGCCAGTGCAGAGAGATGAAGAGGGGCGTGACGTGGGCTCTCTTAGGCTCGTTGAAGACAAGACGAGCAGCAGCGTTCTGGATCATTTGAAGAGGTTTGATTGCACTTGACGGCAGACCAGCCAGAAGAGCATTGCAGTAATCAAGCCTCGAAATGACCAGGGCCTGGACAAGCAGTTGTGTTGCGTGCTCAGTCAGGAAGGGACGGATTTTCCTGATGTTGCGAAGTGCAAATCTGCATGACCGCGCCGTCTTTGAGATGTGGTCTCTGAAGGTCAGTTGGTCATTGAAGATAACTCCAAGATTTCTGGCCGACTTAGATGGGGTAATGGTGGTTGTACCAAGCTGTATGTTGATGTCGTGTTGTAGAGTAGTAGTGGCAGGGAAGACTAAAAGCTCAGTCTTTGCCAGGTTGAGCTGTAGGTGGTGTTCTTCCATCCACGTGGAGATATCCGCCAGACAGCTTGAGATCCGTGCAGCTACGGTGGAATCATCTGGTTGGAAGGACAGGTAGAGTTGTGTGTCATCAGCATAGCAGTGGTAGGAGAAACCATGTGCCTGTATGATGGGACCCAGTGATGTAGTATAAATGGAGAATAGGAGGGGACCAAGAACTGAACCCTGAGGGACCCCAGTGATCAGTTCATGAGGTTTGGATACCTCTCCTCCCCAGGAGACTCTGAAAGACCTACCTGTGAGATAGGACTCAAACCACTGAAGTGCAGTACCTGAGATACCCAGTGACGAGAGGGTGGACAGAAGAATTTGATGGTTTACGGTGTCGAAGGCAGCAGATAGATCCAGCAGAATGAGAACAGATGATTTGGAACCAGCCTTTGCAATTCGCAGGGATTCCGTGACGGACAGTAGCGCAGTCTCTGTGGAATGCCCGCTCTTGAAACCAGATTGGTTGACGTCCAGATGGTTGTTCTGTGTGAGGAAGGATGACACCTGGTTGAACACAACTCGTTCAAGTGTTTTTGATATGAATGGTAGGAGAGAGACAGGTCTGTAGTTGTCCACGAGTGATGTGTTTAGCGTGGGTTTTTTAAGCAGTGGGGTTACTCGAGCCTGCTTGAATGTGGTAGGAAAAGTGCCTGTGTGGAGAGACGAGTTAATAATGTGTGTAAGTGCTGGTAAGAGAGTGGGAGAGATGGCTTGTAGAAGGTGTGAGGGGATGGGGTCTAGAGGGCAGGTGGTGGGATGAGTGGAGAGGAGAAGTTTTGATACTTCCGCCTCCGTGAGAAGGGAGAAGGAAGAGAGAAGATTAGTGGATGAGTTCCTGTGTGGGTGGAGCAGAGAACTGGCTCCTGATGGAAGATGTCTTGTCGGTGAAGAAATTGGCGAATTGATCAGCAGTTTAAGACGTGGTGGGTGGTGGTGGAGGGGGACAGAGGAGTGCGTTGAATGTCTTGAAGAGTGAGCGTGTGTTTGTAGCGCCGTTGATCTTTTCGTGGAAGTATGAGGACTTAGCTGCATGGACTCCACCAGAAAAAGATGATAGCAGATCTTGGTACGAACCTAGGTCAAATGGGTCTTGTGATTTGCGCCATTTCCTCTCTGCTGCCCTGATTTTGGTCCGGTCATCACGAAGCGCATCAGATATCCAGGGGTTGGAGGGAGTTGCTTGAGCTGGTCTTGATGACAGAGGACAGATACTGTCTAGGGAAGAAGATAAAGTGGAGCATAACGTGTGTGTTGCGGTATTTACATCCAAAGTTGAGAATTGTGTTTGTGTGGGAAGGGAGGATGACACAACAGAGGAGAGATGAGAAGGGGAAAGAGAGCGCAGGTTTCTTCTGAAGGAAACATGTGAAGTGGTTGGCTTGTCCTCTTCAGGTTGGTGGAGAGCTCCTGCCTCAAGTGGAGGAGTTTAAGTATCTTGGGGTTTTGTTCATGAGTGAGGGAAGGAAGGAGCGTGAGGTTGACAGACGGATCGGTGCAGCTTCTGCAGTAATGCGGTCGATGTACCGGTCTGTCATGGTGAAGAAGGAGCTGAGCTGTAAGGCGAAGCTCTCGATTTACCGGTCAATCTACGTTCCTACTCTTACCTATGGTCATGAGGTTTGGGTCATGACCGAAAGAATGAGATCCCGGATACAGGCGGCCGAAATGAGCTTTCTCCGCAGGGTGGCAGGGCACTCCCTTAGAGATAGGATGAGGAGCTCAAAGTAGATCCGTTGCTCCTTCACATCGAGAGGAGTCAGCTGAGGTGGCTCGGGCATCTGTTTCGGATGCCTCCTGGACGCCTCCCTTGGGAGGTGTTCCGGGCATGTCCCACCGGGAGAAGGCCCCGGGGAAGACCTAGGACACGCTGGAGAGACTATGTCTCTCGGCTGGCCTGGGAACGCCTCGGTGTCTCCCCGGAAGAGCTGGAGGAAGTGTCTGGGGAGAGGGAGGTCTGGGAGTCTCTGCTCAGACTGTTGCCCCCGCGACCCGGCCCCGGATAAGCGGTGGAAGATGAATGAATGAATGAATAAACAATAATAAATGCTGTAGAAATAATCTTAGTTCATGTTAGTTAAAGTTAAAACATTCTTTAAGATCCACAGTTTTATCTTTTAACAAAGAACTTACATGAACAGAAATATTTTATGATTCAAAGGTTATTTCTCTCTGTTAGTTCATGCATTAACAAATATGATCTTGTTGTAACGTTAATAAACACAAAATTACAACTTCCAATGGCACAAAATGCTGTGAATACACAAGTGATCTGGATTGTGTCATGAAGAAAACTCTTCAGATTGATGGTGTAAGAAATGAGTTTAACACATTTTAGTGATTTAAAACAGCAGTTTTCACACAGCGCTCCTGCTCTGATCTGAAGTGATTTCTGCTCATCGGTGTTTGAATTGATCAAAGTTCAGCAGAGATGATAAATAAAGTGAGATTAAACACATAAAGTGTATTTGTGTTAGTTAACGTTTCTTTTGTGCAGGTTTGTGTAGGATTCTGAGTTTGTATTTCACTGTTTTCATTCATTTTGAGGAATACTGACTGTTTCTGTACAAGTAAGATGAGAAATGCTCACATTTAATCCAGAACTACAATAACATCAAGAATCACAATAACGTTCAGGTTATCTTGAACCGATTGTTTTGGTGTGGATTCCAGCACAATTCATGTGTTCATAAATGCCTTAAACTGAAAAGGTGCAGATTCATAAACAAACAAATGAATCCGGTCTAAAAACAGTTTTATCAATGGAAACTTTTATTTGCTCACAATGTTTTTCAGTTTCTTGTCAAATATGTCAGTGTCACCATTTTCATTTATAGTAAAATTAATTCTATTGTATGGCTTTGTTTTGATAGATTCACCCATTCATCACAAACCGAGTTGTTTTAACCAGGAAAGTCTTCAAGTATGGCACAAAGTAAAGGTAATTACGTATATTATATAGTGTACATACTAATGTATTGTTGATCTGGTAAGAAAACTCTTTATTGCCGTATGTATCAGGTACAGGAGTGAAGCTTGTTCTGTTGTCTTCAGCATCTGCATGTGCTTCTCTGGGGCAGAGCGTTAACACTGACCATTACATACCATGACTAGAAGTCTTGCAATTGACCCTTCACAAAACCCGCCGCCTGTTGCTACGCCTGACAACCCATGCGCTACACGCCACACATCATGTTCTCACGCAGTGAAAAATACATCGGAGCAAAGAGGACACTGACAACGCATGAAACAGTTTCATATTTAAAATATTGTAGTTTTTTAAAGCAGTTGAATCAATAAATAGCGTCTAGTGTGTTTAATGTGTCGCTCCTCGATCATCTCTTCATACTAGTTCATTTATAGCATCAAATAAACATGAATGAACATCAGAAGGAATGTTGTTTCAAGACGTGATTCAAGTTCACCAACGTTCATCTACTGACTCCCCTGACCGCTTTGATGACAAAAAGGGTCATGATTGGTCAGATCGCCTGTCAATCAAACTGGTTGCAAAGGGTCAATTCCTTACAGGTGTGGCATGATGAGGCGACTCTCGTATGCCAATATATACAAAGTAGCGACTACACCTGCAACCTGAATCAGCTGGGGAAATATCAACTAAAGGCATTTTATCAACATTTCTTCACACAATCACCGAACAATGAGACATGAATATGCAAAAAAAACAACACTTTATTAAATCGTAATAAATGGTTTTAAAAAGGAATCACAAATCATTTAGCAATGCAATGCTGGTGGCAGCCAACTAAACTACTATTTAGATAGAAAACAAATTGATCACCACACAACAACAATTCTCGCCCTGAGCTGGGCTGCGTCCAGAGGAGGGCAGGGTGAGCAGTGGCCTTCAAAACAACCCCAAACACACACTTGATGCAATCCACACCACACACTTTTAGGAAAGGAGATTTTCCACCCTCCAAGAATGGCCAGCCTGCCCACTTCAGGTCACTCCAGCTCCTACAGAAAGATAAAAGGGGGAAAAAAAAGTTAGTTACAACGACAAAAAAAAAGAAAAAAAAAAAAAAACAGGAATCAAAACAGCACTAATTATGAGTCTCACCACAATGAACAAAACCAAAACAGTCAAAAGATTTCACAGAAAAAGAAACAATTATATTAAAAGGGGCTCAAATATTATATATACTTGGCTATAAAAAAACAAAAATAACACTAAACAGAACCGTACAATTACGAGATTAACAAACCAAAAAAAAAAAAAAAAAAAAAAGAATTCCACTTGAGGAACAGATTAAACTAAATAAATCCAAAACACACAATGACAACATAAAAACAAAACAAACAAAGCAAATCAAATCAAATCAAATCTAACAAAACCCCAAAAAAGTAATAAAGAAAGAAAATAAAGCAAACAGCAGCGTTGAGACTGGGTCATGCAGTGATAGACCTCACCCCATTTGCCTAAAATACACTGAACAATTACATTAAAATAACGTACATTCAGGACGACCACAGAGACAAAAGTGGGTTTACACACCAACAAGCAGGACTTCCGCTCAGATATCTGGCAAATGTCACACTCATGAATTGTCTTGTTTAGTTTAGTTCTGTCATTCTGTTCATTTGCCCTCCGTGTGTGTACCTGATTAGTTAATTACCCGCACCTGTTTCTGTTCACCTTGATTAGTTTATCCCTCGTTATCTCCCTTATATATTCTCACGGTTATGTTCAGTCTTTGTTGGTTCTCGTCAATGTTACGTGTGTGTCGCCTGTCTACCTGCCTGCCTGTATGTATTCTTGTGGAACTATTTGGAATAAACCTATGTTTATATGATCTTCGTCGTTAATGTCCTTGGTATTGACACACAGCCTGACAGAAGAACCGACCCAAAAAATTGTGATAGTATTTAGCAGCGTGTTCTCCGTTTTGTTTTCCCATTTTGTTAGTTTCGTTTTTGTTTGTTACGTTCTTCCCCGTCTGTCATGGATCTCCTCGGTGTTCGTCTCCTACTGTTGGAGCAGGAGGACAAAACGTTGGAGGACCACACGCGGACCTTCCTTGAGCTTGCTCATTTTACACACTTCCCGGACGACTGGCTCTGCACGTTCTACCAAGTGAGCTTGAATGCCACATGCAGAGCGCAGTTGTCCGGAGAGGGTCCGCGTGTGGATTTTTTTTTTGCCTTTGTGGAGTGGGTGCTGGCGAGCTGCAACTCGTCATTCACCGTCTGCCTGGGAGGAGATCTCGCCAGCCCCACTCTGAACCCAGAGCGAGACCAGCCACCATCTCGCAGCACGGAACGCCCGCACGAGCCATCGCCAATTGGAGCGACAGAGCCAAGGAAGTGAGTGTGACCAAGTGCGTGAGCCGGCTACAGCGCTCATGAGGGAGCCCGTGGTGGAGAGCGAGGGCAAGGAGGAAAGCCCCGCCCACTGCACCGCCGCTGAGGGTGAGCATGGACTGTGCTCAGAGGACTTATTTATTTCTATATATTCTGAATCATCTGCCTGTTCAGAAATCCCTCCCTGCCTCCCTCTCCCACCTCCACTCGTCCATATACCACCATCTCCGCTGCATCCTGCCAGCCCCTCTGCTCACCCTCTACCCACCATCTGCGGCGTGAGCGTGCAGTGGGCCTGACAGTCTGCAGCTCCATTGGGGGCAGTGGATCCCAGGTCTCCGCCTTCCACCTCCTCGACCTGGACTCCTCCTCGGCCCATCAGTCCGCCAGCTCCTCGTTGGCTCCAACCTCCCTCGTCTCCACCGTGGCCCTTCAGTCCACCAGCTAAGCTGGGCTCCCTCATCCCTCCGGCTCCGCCTTGGTTGTTCGTCGACCTGCCCTCTCCGTGGGACTACACTCCTCTGGCTGCGCTGCGTCCCTTCGTCCATCTGGCTCCGTTGGCGTTCTCACTACCTCCGACGTCACCTTGGTCCTCTGTCGCTTCGGCTCCACCGCGGCCTTCAGGATCCCCACCTGCGCCTCGGTCGCTAGAGCCGCCAGCGTCACCGCGTCCCGCCGGATCCTCAGTGTCGCCCTGGCTCATCTGCGTTCCAGCTACGCTCTGGTCTCCCCTGCCACCTGCTCTGCCGCAGTCAGTCGCCGCCCTGGTGTCACCAGCCATCCTCCTGCTCCAAGTCCCGGTTGTCTCCTCCCTGGCTCCTCCCACCATCGTCTCCACCCTGGTCTCTCCGGTCGTCTGTCTACTGTCCTGTCTGCCATTCATCTCCTCGTCCTCCACCTGAGCCCCCTCCCGCCGCAGTTGGTTCATCTACGGCGCGAGGATGCGCCTTCCGGGGAGGGGGTGTACTGTCACACCCATGAATTGTCTTGTTTAGTTTAGTTCTGTCATTCTGTTCATTTGCCCTCCGTGTGTGTACCTGATTAGTTAATTACCCGCACCTGTTTCTGTTCACCTTGATTAGTTTATCCCTCGTTATCTCCCTTATATATTCTCACGGTTATGTTCAGTCTTTGTTGGTTCTCGTCAATGTTACGTGTGTGTCGCCTGTCTACCTGCCTGCCTGCCTGTATTCTTGTGGAACTATTTGGAATAAACCTATGTTTATATGATCTTCGTCGTTAATGTCCTTGGTATTGACACACAGCCTGACAGCAAACCAATTCCTTACAGTTCACTGAACAGAAATATAACGCACCACACATACACCCATAAACTCATCAGCATTCTGTGCACGCACCTGAAAATAAAAGTAATAATAATAAATACACACTTTACACACCCTGCAGGGGAGCAGCAGCCCCTCTCAACATTTTCTTTTTAAACAGGAACTCTATAGCGGTAACGCAGAGGAGCCGACCCTCTTAAGCTTCTCCTCTAATCATTTATAAATGATAAATAATTGTTCATGAAGGCTGGAAGTAAAAAAAAAACAACAAAAACACCTTATAAACAGGTTTTCCTTTACAAATGAAATTAGAGACAGTAGAGAGAAACTAGAGAGATTTAACTCAGACTGAAGAGTCAAACATTATTAAATGCCCATGAGAAAGATGAAATACTAGTGCAATATTAGAAATTGTAAAGTTGATTCATGATCGTGAGGACTCGCAAGTCGAATCACACCAGTCCGACTACTTTTTGTCAAAGTTTAGCAGTTTTTGTACTGGGGAAAACAAATTTTAAACTTCAAATAAAAGTCATTTTTATTATTATAATTGTGATATGATTAGATATGAATCCTACTTAAATAAATTGTGAAAAGAAGTCTTTCATTTAGTCAAATAGCTCATAGTGGAGCTCTGCAGCATCGCATTTTTTACTTTTAAAACTCATCATTTGCGTTGAGTCAGTGTCTGATCTGGATGGACACTCGATGACACTGTATGTTGTAGGATCTTCTGGATGTGTGTCTGAAGTTTCTCTGGTCAGCTGGATTGAGGTCAGTTCAGTGTTAATGTGTTTCTCATGTAAGGACACTGTGGAGTGCTGAATCAAGGCTCCACCTGCTACTTGAACTCAGTTCTTCAGACGCTCTTCATGACGAAGGAATTCAGGGAACATGTCAAGAGGTAAAGAAACATCTTTCACTTCCTGCAGTAAAAACAAACAGTGATCGATAAACACTCCATGTCTTCTGTAGAGTTCCATCTGGTGATAACTTCATTAAAGAGCTGCAGAAATTATTCATTGAATTGGAAAAGCAACAGAAAACTGCAGTTTCAACAGCTGGGATCACAAAGAGCCTCGACATTGACGGTTGGTCTCTTTTATTGCTGTTCCAGCATTCAGTCAATATTCTTGTTGATAAAAGTTATTCATTATCAGTGTTTGATTGTTATTTTCTTTCGCTCCATCAAACCCAAAGTTCATAAACAAGCAGACGCAGCACAACTACTACATTCGATCATTAACAAGACTGGATCCTGTGAGGTAACTGGTTTCTTCTGGATTGTTCTGTCATCTTTTGTGTCCGTGTTCAATGACTTTCATGAGGAGCATCTGTCATTCACAGCAGTTCAGCTCTGGAAGTGTTTCTCCAGAGGAACATCACAGTCATTGTTGGCTCATGTTTGGTTTTGTTCTCTTTCACTGAGATCTTCTGCTTCTTCATTGTCAGTACAAACTTCCTTCACATGGACCCTTGACCAGTGCTGGAACTGATGGACAATCATTCAGTGAATCCTACAGTAAAGCAGACTGAAGTCTAGTTAACGTCTCTTCAGAGTTCTTACACGGATACAGATGGGAGCGTTTGAAAGCGGCGTCTGTCAGTGGATATATCAGGGTTCTGCTGAAAGACGCTTTCAAACTCTTCCGTGTGTGTCTGTGTAAGACAAGCGTGACGCTCAAGTCCTGAAGAGTGAAGCCAAAGTGTGATGATCACCCCCAGGTGGTTGGTCTCAGTATATAAACCCCGTCCTCTCCATGTGATTTAATGGGATTATGGGATTAATATTGAATTACACTTCAGATATCTAGTACAACTTAACAGTATTAAACAGGAAAACAGCAGAATCAGTTGAAACTCAACTGTGGAGATTGTGCTGTAAAGCAGCTCTACATGATTTAGCTCAAATTTATCTTGTATCACCTGATTCTATTGCCACAGTCGCTCTTTGCGTTCTGCTGTTTTTACCCTCTAAATCAAGTATTAATTAGGGTATTACTTTATTTAAAAGAAATGTGTTTATATAATTAAATATATTTTATATTGAAAGACTAACTATCTCTCCTCAACCACTTGTTGTCATGTGACACAATTAAAGGTTTACATTCATCCTAATGCGATGGAGGATAAACTGCAGAGAATGATTATTTTAACATGATTAAAGCATCTGTAATAAATCTGATTAATTGACACATTTGTAGTTTTTTAAGGGCACTATGAAGACCACAAGAACATGCTTGGAATGCAGAGACAAACATGAATCCTTGGAGGATTTTCTCTCATTGCAAGTCTGTTTTAAAGACTCTCAGGATGTGGTAAGCAGATCTTTGCTCATCTGAATTGATCTAAGAATGTTTAAATGCACTGATTCTCTAATGTTTTCTGTCAGTTGTTCATTCGTCACTCTCATGATGAAGATAATAGTGAAATTTAGATTAATTATTCTAAATGTTTGGTAAAGTGAACCTTTAATTCAAACACATAAAAATAGCATTTAATTTATTTCATTTGAGCCCTTTGTAAAATCCAGTAAACAACCAAAAGCTTTTTCTTGTCCAAATAACACTCATGAAGCTTCATGAAGCGCAGCTGATTGGTTCCTGCTGTACTCCACCTTAAAATACAGCATTTGCTGTAGCAGTTGCAGCACACTTTCAGAAACCCTCCACCTTCCCCAGCTCCACCTGTCCAGATCTGCTGCAGGGGATTCATGTGTGGCTCATATTGGCAGAAGAACGTCCCGTACTTGCTCTGTAGCAGCAGAAATAGATCTATTCTGACCAAACCAAACAACATCATCATATCCATCACCATGAGAAACACTCAGAGTTGAGCTGAGAGACATAAATACTGTGTCAATGTCCACTTAGTTTTATTAATCATAAGAATGAGGGACTCTGATCTGATCAAGACTCAATATGACACATTTAGAGCTTCTTATCCAAACAACATGGATCTTTACTCCATTGATAATTGAAACACAGCTTCAGTGAGACTCTGTTGAATATATGTCTATATTTTAAATGCATATTAATGTACAAACACGTCATATTGATTGAATGATCAGTGAATCTGTGCTGGATCTGATTCATTTAGAAATATTTCTTTCCATTTAGGAAGCTGCTGTAAAGGAACTTCTTAGTCAAATGTGTGGAAAGTATAAGATGACTTGTTTACGCGATGAGTGTAAGAGCAACACTGTCTGGGAAAGGGCAAGTATCTTTTCTATCAGGTAATATCTGTTTTAATGTGAAATAATTCGTGAAATATAGTGTGGATTGATTTACATTTAAGTAAATCAGTTTAAAATGGTTCTGTTAACAGTTAAACTGCAGTAATAAACTCTTCCATACTTTAAATAAAAAGTAAATACACAATAGTATTTTCTAAGCTGAAATACTGAAGAGTTATAAAAACTGGGTGATCATTTAATAATAATGTCTTTTGATTTGTTAACTCCTCTGGCAGACAGGTCCATGAGGTCGTCACATATACTTTGTTTGGGTATTAAACTAGTTAGTCATCATTTGTTGTTGCTTTTGCATCGAATTGTTCAATGCTGTATTTGCTTCATGAATCCTTTGTGAAGAAAGAAAGCACAACTCATTCATGATGGGATGTTTTATTAAATTCTTGCAGTGTATAATCAACTAAATCATTTTCTCAACAGAAAACTGAGATGATCAACTTTCCAAAAATACTGATTATCCAGTTGAGGAGGTTTGAGATGATGTCACCTGGCCTGGTCTACAGAAAAAATGACCTGGAAGTGAACATTCGTCCTCATATTAAGGTACTGAAATAATGTGTTCCACAGCTCTACAAAGTTTAGCTCCAACCTTAATTAAACACACTTGATCCAGCTGATCCAGTCCTTTGGTCTTATTATAAAATGAAGGGCATGTGTGTTGGAGCAGGGTTGGATCTAAACTCTGTAGGGCTGTGACTTACAGTTTGACACTGATTTAGGTATCAATATTGTTTTGAGCCTCGCCATCACTGCATGTGTTGGATGTGTTTTTGACCCTTCTGACTGAACTCAGTGTGTTAGTAGAAACTCAATGACCCGAGTTACACGTGTCCAATCAGAGAAACATCCTCACTGAAGTGCTGATGAGGCTCTGGATCAGTTTGAATACACCTGCACTGCAGCGCCGGGGAATTACAGTTCAACCCCAGGATGAGACCAGTATCAGGAAGACTAGGAGTCAAAGTTCAGTCAGTTGACAAGAGAATTTACTGAAGACAAAGTTCTCCACACTTTCAAAGGCTGTAGAAAACAAATAAGAGATCCATCTTAACCCTAAACACTAGTACTTATAGTTGTGTGGATAATCAGTTAATGCAATAAATCCAAAACCGAGAGACATGACTCAGGACTGATGCTCAGAGATGCAGTAGTTACTCTAGACATGCAAGATCTAGTGAAGAGTGCCTGAATGAACCGGTTTATACGAGGAAATGAGCAACAGCTGAATGTAATCATGATGGGAAATGGAGTGTGTGATAGTGAGGCAATAGTCCGGCGTGGAGTGTCCTCTGGTGGCCATCAAGAGCTCTCCAGCTGCTGATCCTGACAGGAGTGGCTTTATTGCATCAGATACAGGTCACTTTACTCACAGCTGAATGGTCGAGTTTTGGTTTGCGATCTCTAACCCAGAATAAAACCAGCGTAAGTTACCATAGCAACTAAACCCACTAAAAACCAATCCACCTTCATAAGCCCCAAAAACCAGAGTTTGCTCAAATGAATCTTGAACTTATCTGGTAGAAACTGAACCGGCTTTGTGCAACAGGCCACAGGAACACAGTGAACACAAGTCAACAGACTCGTGACATTATGATTTCCAGTTCATTATATAATACAATAAGAGGGATTGTAGATCCTGTCCTTCAGCAGTTACTGAGAACTGACTTGACTGACTAAAAAACTGTAATGGGTTTATAAAGACAATATAAAACTTGTGTAATATTAGTGTAGATTTGACATAGTGACATTATTTTTGACTGGATTCTTCCTGTTATATTGCAGGTTTCCTCTGTCAAGTATGAACTCTATGCCATAATATACCATACTGGCTCATATCATGCTGGACACTATTATGCAGACATCAAATGTGAAGATCAAATCTGGCGTCGATTTAATGACAAAAGTGTCTCAGAGGTATTTATATATTTATCTGTGTAAGTTATGCACATGATTTGTGTCACTGAAGTATTAGTGTATATAATATTTCATGTGTTTTCATATAATCACTCAAATCTCATGTTTTTTCCTCAAAGAGTGTCATGAACATAATCTTCAGAATCTTGGTCTTCACACTCAGGTATCAGTGTTATTTTCTGATCACAGCAGCTTCTGTGACTTTGTTCATGACAGATATTATTGTTTTTGTGAGTTCATATCTGAACAGATCTTAAAGTGTCTGTTTCTTCACAGTTCAGATGCCTATTTACTCGTGTACAGACGCTGAGAGTAAAGTGAGTATCACAGTATTTCATTACTGCAGTAAGAGAGAGTCAGTGACAGCATGAAGATCTCAATGTTCTGTCATCTTTCCTCACAGGTCCTGCTCCACCACAAAACCTTTGCAGCAAATGCACAGAAATCAAGAATCAGAAAAGTGCTGTAATAACTGTGTTTGAAATTACAATAATTAAAACAAACTAAACCTAAGACTTACAGTTTTTCTCAATTGCTAAAACACTAAACCCTATTGTCTGAACCAAATGCTCAGTTGCCTGAACCCACTGATTGAATCAGTCACTCTTTTGGCAAAACCATAAGCACTTTTCACCTGTTTAGACACAACTTGCCAACACATTTTCATTGTGATGCACCTGTGCTGCATAATGGTGAGCACAGGTGACAAAAGTCAAACACAATTAAAGCACACATGTCACCACTTGAACACAACAACTCAAAATTGATCACACTTGTGGCTAATGATGTGAAGGAACATATAAAGTAAGCCAGTTCAGAGAGCACTGGTTTGTGAGGCCCTACAATGGATAGAAATCTGAGAGGAAGAGTTCGTGTGAGAGGTGGTCGAGGGGGTCAAGGGGGTCGAGGTGGTCGAGGGGGTCGAGGGGGTCAAGGGGGTCGAGGGGGTCAAGGGGGTCGAGGTGGTCGAGGTGGTCAGCGAAGACCAAGAACACTGTGATTGACCATGTTCTTGTCCATGGTATGAGCATGAGGGAGGCTGGACAAAGGGTACAACCAAACATCAGTAGATTCACTGTGTCCACCATAATCCGAAGATTTAGAGAAGAGAACAGGTAATTACCTTTTTTTGACATTATAGTACAGTATGTAAATGTTGACACTGTATGACATACTATATACTGTACCACAGTATACTGTAAGTAAATATATGTTTCAGTACATCACTGTACCAATATACTGTAGTATTGTAATGGAGGGTTGGTCTAACTGTTTGTAGGCCTAGTATTCCATGTATATTTTTTGTAACTCCATGTTCTCTTTTTGTAGAATTGAAAGACTGCCACATCGGGGTGGGAGGACAGGTATGTTCTCCCCACACCAAGAGACCCTAATTGTTGATATGGTCCGTGAGAACAATGCCATTAAACTGAATGAAATTCAGCAGAAGATCATTGAGGACCATGTAAATTTTGAGGGTATCAACAGTGTCAGCCCCTCTACTGTTGATCGTGTCCTCAAGCGCAACAGACTGCGCATGAAACAGTTATACAGATCGCAACTCAGACAGAGTCAAAGAGCAAAGATTCCAGTATGTGCAGGTTGGCATATATCCAGACACATTCAATGTTGATTACTCTAGGTAGTGATTTACTGTAGTGGCCTAAATCACTTTTTCCGTATCACTTACAAAACTATATCTATTTCTACAGAGGGTTTTTCAGCTGGATGCAATGGAAAGACCCCATGAATATGAATACATGGATGAAGCTGGGTTTAATCTCACCAAAAGGAGAAGGAGAGGCCGTAATGTGATTGGCCATCGGGCCATTGTTGGTGTTCCTGGGCAGCGTGGTGGCAATGTCACATTATGTGCTGACATCAGCAATCATGGGGTTGTCCACCATCATGCCAACCTGGGGCCCTACAACACTCACCAGCTCCTCATTTTCCTCAATCACATGCGAGATGCTCTGTTAGGGCAGCAGGATGAGCATCCCATCTATGTTGTTGTTTGGGACAATGTGAGATTTCACAGAGCCCTCCAGGTTAGCGAATGGTTCAATATGAACCAAGGTTTTATCAATCTTTGCCTTCCACCGTACTCCCCTTTCCTAAACCCCATTGAGGAATTCTTCTCCTCATGGCGGTGGAAGGTATATGAACGCCAACCTTACACCAGGGTAAATCTCCTGCAAGCCATGGGTCTTGCCTGTGGTGACATAGGTGTGGAGGCATGCCAAGCCTGGATACGGCATGCCAGGGGTTTTTTCCCCCGTTGCCTGGCCAGACAAAATGTGGCCTGTGATGTGGATGAAGTCCTGTGGCCTGACCCAGTACGGAGACATGATGCTGTGGCTGAGTAATGCACTTATTTGTATATTTTTGTACTTTATTTTTACATGGGCTTACTGTACACAAGTGGCAAATGCATAAGATTTCTGTTTTGTCTTTTTGTACAAGTGCTAAATGCACAGGTTTTTTTGGTTTTGCAACATTCATTTAGCCTTCAGTGAACAATAAACATTTATTTCTCCAGCTTCATGTCCTGAGCATTGTGTTTTCTATTTTTCTACGTAGTGTTTAGTGACTGTTCAGTAGTGTTTTTAATTTTGATTGACTCGGGGCACGATTTGACAACATAGTTCAGTTTTGAGCACAGATTGAACTGTTTTGAGGTGAAAGTTTGGTTTTGCAAGAAGAGTCTGAGGTTTTGTGAATGTAGCTTGAAAATTGGGTTTTGTGTTCACAGTTTGGAGAAAAGGAGAGCAGCTTTCAAGAAATGTGTCTTAGCAATCGAGAAAAACTGTAATCAGTTATGTCGATCACCTGTGCCCCACCAATTATTCCTCTTGTGTTCATCTGTATAAATTCCCTCTGTGTCAGTCCTGTCCTTGTGCTTCGTTAACGTTACGTACTTAAATTATCTGTCTTTGTATCCTGTCTTGTTTAAATAAATAGTTTAAATATTCATCTGTCCTTGATCTCCGTGCTTCCTAGCACAAACCCTGAGCGAGCTGTTACATCCACATCACATCTAATACACCTAGGAAAGAATCTTCTGCTGATATGTCCAGGCATTCAGCAATCATTGCGTCCAGGAGGGACATTTGATCATGTGGATGGTGGTCATGAACCTTCCACCTCCACGAGGAAAAGAATTCCTCTATGGGGTTGAGGAATGGAGAGGAAGGTGGGAGGAAAAAGTGACTCCATTCTGGGATGAGCTGCAAACCACTCGGTGAAATGCCACATTGTCCCATACAATTATAAATAAAATAAATAAATAATTTACAATATATAAATAAATTACTGTAGGAATGTAGTAAATTGCTGTTTTATTCAGTTTTGTATTATGTTATTGTTTTGAACGTAAGTTTAACGGTTTTGAAAACAGTCCGTAAGCATGTGCAAATTGGCCTGTACGTACAAAGAGTTTTGGCAGTTGTTGTGTCTGAGCGAGAAAACAATTCATGAAATTTGAGAGATGTAGTCATTGAATGCATTTTGTGCCAAAGCAATGATAATTGATCCTCAGTTTAGCCCACATAGACTTCTGTTGTGCTCGCTGTGTGAAGAGTAGTGCAAAAGTGACCTAAGTATTGAGAAATGTGTCCTAGCGTCTGTAAAAAACTGTAATGAAATTTACTATCAATTTCTGAGTGAAAACTGTTCCTGCATCAGAGTTTTTCCAGAGCAGTGTGTGTGTGTTTTCATGATTTATGAGGACACAAATGTGTATAATATCATGGTTATAACACTGGTATTACAATGCTTTAAAAACATACTAAACATGTTTTATTAAAAAAATGCAGAATGTTTTCTGTGATGACAACACAACATGTGTGTGAGTGTGTGCGTGTGTGTGTGTGAGAGAGAGAGAGAGAGTGTGTGTGTGTGTGTGTGTGTGAGAGAGAGTGTGTGCGTGTGTGTGTGTGAGAGAGAGAGAGAGACAGAGAGTGTGTGTGTGTGTCTGAGAGAAAGAGAGAGTGTGTGCGTGTGTGTGTGAGAGAGAGAGAAAGAGAGTGAGAGAGAGAGAGAGAGTGAGAGAGAGAGAGAGAGAGAGTGTGTGAAATTAAAGGTGACTTGAGGACTTGAAAAATAAAGTCATTGATTTCACCTCAAACCAGCAAATATACAGTTTCAGTTCAGAGCGTGTTGGAACTGATTTCACTAATTGACTTCTTGATATTGCCAAGAGATCAATGGACGCCCGCCGAGGAAAATTCCTGTCACACGCCAGAACACGCCTGAGAAGAGGGTAAAAATTACAGCCTGATATATTATTGTCACGTCTAGATTTCTAATTATAGTTTATTATACTTGTTCTTCTACATTTTTGACTTTGGCAATCTTCATGATGAAAACATGTCCTGCTGCGTCTAAATCCTGCGTCCTCACTGCTCTTCACAACCAACTGCGACAATAATGTGTAATACTCCATGTATTATTTTTATTAGTAGCAGTAACTATATACTTTATTACACTCTTTCAGGTTCTCATCACATCCGTGTTCTGAATCAAATGTTGTTGATTTTAAGTAGCAAATGAGAATGGATGGTAACGCTTTAGATTACAGCAGGAAAATCCTGCGTTATTACAGCGAATTTACAGCGTAACTTACAGTAATTATAGAGCACCTATAAAGTATTGGGGAACAATATGTAAAGTCTTGGGAATAAAGGGATCACAAATTATTTATATTGTCAGTATTTTAGCACTAAAGGATACTTATACTGTTAGTATTAGTTGATCTTACTTTAAAAAAGTATGCAAACCGATTGTCTGTAGAAATTGAGGACGAACCAGACAAATGAATCTTCCAAATGATTCATTCAAACATAATTCCATATAAACTCATCTCAGCTCAAAGCGTCTCATTGAATGTATTCGTGGGTCCAGTCCGTCAATACCTTGTGCCCAGCTGAGGTGAGAGACCAAATGTTTAAAAGACTGGAGCCACAAGAAGAAAACACCAGAGTGTTTGATCCTCAAGAAAGAGATGAAACCTTGTGTGACCCTTGAGTGTCACAATCAAAATCCACAGAAAACCCCACAGAGACTCCGTTATATACGAACTGCATTAAATGGTTCAAATCCAGTCTAAACAGCGTTCGACTGCACAATTCCATGTCATGCACACACACTACACATGTGACCTGTTATGTGCAGATCACTCACCATTCATGTAAGTGTTATAACTTTTGAAGAGTTGATGGAAAGTATGTGTTGTTTGTAATGAAACTGAATCTCCTCTCATAACTCAAAATATGGCTTGAATGAAATCTGTGTAAAATGTATTGTATTCTTTTTAGAGTAATCTAGACTAAACTGTACTCCTGTACCCTCTGAATGTTCAGATAACAGGTCGAAAATGATCAGGCGAGGAGAAAGTCGCCGCGTCTCATTGGTCTCCTCAAAGAGGAGGGACAAACCTCAGTTCAAACGCTCAGTATTCAAGTCGAGACAAAGACGAAGAAGAGCAGACACTTTCATTCAAGCCATCCGACTGACTCTCGTCTCACTCGCTTTCCTTTCTTTTACTTTAGTTTTCTTTCTTTCCGTCGAGAGTCTCGTGTTCTAAGTTAAGTTTTGTCTCAAAGTTAAACGACTCTACAGTCTTTGCTGACTCAACTTCAAACTTCTGCCACGAGGGAAGCTCCATTCAGCCATCCGGACCGGAAAGACCTTCAGCGAATCAACGGAAAAAAATTAAGGCAACATTTTTCAACTACTTTTTGTAAGTTTATTGAACTTCTTGGTATTTTGAGTTCGTAAAAATCAGTATTATGTATTTTACTGTATGCTAAAAAATGAAGTAGAGTCTACAAGATAAAGTAAAACATTTGAGTCAAATCATACTTAGTTAAAAATTAAATTAATTAATTTACTCTCATTAATTTAGACAAATTATTTATTCAATTCACTTGAAATAATTAGTTAGCATTACTTTAATAAATAAGGAGAGAGAGGTATTCGTTCGCTCTATCCCACGTAGGAGGAGACGTTCTCGCGACCTTGTGCAACGTTCCCTAAAAGTTCTGGAAAGGTGACAAAAGTCCCGAATCTTTAGAGAACATTAGGAACGTTCCTAAAACGTCCTCTTTTGGTTATGAAAGTGCTGCTGCTCAACGTTCCAGATATGACTTAACGGGAACGTTCTGTATTGGTTATTCTATGGTCACATAGCAACGTTTTGAAGAGAACATTTGGGACGTTAACAGAATGTTCAAAATTCTCATGAAAATAATAATAAAAAATAAATTTCAATATATATATATATATATATATGGTGACCGTTATAGCGTTCGGGTTAGGTTATAGTGTTTTAACCAATAAGAAAGGTCTTGTGCGGCGTATGCCCCAATAGCGGGAGAGGAGGGGCGGGACATCTATCCCAGCATCCGTTAATCCAGACTAACGACTTTTAGCGCTCTTTTCCCCACCCCCACCCCGGCTAGCAGCAGTTTTTTATGGTGAGTAACGTTAACGTTTGTCTGCTAATTTGATTATCTATCAAGTTATTTAAATAAGCACTTTTTGTGAAGCGTTATTGTTCTGATAACGAAGCAAACGTTGAAGTTCATGAAGGTAATGTCGTGACCACACGTCAGCTTTAAAGTTACCAACATGATGAAGTAAAACTACAACTATTGCAGTCTTTTTTAACACTGGGGAAACACTGCAGGCTGTAAATGAAAGTGATGCTAATCTTCAGCTTCTGGTTTCTCACTAAGATGTCATTAATTTAGTTGTTAATGAACAAAGTTGAGGCTCAATTGAGAAAGAACAGAACTGACCAGACATTGGGAATCCTTTTCTTATCCCTCGTTTCATTTGAATTACATTTAAAACTCCTCCTATTTTAACCATGCTTACAGCTTCATTATATAATATTCTAATCCATCATACCTCTCATTAAAAACTAATTAACATAAAGGGAGCTTCTGGATATACAATATGTTTGTTGTTTCTGTCTGAACCCATGGAGAACACCTTCAGCTCTCCACAGCGCTGTTGTCCTCAGACGGTGATGTTTCCTGTGACGTGTAGAAACTTGAGGATGAAGAAGATAAACCTCAAGTCTTTACTAGATAATCCAACAACACACAAGACCGACACTGAACTGAGGAAAAACAAGAACTTAAATACACAGACGATTAACTCAAAGACAGACAGCTGTGATGACTATAGTGTCCATGTCTAATTTTGTCATTTTCTGTTTGATTGTACAGGAAGTTTGTGCCATAAATAGTTAATCTGAGTTTTCCCCATTTCCCACCATTTTTTTCTCAACTCAACAATTCCAAAACTATTTAAACTTTTTTAACTTTAATAAAGCTTATAGAGACAAAGACAAATGGATGCGGCACATGTTGCAGGAGAAAGAAGGATGTAAATGAACGCATTTGAAAAGAAACTGGAACCTGTGATTTTGCCTTCGGGATTTTGGTTGAAGCCAGTCAAGAGTTTCGTACAATGATGGGCTCCATAAGGACATCTCAAAACAAACCCACTTAAAGAATGATATTTAGAGGTTTTAAATTGGTGTCTGAAGTGTCTTTTGGTAGATAATATCCGCATAATCAATAGTATAAATAATTAATTGCGAAATTAATCTTTTTCTGACTGAGCAATTGATTGAGTGATAAAGAGAACTTAAACAACCATACAGTATTTTTAATAATGAAATCAATATGAGGCTTAAAGGACGAGCCAAAGACCAGATATTTAAGATATTCAACTTTAGTTAGGGGTGAACCGTCATCAAAGCTACTATCTAAATAAAAAAAACGCAAACGTTTTAGTAATTTAAAACAGCAGTTTTCACACAGCGCTCCTGCTCTGATCTAAAGTGATTTCTGCTCATCGGTGTTTGAATTGATCAAAGTTCAGCAGAGACGATAAATAAAGTGAGATTAAATACATAAAGTGTATTTGTGTTAGTTAACGTTTCTTTTGTGCAGGTTTGTGTAGGATTCTGAGTTTGTATTTCACTGTTTTCATTCATTTTGAGGAAAACTGACTGTTTCTGTACAAGTAAGATGAGAAATGCTCACATTTAATCTAGAACTACAATAACATCAAGAATCACAATAACATTCAGGTTATCTTGAACCGATTGTTTTGGTGTGGATTCCAGCACAATTCATGTGTTCATAAACAGGATCATAAACAAACACTCTAAACTGTGTTTTTAGACCGACAAATATGTCAGTGTCACCACTTTCATTTATAGTAAAATTAATTCTATTGTATGGCTTTGTTTTGATAGATTCACCCATTCATCAGAAACCAAGTCGTTTTAACCAGGAAAGAGTATGGAGCAGCCGAGCGCCGTAGGTAATCACAGCGCTGATATACAGTCATATCACACGTGTGATATCGTGTTTATGCAACAGTTCGATGGCATGAGTGTGTAAATAAATAAATAAAAACAACAACAGAGTGTCTTTAAAACCCTCTTTTGTGCAGAACTACTTCCTTCCGCCACGGATTCAAATCTCAAGTTATCGGTTTGACCGAGACTCTGTTACTAATTTTAAAACGGCACTTTAGAACTAGTAATGAAGGAACGTTGAGTTCCACCACTGAAACTCAATATCACTGAGAGAGAGAGAGATGGTCTGAGCGAGCATTACCTGTGTCTGATATAACATTCATTCTTCAGGTCGATGTCCATAATATTATATCCAATATAAATATCCGTTTGAATGTCTGCTGAGGAAAGTGATCTTGTATTAGTCCTTTTACAGCTAAGCGGATTGTCCATTACTTACAGCACTAAAACAACTTCCTTCGCAAAAGTTCCTTTCGATTTAAAAGTCTCTTGCAACAATATTTATTGAACAACAATAGCCATTATAAATAATACACTAGTGTGCTGTGACAGGTTGTCGAGTGTGTTGTGGATAATTACCAAATGCCAAAAATAATAATAATAATAATAATAAAATAAATGTTACACAGTTCAGAATATATTTGTTAGAGTCTGTGTTTACCTGTCTGTCTGTCTGCCCAGTCTTGTGATCCTCGTGTGACCCAGTTTTCCTTCCCTGTCTTCATTTGTTCATTATCGTCAGCTGTTTCATGTTATTTGTATTCCTGGATTCTCCATTAAAAAGGACTTATATGTTCATTCCTCTTCTCCGTGCGTTCTTGTTACACGTCACGTAACAGAATAACCGACCATAACAGAAAGATGCAGGCGGAGGTTCTTAACATCACGCAGAGTGGACGGCCATTGGAGCGGTATGTGGAAGAATTTTTGGATCTCTCCCATCGGGTGAGCTGGAGAGATCCGATGATTAACGCGTGCTTCCGGATGGGACTGGATGATCGTTTATATCGTTTGGTTTCCCCTCATGATTGTTTCATGTCCGTGTCTGGGTTTATTAATTCCGTCCTCAGCTTAGAAAATTCCGATTTTTTTTGGATTTAGCTGAGGACAGAATTAATGGTCAGCCAGTCCCTACCCGGAAGCATGTTGGATCTCCAGCTCACCCTAGACCAGAATTCTCCACATGCCGTCCCAATGGTCCCGTTCCACGCTGTCTCGATCCTCTACCCGAGACGCCTGCATTCCCCGAGCCGCGACGCGAGCCGCCACCGAAAATGGCTGTCGCTCATAGGGCTCGTTGTGAGCTGCCACCAGGGTGCCTGCCCCCTCCCAGTTTGTGCTTCTTTAGGCCCGAGGACGTGCCTTCCGGGAGGGGGCGGTACTGTTAGAGTCTGTGTTTACCTGTCTGTCTGTCTGCCCTGTCTTGTGATCCTCGTGTGACCCATTTTTCCTTCCCTGTCTTCATTTGTTCATTATCGTCAGCTGTTCGTCATTATTAGTTATGTCTTTCACCTGTGTCCTTGTCATTAGTGTCTCTATTTATACCCTTGTGTTTCCTTCACTCTTGGTCGGTTATCGTTCGTGTATTGACGTGTTTCATGTTATTTGTATTCCTGGATTCTCCATTAAAAAGGACTTATATGTTCATTCCTCTTCTCCGTGCGTTCTTGTTACACGTCACGTAACAATATTGTTGGTGTCAGGTGGAAACCTTGTATCTCTGTTACGTGACGTGTAGTATCAGGAAGGCACGAAGACGAGGACTGAACATAGAATTCTCTTTTAATGAGAAAAACCAGGAATACATGGAACTGCAGACACATCTATACATTAACGAAAACGGACAAAGAGTGAAGGAAACATAAGGGTATAAATAGAGACACTAATGACAAGGACACAGGTGAAAGACATAACTAATAATGATGAACAGCTGACGATAATGAACAAATGAAGACAGGGAAGGAAAACTGGGTCACATGAGGATCACAAGACAGGGCAGACAGACAGACAGGTAAACAGACTCTAACAGTACCGCCCCCTCCCGGAAGACGCGTCCTCGCGCCTAAAGAAGCACAAACTGGGAGGGGGGGCGGGCACCCTGGAGGCCATGTGCAGGGGTAAGTCAGGTGGCCTCCAGGGTGGAGTCCAGGGTTCTGGCCAGGGTGGAGTCAAAGGCGGCGGCCAGGGTGGAGTCCAGGGTTCCGGCCAGGGGGGAGTCAGGGGCAGCACAGCCCCCGTTGCCCCTGTCCCCATTCCCCAAATGGATATATGGCCCCCCCCCAAAATTTTTATGGGAGAAGTCCCCCCAGGCCCTGGTTCATGCGCTGGAGGGTCAGGCAGCTCAGGCGGAGGAAGATCTGGCGCTGGCTCAGGCGGAGGAAGATCTGGCGCTGGCCCAGGCGCTGGGAGCTCGGGCGGAGGAAGGTCTGGGAGCTCTGGCGCTGGGAGCTCGGGCGCTGAAGGTTCTGGGCGCCGCGCTGGCTCGGGCACTGAAGGTTCTGGCAGCTGCACGGGAGATACTGGCAGCTCAGGCTCTATCCATAAGTCTATGAGCCACTCTTCAGCCGGTGGAACCATCGCGGCCGCAAGAGGGCGTGGTTGAGGTGCAGCGGGCACTTTTGGTGGCGGCTCGCGTCCCGGCTCGCGAGATGCAGGCCCTTGGTACGGAGGATCGCAACAGGAATGGACGAACCGATTGGGACGGTATGTAGAGGATTCTGGTCTCAGGCGAGCTGGCGATCCAGCATGCTTCCGGGTAGGGACTGTCTGATCGGAATTAATAAACCCAGACACGGACATGAAACAATCGTTTGGAGACACGGAGTGATATAAATGATCATCCAGTCCCATCCGGAAGCATGCATTGATCATGGGATCTCTCCAGCTCACCTGATGTGAGAGATCCAAGAACTCCTCCACATATCGCTCCAACGGCCATTTTGCAGGATGTTCAACAGCCGATCCTCCGTCTCTGACTGCATCTCTCGGTTTAGGTCCGTTCTTCTGTTATGTGACGTGTAGTATCAGGAAGGCACGAAGACGAGGACTGAACATATAATTCTCTTTTAATGAGAAAAACCAGGAATATATGGAACTGTAGACACATCTATACATTAACGAGAACGGACAAAGAGTGAAGGAAACATAAGGGTATAAATAGAGACACTAATGACAAGGACACAGGTGAAAGACATAACTAATAATGACGAACAGCTGACGATAATGAACAAATGAAGACAGGGAAGGAAAAATGGGTCACATGAGGATCACAAGACAGGGCAGACAGACAGACAGGTAAACACAGACTCTAACAATCTCTAAATTTCCCCATTTTTGTTTGATTTTATTCTTTAAATAACTATGCTATTGGTCACCCTTTACGCCTGTATGTTAGTTTTATAAATATTTAACTAATGAAAACGATTTTAAAGAGTTTGTGACAAAACCTAGTAACTCCATTGGATCATGTCAGTCAAACCTCGTAAATCCGCCCACATCTCGTGAATGAAGTGCCGCACACAGTTT
Source organism: Opsariichthys bidens (assembly GCA_037194245.1). Taxonomy (NCBI): domain Eukaryota; kingdom Metazoa; phylum Chordata; class Actinopteri; order Cypriniformes; family Xenocyprididae; genus Opsariichthys; species Opsariichthys bidens. Next base: position 1,414,180 of record CM074290.1, on the reverse strand, counting down.
GGAGATCTCTGCATAGCAAAGGTAAATAAATATCTGATGTTTGAATTTATTTTTTTACAGTTTTCTTTGCTCAACAAACACTGTCTATAAAGGTTAATGTTTTATGTATTTGAAGAGCAGAGAAGAGTCTTCGTCTGATATTTCCCGTCGAGTTCTAGAAAACATGCTATCCTATAGAGGATGTAAGTTAAATACAGCCTTGATATTAAATTATCAAATTTAATATCGCACAATTCGATTATCTCTGGAACATGTAATAGATTAATAAGACCAAAGATTGCCCTTTTTATGTACCCAAAATAAATCCTATCTCATGTTTAACCACTATAAGTCGCAGCTGTAGCACTGGCCGAGATGAAGCTGTTCTCGGCGGGTACACGACCCTGACCGGCCGCTGACGGTCTGGAGCTCACATCTCCAAAAGCGTCTAAACAAATTGTAAAATAGGCGCTATGATTAAATATAACATATTTCAGGTCTAAAGAACTACATTCTCGCCTAAAAAACTCTTGAAAACGGTGGATTTGCTCGGCCGCCATGACAGCCGCTTAAGGCAGAGTGATACAAACGGCTATCAGCCAATCAGATTCAAGAACCAGAAAGAACTGTTGTGTGTGTGTGTGTGTATATACATATATATATAATAAATAATTGTTCTTTTACGATTATATTCACAATTATAATATATTACTACTATTATAATTGTGATTTCATAATATTTAGCTATGAATGCAACTGAAATAAATTGTAAAAGATGTCTTTCATTTAGTAAAATTGCACATAGTAAAGCTCTGCAGCATCTGCATAAAGTGATCATTTTTTTTACTTTTAAAACTCATCATTTGCGTTGAGTCAGTATCTGATCTGGATGGAGACTCGATGGCGCTGTATGTTGTAAGATCTTCTGGATGTGTGTCTGAAGTTTCTCTGGACAAGGTCGCTGGATTGAGGTCAGTTCAGTGTTAACAATGTGTTTCTCATGTAAGGACACTGTGGACTGGAGAATCCAGACTCCACCTGCTACTTGAACGCAGTTCTTCAGACGCTCTTCATGACGAAGGAATTCAGGGAACATGTGTTAAACATGAGGTAAAGAAACATCTTTCACTTCCTGCAGTAAAAACAACAGTGATCAATAAACACTCCATGTCTTCTGTAGCGATTTATCTAGTGATAACTTCATTAAAGCGCTGAAGGATTTGTTCATTAAATTGGAAAAGCGAGAGGAAACTGCAGTTTCAGCAGCTGAGGTCACAAAGAGCCTCAGCATTGAAGGTTGGTCTCTTTTATTGCTGTTTCCAGCATTCAGTCAATATTGTTGATAAAAGTTATTCAATATGAGTGTTTGATTGTTATTTTCTTTCTCTCCATCAAACCCAAAGTTCATAAACAAGCAGACGCAGCAGAAATTCTACATTTGATCATTAGAAAGACTCCTGGATCCTCTGAGGTAACTGGTTTCTTCTGGATTGTTCTGTCATCTTTTGTGTCAGTGTTCAATGACTTTCATGAGGAGCATCTGTCATTCACAGCAGTTCAGCTCTGGAAGTGTTTCTCCAGAGGAACATCACAGTCATTGTTGGCTCATGTTTGGTTTTGTTCTCTTTCACTGAGATCTTCTGCTTCTTCATTGTCAGTACAAACTTCCTTCACATGGACCCTTGACCAGTGCTGGAACTGATTGACAATCATTCAGTGAATCCTACAGTAAAGCAGACTGAAGTCTAGTTAACGTCTCTTCAGAGTTCCTACACGGATACAGATGGGAGCGTTTGAAAGCGGCGTCTGTCAGTGGATATATCAGGGTTCTGCTGATAGACGCTTTCAAACTCTTCCGTGTGTGTCTGTGTAAGACAAGCGTGACGCTCAAGTCCTGAAGAGTGAAGCCAAAGTGTGATGATCCCAGTATATAAACCCCGTCCTCTCCATGTGATTTAATGGGATGCGAGACAAACTAAACAATTAAATTACACTTCAGATATGTAGTTTTTATCACGCTGATGTAAGTTCACATGTTCGCTTTTTTTTTTTTTTTAAATAAGTTTGGTTTTAGTTATTTGATGTTATAAAAACATGGGTTTGACGTCATGATTCACAGAAAGGGCTTAAAAACGGAAAAAATTAAATACGTTCACTCCGAACGGAATCAGTATTTTAACGTTTCGGTTCCAGAGTTCCTACTGTATTATTAATTCTTAAGTGTATTATTAATATTATTATGTTTTTTTTGCATGTACTTTATAAAAAATACGTACAACATTTTGTCTACATTTCTGCATGTGAACCGAGTTCAAGCCCAACCGAACTGTGCTCTGGCCCACCTCCTCCAAGCGGGCCAGGGACGGGTAAACGAACCAGGCTCGGACACGGAACGGAGGGATCTCACTAGTCAAACGAACCGGGCTTTGGGGTCAAATGCACTCGGGAACGGTTCAGAGCGTCTAGTGTGCGTACACCCTAAGAGGGTAAACTGTTACTCAGTCATTTATGGTCAAACGGGTAAAGCAAGACATCATTCATACATTTACAAAAGACACTCAAATGACGAAAACAAGCAGAATGTCTCCGTTTCCTTTCCTAGTTCTTTGAAGTGAGCCATAATGAACCAAAACTCTTTAACCCTTTCGTTTTTTGTTAATCTGTAGACCTAATTATTTAGGTGAAATATAATTTGCGTTGCCTATAGGCCTAAATATTCCCTTTTATTATTTTATATACAGGTTTATCTGTTTTCTCCGTTCACAGAAGCGCTGCAGGTGTGTGACGTGTGTGAACTCATGTTCTACACTATCCTGCAATTTTCACTGGTTTCAAAATGCACAACAAGCTGTATATTACTTGCCATTCATTCTCACTTAATGTTGGCCTAATGCTTGGTGACTTTTATCCTCAGTAAAAATAATGCCACGGCATTTCCATTGTGACTTACCTAACCTGTGATGACTTGACAGCTGAGCTTGAGCGCGTCAGTGCCGCCGTTTCACTCATGAAGGATGCATCAGCGTCACATTTGCATAAACTGTACTCTTTGAATTCATGATTGGTTGACTGCCAAATCCAAATATTAAACAGAATGATAAAATAACATTATTAACCAGTTAATGACCATTTCAAATAAGCGTTTCTGTTCAGAACAATTAAATTTGATTTTGTTTCCATTTCTGGTTATGTTCCTGTCAATTCTGTTTTTCGTTTCGTTCCATGAACCGGTTCAGAGCTCTGCTCAGAGAAGATGTTAATCACAGCTGTCAACAAAGCAGTCACTGCAACACCAACAGACTTTTTTCGGAAGGAGATTGAAGTTTTAACTTTAATTTCTACATTTCCATAACTCACAATATTTCACACCAACATAATGAGTTTTTCTGCAGTAATCTGTACTAAACGATTCTGCTGGAGTGTGATAGCATCCACTTTATGCTCACTACTGCACAGACTCAGTCCCAAATCAGCACAAGATATCAGCACCACGTTGGGACATTGGCGGCTTCAAGTTTCTTCAATGGAGTGGATGTGGGTCGTCCATCTTTTTTTACAGTCTATGGTGTAAGCTTTCAGTTAAGAGCGTCTATAATGTCTTTTACAACATGTTTTTGAAGCATTGATCATTGTAGCCAATCACAGACATATCTGTTGAGCACGTGAACACAATGACCAATCAGAGGCCTTTTCAGTGGATTTAAGAATCCTTGGGGGAAATGCAGGCATCGTCACATTTTTAAAATTGGAGGATGAAAGATAAACTGCAGAGAATGATTATTTTAACATGATTAAATAATTATTATATTCTGTAATAAATCTGTTTTATTGACACCTTTGTAGTTTTTTAAGGGCACTGAGAAGACCACAAGAACATGCAGGAAATGCAGTGGGAAACAAGAATCCAGTCCAAATTTTCTCTCATTGCAAGTCTCTTTAGAAGCCTCTCAGGATGTGGTAAGCAGATCTTTGCTCATCTGAATTGATCTAAGAATGTTTAAATGCACTGATTCTCTAATGTTTTCTGTCAGTTGTTCATTCGTCACTCTCATGATGAAGATAATGGTGAAATTTAGATTCATTATTCTAAATGTTTGGTAAAGTGAACCTTCAAAAACATAAAAATAGCATTTAATTTAGTTCATTTGAGCACTTTGTAAAATCCAGTAAACAACCAAAAGCTTTTTCTTGTCCAAATAACACTCATGAAGCTTCATGAAGCGCAGCTGATTGGTTCCTGCTGTACTCCACCTTAAAATACAGCATTTGCTGTAGCAGTTGCAGCACACTTTCAGAAACCCTCCACCTTCCCCAGCTCCACCTGTCCAGATCTGCTGCAGGGGATTCATGTGTAGCTCATATTGGCAGAAGAACGTCCCGTACTTGCTCTGCAGCAGCAGAAATAGATCTATTCTGACCAAACCAAACAACATCATCATATCCATCACCATGAGAAACACTCAGAGTTGAGCTGAGAGACATAAATACTGTGTCAATGTCCACAGTTTTATTAATCATAAGAATGAGGGACTCTGATCTGATCAAGACTCAATATGACACATTTAGAGCTTCTTATCCAAACAACATTGATCTTTACTCCATTGATAATTGAAACACGGCTTCAGTGAGACTCTGTTGAATATATGTCTATATTTTAAATGCATATTAATGTACAAGTACGTCACATTAATTGAATGATCAGTGAATCTGTGCTGGATCTGATTCATTTAGAAATATTTCTTTCCATTTAGGAAGCTGCTGTAAAGGCACATATTGGTCAAATGTGTGGAGAGTATAAGATGACTTGTTTTAACTGTCAGAGCAACACAGACTGTGAAACGGCAAGTATCTTTTCTATCAGGTAATATCTGTTTTAATGTGAAATATAGTGTGGATTGATTTACTTTTAAGTAAATCAGTTTAAAATGGTTCTGTTAACAGTAAAACTGCAGTAATAAACTCTTCCATACTTTAAATAAAAAGTAAATACACAATAGTATTTTCTAAGCTGAAATACTGAAAAGTTGTAAAAACTGGGTGATCATTTAATAATAATGTCTTTTGATTTGTTAACTCCTCTGGCAGACAGGTCCATGAGGTCGTCACATATACTTTGTTTGGGTATTAAACTAGTTAGTCATCATTTGTTGCTGCTTTTGCATCGAATTGTTCAATGCTGTATTTGCTTCATGAATCCTTTGTGAAGAAAGAAAGCACAACTCATTCATGATGTTTTTATATTAAATTCTTGCAGTGTATTATCAACTAAATTATTTTCTCAACAGGAAAGGAAGATTATCAACTTTCCAAAAATACTGATTATCCAGGGCTACAAAAAAAATGACCTGAAAGGGAACATTCGTCATCATATTAAGGTACTGAAATAATTTGTGCCACAACTCTACAGTTTAGCTCCAACCTTAATTAAACACACTTGTAGAGAACTCAATGACCCGAGTTCCACGTGTCCATTAAGGGAAACATCCTCACTGAAGTGCTGATGAGGCTCAGGATCAGTTTGAATACACCTGCACTGCAGTGCTGGAGAATTACAGTTCAACTCCATGATGAGACCAGTATCAGGAAGACTAGAAGTCAAAGTTGATGTTCCATCAGTTGACAAGAGAACTTACTGAAGACAAAGTTCTCCACACTTTCAAAGGCTGTAGAAAACAAATAAAAGATCCAGTCTCGACTTAACACTAGTATTTATCATTTTATGGATAATCAGTTAATGTCATTTCTACAGTTTCGGACCGGTTAATAGTACAGATAATTGTAGCAGCGCCTGAACTTGGTATTCAGTTCTTTACACAAATGAGGTCATTTAAAGGCAGCATCTGTGCCACTTTCTGTTCCTTATACCTAAGAAAGTTTGTTAAGGGTCACAGGTGGCTTAAATCATGCACACAACACAGGAGAATATAACGGTCTTTAATAAATTCAAAAGGCGACATGCATAGATCCCATAAAGTAATATAGAACAAAACCATCGATTAAAATGAGACTGAACACAGAAAAAAAGGAACAAAGATCTTAAATACACAGAGAGCTACTTTAACGAACAGAAACAGGTGTGAATATAGCTGCAAGCAGCGATGACGGGCCAAAGCCCGGTGGCACCGCCAACCCGGTGGCTTCAAGGCAACTGTGCATGGCGGGAAATAGGCATTTCAAATGGGTAAATATAAAAGGACTATGTCAAAGTCATTTGAATTCACCACATTTACTGCAGCAGTTGGTCCCCACATGATCACAAACCACAACAGACACATCTATGAGATCAGTTAAATTTAGATAAATTTAATTTCATAGGATATCATATGTCACTTTCAAGTGAGTTCAGAATGTGTTTTTTGGCCTGGCTGAGCTGCCGTTTGCACACTAATATTATGCACCAAAAGGATGCTTTCATTTAATTCCAATGTGGGTGGTATCCGACGAAAAATAACATTATAAAATTAACAAATGGAGCCAAATAAGCGTCAGGTAAGAGTAAGATGTGTGTCTAGATTTTATTTCTCACTTATGAAAGATTATTATAAACAGTCACTTTTATAAAATCTTGTGAAAGTTAATCTTTTTTTATAAAATATTGTTATATCAATAAATAATTAATCTAAAGACATATTTGTCATACGTGATGCTTGCCAACACGGCATGTGACCTTGTGTAACGTCCATGTCTAGAAAACACACACTCCCTCCTATGTGAAAAGCAGACTGATTTGATTTCTGTCTAAATCAGCACATGAAAACACAGATGTTGGATGATAAGAATTGAAACTCAAACATAGTTTAGAAAACTAGTCCTGTCCGGATAGTGATATCGTGTCATAGCTCACTTTTAAATGAGTGTGAAGATATCATTAGCAGTTCAAAAGTACATCAGTATTTATCTTCGGTTAATTAAAATATATAAATAACACAATTATCAAACTTTGTATATAATACTATGTTGTCAGTGGCCAACAAATAAACTGGTTTGATTAATTGCCAGACTTGGGGAGTAACGAAATGTAACTTAGTTACATATTTAAAATACAAAATGTGAGTAACTGTATTTCATTACAGTTGCATTTTAAATGGGTGGTAATCAGATTACAGTTACATCCAAAAAGTGTTTTAGATTACCAAAGTGATTACTTTGAATTTAAATGCCATTTAAACATTAATGAAAACTCTGATGGGCAATTAATGTAAACAGCAACTAGTCATTCTCCGACTCTGACAGTCTGAAAAACTGTTTCATTTCTCTTCACAAGTTTCATATAAATAAGCCATTTCCCATAACAGATGTTTACATGTACTCCACAAGACAAAATGACTGGATTTATAAAAATTGCCCAATGTAAACAATGTATATATCCTTGAATCTTTACTATCCTGTCAACACTGGATAATCCATGACCGTTCATGTTTTGTGATAGTTGTTTGTGAGTCACTTTAGCATCTTCGGTATGTTGTCATCATGTGCAGAAGTTTATTATTAGTTATTTGCAGAAGTTTTGCAGAACATTTTAATTTTATTTTTTAAAATCCCTGCATGTGTAAAGATGTAGTTGTATAACTGGGCGCAATCATTATTAGGAGACGCTGCGCATCTCTTTGTTTGACAGAAAATCTTCCAAACTGTAATGAAGCTTTTTAATATGTTCTTGTGATCGAATCTTGTCTAATCGCTTGAATGTTTCAATGAAAAAAGTTTAAAAACACTTAAAATCGAGGGGCTTTCACGCGGTCATGATCACTCGCTTTCAGAGAAATGACACGCGGCTCTTTGTTTAATCCGTTAGGAAACGAAGTTTGCACAGATGCCACACAGCGTCAACACATTAACACAGTCATACACATAAACATTCAAACAAAGAATTGAAAAGAACTTTAAAAAAACACATCTAATTGAGTTCGTGATCATTCACAGACATCATCAAATTGTCAAACAACACGGGGCGTGCGCTTCAATGAGTGAACAGAAATAATGTGATACACGTGCAGTACTGTCCACTAGAGGGAGCCACTAGACCGTTTTCTAAAAATACAGAGCTTGATTATTCAAAATATCCATATTCAAACCAAAATATCTGACTTCCTGTTGGTTGGAGCTAATGACTGTAAATTAGAAAGTTGCCTGGCTAAATTAGGACAATATGTGTGCCGAGTTTGGTGACTGTAGGTTAAACTAACCCCCCAACTTTTGTCAAAAGATGGCGCTACAGAGCCCCTCCACCACGCCCATTTTTAAGGCTTTTGCCATGTCTACTGGATGACAATATTGATGTGTGTGTCGAGTTTCATGCAATTTGAAGCATGTTAAGAGCCTCAAAAACACCCAAGAATATTATTAAAGTTTGACGTCTTGCCATGGCAACAATATTTAAGATATCACAAAGACATTCACATGTCTACATCTGAAATGTTTTGACATTATAATGAAGAAGTTTGAAGCAAATCGGGTAAAAATAAGAGGGTGATCTCAAAGCATTTTGAAAGTGACACATTTCCTGCTGCCAATTGGTGGCGCTATATCTTTGACTCATAATAGTCACATCCATGTGCTCGGCCTCCTACAACGAACACACAGGTGAAGTTTCATAAAAATCAATACATGTATGCAGACGTTATAACACACTTCCTGTTTCTCTTTTCTCGCCATAAATTCGTTGCCTCGCCACGGGCAAACCGTTTATGATATCAAAAATCCCCTGGCAATTTTGCGTCATCAATGTCTTGACTTCATGCTTGACTTTCATACCAATATGTGCCAGCGTGTTTGATATATGGACCAAGTTTTCGGACCCCATTCAAGGGGGCGCTGTCGAGCACCCCTGCCACGTCCGGGTCCCAGCCTCTGTCACGTCCTAATGGCCGCAGGTTCCAATGCGTGTGCAAAGTTTCAAGAGTTTTTGAGCATGTTGAGGGCCCCAAAAAGCCCCGAACGGTTGAAAAAAAAAAATAATAATAATAATCCTTAGAAGAACTATAGGGTCCTGCGCCCTTTCAGGGCTTGAGCCCTAACAATAATCCTTTGAAGAACAATAGGGTCCTGCGCCCTTTCAGGGCTTGAGCCCTAATAATCCTAAAGAAAACAATAGGGTCCTGCGCCCTTTCAGGGCTTGGGCCCTAACAATAATCCTTTGAAGAACAATAGGGTCCTGCGCCCTTTCAGGGCTTGGGCCCTAACAATAATCCTTTGAAGAACAATAGGGTCCTGCGCCCTTTCAGGGCTTGAGCCCTAATAATCCTAAGGAAAACAATAGGGTCCTGCGCCCTTTCAGGGCTTGGACCCTAACAATAATCCTTTGAAGAACAATAGGGTCCTGCGCCCTTTCAGGGCTTGGGCCCTAACAATAATCCTTTGAAGAACAATAGGGTCCTGCGCCCTTTCAGGGCTTGAGCCCTAACAATAATCCTTTGAAGAACAATAGAGTCCTGCCCCCTTTCAGGGCTTGAGCCCTAATAATCCTAAGGAAAACAATAGGGTCCTGCGCCCTTTCAGGGCTTGGGCCCTAACAATAATCCTTTGAAGAACAATAGGGTCCTGCGCCCTTTCAGGGCTTGGGCCCTAACAATAATCCTTTGAAGAACAATAGGGTCCTGCGCCCTTTCAGGGCTTGAGCCCTAACAATAATCCTTTGAAGAACAATAGGGTCCTGCGCCCTTTCAGGGCTTGAGCCCTAATAATCCTAAGGAAAACAATAGGGTCCTGCGCCCTTTCAGGGCTTGAGCCCTAACAATAATCCTTAGAAGAACAATAGGGTCCTGCGCCCTTTCAGGGCTTGGGCCCTAATAATCCTAAGGAAAACAATAGGGTCCTGCGCCCTTTCAGGGCTTGGGCCCTAATAATAATCCTTAGAAGAACAATAGGGTCCTGCGCCCTTTCAGGGCTTGGGCCCTAATAATAATCCTTAGAAGAACAATAGGGTCCTGCGCCCTTTCAGGGCTTGAGCCCTAATAATCCTAAGGAAAACAATAGGGTCCTGCGCCCTTTCAGGGCTTGAGCCCTACTAATCCTAAGGAAAACAATGGGGTCCTGCGCCCTTTCAGGGCTTGGGCCCTAACAATAATCCTTTGAAGAACAATAGGGTCCTGCGCCCTTTCAGGGCTTGGGCCCTAACAATAATCCTTTGAAGAACAATAGGGTCCTGCGCCCTTTCAGGGCTTGAGCCCTAACAATAATCCTTTGAAGAACAATAGGGTCCTGCGCCCTTTCAGGGCTTCAGCCCTAATAATCCTAAAGAAAACAATAGGGTCCTGCGCCCTTTCAGGGCTTGGGCCCTAGCAATAATCCTTTGAAGAACCATAGGGTCCTGCGCCCTTTCAGGGCTTGGGCCCTAATAATCCTAAGGAAAACAATAGGGTCCTGCGCCCTTTCAGGGCTTGGGCCCTAACAATAATCCTTTGAAGAACAATAGGGTCCTGCGCCCTTTCAGGGCTTGAGCCCTAACAATAATGCTTTGAAGAACATTAGGGTCCTGCGCCCTTTCAGGGCTTGAGCCCTACTAATCCTAAAGAAAACAATAGGGTCCTGCGCCCTTTCAGGGCTTGGGCCCTAACAATAATCCTTTGAAGAACAATAGGGTCCTGCGCCCTTTCAGGGCTTGGGCCCTAACAATAATCCTTTGAAGAACAATAGGGTCCTGCGCCCTTTCAGGGCTTGAGCCCTAACAATAATCCTTTGAAGAACAATACGGTCCTGCGCCCTTTCAGGGCTTGAGCCCTGATAATCCTAAGGAAAACAATAGGGTCCTGCGCCCTTTCAGGGCTTGGGCCCTAACAATAATCCTTTGAAGAACAATAGGGTCCTGCGCCCTTTCAGGGCTTGGGCGCTAACAATAATCCTTTGAAGAACAATAGGGTCCTGCGCCCTTTCAGGGCTTGAGCCCTAACAATAATCCTTTGAAGAACAATAGGGTCCTGCGCCCTTTCAGGGCTTGAGCCCTAATAATCCTAAAGAAAACAATAGGGTCCTGCGCCCTTTCAGGGCTTGGGCCCTAACAATAATCCTTTGAAGAACAATAGGGTCCTGCGCCCTTTCAGGGCTTGGGCCCTAACAATAATCCTTTGAAGAACAATAGGGTCCTGCGCCCTTTCAGGGCTTGAGCCCTAACAATAATCCTTTGAAGAACAATACGGTCCTGCGCCCTTTCAGGGCTTGAGCCCTGATAATCCTAAGGAAAACAATAGGGTCCTGCGCCCTTTCAGGGCTTGGGCCCTAACAATAATCCTTTGAAGAACAATAGGGTCCTGCGCCCTTTCAGGGCTTGGGCGCTAACAATAATCCTTTGAAGAACAATAGGGTCCTGCGCCCTTTCAGGGCTTGAGCCCTAACAATAATCCTTTGAAGAACAATAGGGTCCTGTGCCCTTTCAGGGCTTGAGCCCTAATAATCCTAAGGAAAACAATAGGGTCCTGCGCCCTTTCAGGGCTTGGGCCCTAACAATAATCCTTAGAAGAACAATAGGGTCCTGCGCCCTTTCAGGGCTTGGGCCCTAATAATAATCCTTTGAAGAACAATAGGGTCCTGCGCCCTTTCAGGGCTTGAGCCCTGATAATCCTAAGGAAAACAATAGGGTCCTGCGCCCTTTCAGGGCTTGGGCCCTAACAATAATCCTTAGAAGAACAATAGGGTCCTGCGCCCTTTCAGGGCTTGGGCCCTAATAATAATCCTTTGAAGAACAATAGGGTCCTGCGCCCTTTCAGGGCTTGAGGCCTAATAATCCTAAGGAAAACAAAAGGGTCCTGCGCCCTTTCAGGGCTTGAGCCCTAATAATCCTAAGGAAAACAATAGGGTCCTGCGCCCTTTCAGGGCTTGGCCCCTAACAATAATCCTTAGAAGAACAATAGGGTCCTGCGCCCTTTCAGAGCTTGGGCCCTAATAATAATCCTTAGAAGAAACAATAGGGTCCTGCGCCCTTTCAGGGCTTGGCCCCTAACAATAATCCTTAGAAGAACAATAGGGTCCTGCGCCCTTTCAGAGCTTGGGCCCTAATAATAATCCTTAGAAGAACAATAGGGTCCTGCGCCCTTTCAGAGCTTGGGCCCCAATAATAATCCTTAGAAGAACAATAGGGTCCTGCGCCCTTTCAGAGCTTGGGCCCTAATAATAATTCTTAGAAGAACAATAGGGTCCTGTGCCCTTTCAGGGCTTGGGCCCTAACAATAATCCTTAGAAGAACAATAGGGTCCTGCGCCCTTTCAGGGCTTGGGCCCTAATTAATCAAACTAATAATGACCACAAGCCTGTTGCATGAAGCTAGTTAGACAAACTCAGAGTAGGTTTGGATTTGACGAACCCATATAAATCCAACCTGGTTTAGATCAGGTTAAAAGGGCACACAATGCTATATCGCACATCTATTTAATCCAGAGTTTGCAAACAGCTGCATGCACCCGAAGGTGTGACACATACGGCAAACAGCCAATCACATGGAAGATGGAGAGTGTCTATTTGATTCACTTCTCATGAGAGCCACACAATTCTTTTCTGAAGATTAAGAGATAGTTATGAAAATATCATAAAATTAAATGCATTTACAAAGCAGGAATAAACACTGCTGGAGTGAAACTTTGAGAAGGCAAAGAAAATATCTGATTATAATCAATGCTTGTCAAACAAATAGGCCTTATAATTTATGTACTTTTATAAAGACCTCAAAAGAATTCATGTAAGCTTAACCAGTTTTAAAGCTTGAGATCCAAACGCAGCTTTTAATAGAGGGACAATCCAGACACGTAATCCAAAACACAGGCAACAGGTCAATATCCAGGCAGACAATCCAAACAAACAAGTCAGGAAACAGAGGCAAAAGAGAAATCCAACATGACCCAGGACTGATGCTCAGAGACGCAGTAGTTACTCTAGACATACAAGACCCAGTGAAGAGTGACTGAATGAACCGGTTTATATAGACAGACACTAACAAGGAAATGAGCAACAGCTGAATGTAATCATGATGGGAAATGGAGTGTGTGATAGTGAGGCAATAGTGCGGCGTGGAGTGTCCTCTGGTGGCCATCAAGAGCTCTCCAGCTGCTGATCCTGACAGGAGTGGCTTTATTGCATCAGATACAGGTCACTTTACTCACAGCTGATTGGTCGAGTTTTGGTTTGCGATCTCTAACCCAGAATAAAACCAGCGTAAGTTACCATAGCAACAAAACCCGCTAAAAACCAATCCACCTTTGTAAGCGGTCAAGTCTTAAACTTTAAGCAGCTGAGGGATGCTTATGGTCCTTGTGAATGGATGCACACACTTGCATTACTATTAACTGGAATGTCCACACAAGATGTTGAAATGTTCATTGTTGTAGATTTATTTTACCGTTACTGGTTTTCATTTCCATGTAGGCAAGAATCCGTTCAAACAGTCAATAAACCAACCAGTCCTTCACCTTTACAATAGGGATGGCTGACGCGAAACTAACGTTTCGACACAGTGTCGAGATCCCGAAGCGTAGATGTTTCGAAACACTGCTCCTAACTGTGATTCAAAACACCCATGTCACATGACTATGGCTAAACGAAACTTCTGCGCATTTCACAAGTGTTTCGACAGGTGGCGTGCTTGCCGAGTCTGCGTTTGATTGACAACGGGAACAAACCACACGATCGCACATCTGTCTCAACTCCCACAAAGTTTAAAAGAGATTAAAAGAGGATTTTTTTTTCAAAGGCTGGAGAAATTATCTGTAAAACAAGAAGTAGGATAAGGCCTTCCACAGCAGAGCAATTAATATTTTTTTAATAAAAATCTGTAAAAAACAAAACAAAAATGAGATCATTGTGGATTGATTTATTTTATTAATTTTAATTTTTCATGACCAAAATAACCGATTTATTATTATTATTATTATATATTTTAGTATATAGTATAATATAGTATATTTTAGTTATATACTGAGGATATTAAAAACTCAACACATTAACAAAAACACAACATTTTTATTTTTTTAAATGGCTTGTTGTCAAAGTTGTTTCAGATAACATGTGCAATTGACCACTAGGTGTCACCGTGGAGACGGGTGTCGGTATAGTTTCAAAGCTTCGACACAATACGGCACATGTGCTTCAACTGTTTCAGTGTTTCATGAAGCCTCGCTCTGCCCACCACTACTTTACAATGACTTGCCAACCTAGCGTAGCGGTCAACAACTGTGTGCCCCTTCCCTCCAGCAACTCCTGTAACCTGAAGGAAGGTTCCCACCCATATTTTGTGAATAATCACCCAAGAGTGACCCCTACTGGACATACACATAAATAACATATCAAAGTAAAGACCAAAAGAGCTCTTACAACCTTCATAAGCCCCAAAAACCAGAGTTTGCTGAAATGAATCTTGAACTTATCTGGTAGAAACTGAACGGGCTTTGTGCAACAGGCCACAGGAACACAGTGAACACAAGTCAACAGACTCGTGACATTATGATTTCCAGTTCATTATATAATACAATAAGAGGGATTGTAGATCCTGTCCTTCAGCAGTTACTGAGAACTGACTTGACTGACTAAAAAACTGTAATGGCTTTAATTATAAAGACAATATAAAACGTGTGTAATATTAGTGCAGATTTGACACAGTGACATTATTTTTGACTGGGTTCTTCCTGTTATATTGCAGGTTTCCTCTGTCGATGAGTATGATCTCTATGCCATAATACGCCATTATGACACAGCTAAAGGTGGACACTATTATGCGGACATCAAATGTGAAAAAGAAAAATGGTATAGATTTAATGACAAAAAGGTCTCAAAGGTATTTATATATTTACTTGTGTAAGTTATGCATATGATTTGTTGTCACTGTATTAGTGTATATAATAATTCATGTGTTTTCATATAATTACTCTCAAATCTCGTGTTTTTTTCCTCAAAGATTGACATGAACGAGAGCCCCACATTCAGGTATCAGTTTTATTTTCTGATCACAGCAGCTTCTGTGACTTTGTTCATGACAGATATTATTGTTTTTGTGAGTTCATATCTGAACAGATCTTAAAGTGTCTGTTTCTTCACAGGAGTTCAGATGCCTATTTACAGACGCAGAGACACACAGACACGCTGTATGATTTTGTAACCCTTCTTTTTACACTACTTTATGTCAGTTGGCGCACAGGAACCTGGTTCAGAACTTGGAACATGACTTCAGATTCACAAGAAAACACGTTTATAAATCAGCCTAGAAATATTGTTCACTGGTAAATATGCATTTCAGAAAAGTACCAAACCTTCACACTGTTATTAAACTGAACTGAATCAACATTGAACTGAATTAATCTGAATTATGACTCTATTGTCTTCTGTAGAGTTGCTTCACTCCTGAATCTCAATTTGTCTCATATTTGATGTTTGCATCATTGATTCTGTTAAACAATCTGTACTTGTGGATCCAAAATGGTCAATATTCATATTCATGCATTTTATTCATCTTTCATATTAATCGTTTAATGATTTATTGCTTATGATTTATCAATATTATCTTTGATTTCATATATTCATGTACTCCTACTCCATATATTAATCCTCATCATATTGTCAAGTATTTCTCTTTATTGTACTCATTTATGGTTCTCCTTCTTTCATCTCTAAGAGTATTTTAGTATCTGCCATGTACTGCAGAAGAGATGATGTTTCACAACTTGTTGCTCATTTGAACTTGATGTTCCTTTGTATCAAAATATGTTTCCATTTCTAAGACATGAGATCATGTAAGATCTGCTTCATCTCTTCTACCTCTCATTTCATTCTCAAATATCTTCTTTTGTTCTCCTTCCTCTATATTCTGATCTTCACTCTTCATCTCTTCCATACAATGCTCTGGATTTTATTATAGACTATTATTTACTTGAGTAATTTGTTTGTTTCTATAATTTTTTTCTTTATTATTCCTTATTCAAATTTTATCTCTGACATAATCATTGTAATCACATAATCACTGTATAAAGCACTATAAATACATAAATAAAAGTGAATTGAGTACCAGTTCTTATTGATGTTCTCATAAATCCAGGGAGTTTGCGAGGCTGTTTAACATCATGAACAGTATTCAACATTAGGATGGAAAAAAGCAGGAGTATGAAAGTTTTGAGATCTAAAACTGCTTCACTGTATAGTTATGTCATCCAGTCTCCATAAACTGGCCTGTCAATCATCCTGTCAGTTTATATTCTTCTCTGATACTCATTTATTTACTTTTTTACATTTCTTCATATATGTATTTATTATTTTGGCAACTTTGGAATAGAAAATATGGATCATACTTATAAACCATACTAAGGGATTTTTTTATGAAAATGCAGAAAGACTTTTTTCAATGAACAGGCCTAATTTTGCTGATTACAGTGTGAATATTGAGAATTATAGTAAATGACTGAACCTGGTCATCTAAAATGAATATATTAATGAAATAAAACCTAATCATATGAAAAACATGGAGGAACACATTCATATAAATGAACTCGGGTAAGTTTTTCAGCTTTATCTGAAGTCACGTGATCATCTGAGTGTTTTCTTGAGGAACAGCTCCATCTGCTGGTCATTCATGAGTTCATCATTCATTTTTTTTCATTTTTCATCATTTAGCAGACGCTTTTATCCAAAGCGACTTACAAGGGGAGCAATTAGGGGTTAGGTGACTTGCTCAAGGGCACTTTAGTCATGGTGTTGAAGGTGGAGAGAGTGATGTTTATTCACAATCCCCACCTTCAATTCCTGCCAGCGTGGGAATCAAGCCAGCAACCTTCAGATTACAAGCCCGACTCTCTCACCACCAGGCTCTCTCACCACATTTATAAACTAAATTAATGACTATTGATTTTTACAATGAATCAATACTGAATTTATTTAAGCTGGACAGTGACACCATTTTCTTTAAGAGCTGCTGTGCAGCCAAAACTATTTGTCAATTATTAATGAAAAGCTGCTTGTAAATAGTGCAATATAAATAAAGGTGACTTGATTTGATTGCTGATGATTTCTGTAATTTCTTGACTGATAACACAACATCAGCAGTCAGCTCTCAGAGCTCAGATCAGCCACAGATCTTCTCTCTTCCCTCACTGAGGCAGAAACATCTCAACTTCTCTTTTCCAGTCATCCTGCCCTCTAGATGCCATCCAGACACATAAACAAACGCTTTCACTTCCTTGATTCCCACCCTATTCCAGTTTATGCTGCTCAAAGCAAATCTGAAGCTTGTGTTGTGAACTCTTGTCTGTTGCCTCTTCACGATGATTCGCTTGTTGTATTCCTCACTTGTGAGTCGTTTTGGATAAAAGCATCTGCAAAATGAAGTAAATGAAAACAGATTCCAGGTCTTAACAACTGCGTAACTTCAGCTGCATAATCTATTCATGCTGTGATGCATTCTGGGAGTTTGTACTATGGTACCCATCATGCATTGCGGCATGACACTTTTGATTGTCACAGTTGAGGTTCATGTGCAGATTCTTTGTCTTTCTGTCATTTTCTTTTCTATTTTCTGCAATTCAGCTGCATCTCGTGTCACAGAAACACAGGGTTTGTAATGTAAATGTATTAATGCACAAGACAGTTGTATTGAAAGGACATCAGTGAATCAGGTTATTTCACACTA
This sequence comes from Opsariichthys bidens, assembly GCA_037194245.1. Lineage (NCBI taxonomy): Eukaryota > Metazoa > Chordata > Actinopteri > Cypriniformes > Xenocyprididae > Opsariichthys > Opsariichthys bidens. Next base: position 1,396,608 of record CM074290.1, on the reverse strand, counting down.
TTATAAAACCACCACTATCTGACTATCATCACCTGAGCTTCAACTCAGGTCAACTTGTTCAACTATTCATCTCACTTCAACTGTTGATGCCACTGCAAATGTGTTTTACAGAGATAGACAGGGTTTAATCAGTGACATTATTAGATTTTCATCACGGCGTCTGTCCGTCATCTCCTCAACCTGTTTTTACACGTAGAAAAGGAGAAAATTGTCCTGTCCAGTTTCGTCCCTGAATGATGAAGTGAGTTCCTACTCCAATTTGCATTGTAAAAAGCGCTGTATAAGTGAAGGTGACTTGACTTGACTATTGCAATTCTCGATGACAGCAGCTTCACATTCTCTATATCTCACGCCTCAATGGCAGGCAAGTTCTTCAATTCAGTAGAAAAATCGCTCCTCTTCATAACACAAGGATCACCTCCAACATTTGTGCTGATTTTTGTTTATATCAATCTTTTGCAATAGTGTCAATGCGGTCTTTCCTCTATATGTCTTCCATTCTGTTTCTCAACTCCACCTGAATTTCACGCGACACCAGAACCTCACGATTGCAAACAAGCTGCTCTGAATGAGAACTCCTGCATATGAACGACAGAAATACAGTCAGTCTGGTTAGTTCTAAGCAGAGGGTTCACGAGTTCACATTTACATATAATTAATTACACGATTGGCGTGCTGTCCAGGGGGAGCGTTCCGAGCTCGGAATTTTGGCCTGAACCCAGAGTACTCCCCAAAAAGCAGAAAAGCAAAGGACAGCCGCCAGACTGAAAACCCCCCAAAAGACGTTTCGGGGAGCCTGGTTGGATCAGGAAACCTATGTTGCCTATGTTTGGAATGACCAATCGGAAGAATTCTCACGTCGTCTGATGGGAGACCAATGCTCACTGCATCAGGCGGTGTGAGTGTGTGATTTGCACCCGATCGGGAGGGCTCTGGCAACATCCAACAGGAGACCAGTGCTCACAGAGTTGAAAGGTTGAGCCCCACCGACCAAAGGACGAGGGCTGGCGTGGTTTAAGAATGACTGACCGCAGGGGCCCACTCAGCTTTCGATGGGAGCAACTCCTGGCAACGGATGAGCGGGTCCTAGTGGCCACTGGCGGTGTGAAGGAATTGACTGGAGACCATGGCTCACGACGTCAGACGGGTGAGCCTCGCCGGATTGAGAAATAAATTATAGATGGCCGACAGTGATAGCTGTCACTAAGTCCGCAGGGAGATCAATACTCGTTGGACAGGAATGAGGAAAATTTTTTATTTTTTTTTAACCGATGAGAGCTTGATGGGCTTTTTTGATGTGGAGCCGGTTGGTCCTGATGTAGCTTTGGAAACCATCTGAGGACCATCTCCCGAGAGCTTGGATCTGCTGCTGGGAGAGGCCTTTTTGGGCTGCTGAGGTTGCTGCCCCGATACGATAATAGTGACTGGAATAATTCTTTGCTGGGATCCCTGACTGTTGAAGGACGGATTTGAGGTGCTTTTGGAACCAAAAGCGTGTGATGGGTTTGTAGGAGTCATCAATAAAAAGAGGTTCTTGAGGGGAATTAGCCTGGGAGCCTCTTAATTGGAAGTACGAAAAAACTGACTGGTATGGTTGGATTGGTGATGGGAAGTTGAAAATATATATGAGGTGTCCTTTTTTAGTTTGGTCTGTCTTGCTTTGTTTAATCCTGTATGAGATTGCTTCACTATCCAGTACTGATAAGTCTGCGATGGTAGGGTGGATGTTTGGGTCGAATTTGGAAGTGATGGCAATTTCGGAGCATCTAAGAAAACCAAAAAAGGCTAAAATAAACATGGCATCAAGTGTGCGAGCGGTATTAAGGGGCTGATAGCCTGTGCGGAGAGTATAAATGCATTTTGTGAGAATGTCTAGCGTTATGGGTTGCCTAGTGTCGGAAGGGGTGGGCTGGGCCCTTTGGATCCCTTTGATCAGGAGGGAGGTTTGAGAATTATTTATCTCCGGGGAGGGAGCACCATATATCAAATTATGAAAAAATTGTAAGCCACTCAGGTAGCCTTTGATGGACCTGACTTGGAGGCCTTTGACACTGTTAAGGAAGGAGATGAAAGAGGTGATTGAGAGGAGAGAAAAATCGGGAACGGCATATTATGTGAAAACTGGAATGCTTTAAAACATCTCCACGCAGTTATATATGATTGAAGCGTTCTAGGAGAAAGTGATTGGAGAATATAGTTTTAACGGGTTAATCTTACCTATTTCATTTACATATGACTGACAAATATGAATAACATTAAGTTTATTAGTTTGTTTATGTTAAAACTATGTCATCCAAATGGATGGAAAATTGCTATGTAATTAAATTACATGAAACTGATGTTTAGACTGAAATATTTATTTTGAGTATTGGCTTCCTCCTCTTCTTTTTCTTTCTTGGAATTCTGTATGTATTTGTGACGAGCAGGGTGGGCGAGAGCTGTGAGGGAACGGCGCGAGGCCGGTGACGCGAGAGTTAACGAGCGTCAGGTGCTCGGCGCACCGGTCTCGAGTCCCCACGGAGGAGCTCCGGAAGCATAAAGGAGGAGCGACGACAGTGAAGGACGAGAGAGGACCAGGCCTGGATTTTATGTGGAGTGTTATTTGGTTTGTGTGGGCGGCAGTCGCCGTGAGGAACTGCCGCCCTTATACTTTTGTTTTATTGTTTGTTTATTTTACTTATTAAATCTGTTGAACGTTTGCCGGTTCCCGCCTCCTTCTTCCCATATTTATGAACTTTGTTACACTGGTGCCGAAACCCGGGAGGAAGGAGGGACATGCTGTCGAAGAGCCCTCGCTGCTGAGGGGGATCGCGGTGCTGAGGAGGTCGGGCAGCGCGGGAGAGAAGACCGCGAGTGGCTGCCCGAAGCTGGTACTGGAGCAATCGAGAGATAGGTGGGACGGGAAGCTCGCTGCCGCGCCCCTGGGACGAGGTGGGGTGGCGGCCGTCCAAGAGGGAGCGGAGGAGCCGCCGTTCGCCGGGGGCCAAAGCCTGCTGCCTGCCGCCGTAACGGGGAGGAGCCGCCGTCCGCCGTGGGCCGAGGCCTGCTGCCTGCCGCCGGAGCGGGGAGGAGCAGGGACCGGCGGGCTCGCTGCCGGCTGCCCTCAAGCGGAGGAGCCATCGCCGGCCGCCAGGGGGCGGAGGAGGATCGGGCCGTCCACCGAGCGTCCAGTGCCATCGCATGGCACCGCGAGGAAGAGCCTCTCGGCGGGCTGAGGACCGAGCGGCAGTGTGTCGGGGAGCCGGACCAAGAATTTTTTTTTTTGTTGTTTGTTTTCCTCTCTCCACTCTCTCGTCCTTGTCGCTCCTTGTGCTTCCGTCTCCTTTTCTCTCGTCTCGTCTGTCCTTACCCCCATGCGCTGTGGCCACCGAGACTGGCCCCCGGGGGGAGTAAGCGCAGCCTCGTGGGTACCCCCCGGCCTGCGAGGGGCGATGGGGGTATGTGACGAGCAGGGCGGGCGAGAGCCGTGAGGGAACGGCGCGAGGCCGGTGACGCGAGAGTTAACAAGCTTCAGGTGCTCGGCGCACCGGTCTCGAGTCCCCACGGAGGAGCTCCGGAAGCATAAAGGAGGAGCGACGACAGTGAAGGACGAGAGAGGACCAGGCCTGGATTTTATGTTGAGTGTTTTTTGTTTGTGTGGGCGGCAGTCGCCGTGAGGAACTGCCGCCCTTATACTTTTGTTTTATTGTTTGTTTATTTTACTTATTAAATCTGTTGAACGTTCGCCGGTTCCCGCCTCCTTCTTCCCATATTTACGAACTTTGTTACAGTATTGAAAGAAAATACTCTCAGAAATGACCTCAACTTTTACTCATCTTTACCCTCATGTCAGATGGATTATTGTTGTGGTTGTTGAGGTTTATCTTCTTCATCAAGTTTCTACACGTCACAGGAAACATCACCGTCTGAGGACAACAGCGCTGTAGAGGGCTGAAGGTGTTCTCCATGTGTTCAGACAGAAACAACAAACATACTGTATACCCTGATGGTCCTTTTATGAAAATTTGTTTTTTACACAAATTTGCAACCTGAAAAACAACTAGTTTCAAAACAGATTTCACAACACTTTTTCATTTCTCTTGTTTGGCTTCCTTCTCCTCTTGGTCCGCTTCTTCTTTCTTTGAATTCTGTATGTATTAAAAGAAAATGCAGTTCACTCAGAAATGACCTCAACATTTACTCATGTCTCATAACCCTCATGTCGTCATGTTTACAACTTTCCTTCTTCAGGTGAACAAAGTTTTTTAGAAGAACAAATAATCTCTGGGAATTCTTTACAATGAAAGCTCGTGTTCCTAAAAGTCGAAGCATCAAACAGCAATAACTACAGTAATCCATACGACCCGAATGGACGAATCCATGTCTTCTGAAGTGAGACGAAAAGAATCATATATTTTTATAAGAAAAACATTATTTAAAATTTGAAACTGTAGACTAACACTTTCAACCAACTGTGACCTGCATGAGAGGGTGGAGAGTTCATGTTTGACTTGAAACACACAGATTTCAAGGAGAGAAGAAGAAGAACAAGAGGAGAAGGAAGCCAAGCAAGAGAAACGAAAAAGTGCAGTAAATCTGCTGTGAAACAAGCAGTTTTTCAGGTTGCACTTTATTGTACAGAACATGCGCTCACAGTGTACTTTCCTGAGAAAACACTGGGTAATATTAGGAAACTACACGGGTTAAGTAAAGTACTACCGTTTTTCAAATGAAGTTTTCCACCTGATTTCAGATTGTGTTTTTACAGTAACTACATCAAGAGTATATTTCCTGAGGATTAAAAAATGTTCTTATAGTTTTACTTGCCTTGAGAAAACTTAACCAGTGCACTTTTGCAGTAAAATCTAAATACTGTATAAATGCACTGATATTTCTACCCTGTCATTTTCAAAAAGCCTTTATGTATTTGTACAGTTTTATTAAAGAAAGTTGTGTGTGTTCTCACTAAATGTCTCCCAAACGTAAGATTGTTGTCTATCATAACAGTATAAGAGCTCCTCAGTGCTAAAATACTGTTATATCCCTTTATTCCCAAGACTTTATATATTGTTCCCCTATAATTACATGTGCTTACTTTATAGGTGCACTATAGTTACCAGGCGTTACACTGTGAATTTGTTGTAATAACGCAGTATTTTCCAGCTGTAATCTAAAGTGTCACTGAAACTCTTAGCTAAGAACTTTTTCTGCTATTGAGGAGAACTTTAGATGTTGTGTGAATACAGACCCTGATGTGTTATCAGATAAAAGACAAGAAAACTAAAAATGACATTTCTGAGATCTGGACAGTTTCTCAGGAGAACTCAAACACATGATGTTCATCATTTCATCGTGTCTCTTCAGTGCTTCAGTGAAAGTGAAAAAACAGCATGTTCAGGCATTAATTGAGGAGGGTCTTACAGGCAGTTTATATTTCACTGACATTCAGTCAGACGATCTATAGAGTTCTGCTTCAGCTGACGACGGTAAGAGAACATCGACTTATACCAGAGAGAATCAGATCTGGCCTCAAAATCAACATCAGAAATCATTTCATTTGATATTTTACACTCTTTAAGAATTCTTAACAGATCTGTCATGATTGTAAATATATAAAGATTGTGTGATTTTTACTTCATAAATGAAATAATTTGAACTAATAAATGCATTTTACAATATATGAAGTGATAAAACAAGCAGGTTGTTCAGTGTCTGTATATTCATATTTGTAAATGTTAGTGATCAGAATTACAAATATTTAGTGTATTTTGAAATTCTGCTCTTTGAATGACAGAAATAAGGAAAGTTTATGATTTGCTAAAGCTTCACTGTCTACATTTATATCTAGTATTTGTCCAGAATAAAAAGAGAGAGACTTTTTTGACTTTTCAAAATAACTATTATCACAATAAAATTAACAATCATTTAATATTTTTTTTCACAGTAAATTCATTAATTATCATTTACAAACTTAAAGCAAAACTCTCGGTAACACTTTATTTTATAGTGCTGTAGTTGCACATTGCTACATGTACTTACTATAGTAATAACAGTAAATTATGCATAATTACAAGTAACTAAACCTAAATCTAACCCTAACTGTAACTCTATAGTAAGTAAATGTTGTCAATTAATAGTACTTATGAGTAATTACAATGTAACTACGGCACTGTAAAATAAAGTGTCACCAAACTCTCCATCTGAACAACTGAACACAAAGCTTCCGGTAACACTTTAGATTACAGCCTCGAAAGTGTGTAATTACAACGAATTTACAGCGTAATTATGCTAATGAATAAATCTCATCATTAGAGGAGGACGTCCAGCCAATAACAGTTGAAATCACCCAAATCATAAGTTCCCTGTGCGCTGGAAGAGAGTTGATTGTAGAGTCAGCAGGAGCCGACGGTGGACTGTAGAAGTTAGTTATGGTTACATGGAGAATGATGCGATCGAACAGACGTTCAGAATGGACCGGTGCTGTTTTCAGAGTTACACACTCAATTCAATGAGCAGCAACATGTAAGACGACCCGTCTCCTCTGGAGCGTCTGTCAGCTCCAAATAAAACTACATCTGCCAACACTCTATTTTACACTGTCGCTGTTACACGTGTTACATGAAGATAATGTAGTGATAACCATCAATTATGAGTAATTACATGCAATTAATCCTAAACCAAACCCTCATCCTAACCCTATAGTAAATACATGCACTTATTACTTATTACTCAGTACTTAAATGTGTAATTACACTGTAACAAAGACACATTAAAATAAAGGGTAACACTTTATTTTACAGTGTCTTTGTTACATATGTTTCATGTATTTACTATAGTAATAACTAGAAATTATGCATAATTACATGTAATTAATCCTAAACCAAACCCTCATCCTAACCCTAAACCTATAGTAAGTACATGTAATTAATTCATTTTGTTATCATTAATTATCATAAACAATGAATGAACAATAATAAATCCTGTAGAAGTAATCTTAGTTCATGTTAGTTAAAGTTAAAACATTATTTAAGATCCACAGTTTTATCTTTTAACATAAAGAACTTACATGAACACAAATATTTTATGATTCAAAGGTTATTTCTCTCTGTTAGTTCATGCATTATCAAATATGATCTTGTTGTAACGTTAATAAACACAATATTACAACTTCCAATGGCACAAAAGGCTGTGAATGCACAAGTGATCTTGATTGTGTCATGAAGAAAACTCTTCAGATCGATGGTGTAAGAAATGAGTTTTACACATTTTAGTGATTTAAAACAGCAGTTTTCACACAGCGCTCCTGCTCTGATCTGAAGTGATTTCTGCTCATCGGTGTTTGAATTGATCAAAGTTCAGCAGAGACGATAAATAAAGTGAGATTAAATACATAAAGTGTATTTGTGTTAGTTAACGTTTCTTTTGTGCAGGTTTGTGTAGGATTCTGAGTTTGTATTTCACTGTTTTCATTCATTTTGAGGAAAACTGACTGTTTCTGTACAAGTAAGATGAGAAATGCTCACATTTAATCTAGAACTACAATAACATCAAGAATCACAATAACATTCAGGTTATCTTGAACCGATTGTTTTGGTGTGGATTCCAGCACAATTCATGTGTTCATAAATGCCTTAAACTGAAAAGGTGCCAGATTTATAAACAAACAAAGACTCAGGTCTAAAATCAGTTTTATCAGTAACTTTTGTCGGTAACACTTTATTGAAGGGGTGTGCATAAGACTGACATGACACCTTTATAATCGTGACATAACGTCTCGGTTACATAGGTAACCCTCGTTCCCTGAAGGAGGGAATGGAGACATACGTCGGATGACCGACGAATAGGAAGGCCAATCTACTTCAAGTGTAACTAAAACGAGCCAATGCATATTGGCATGCAATCATATGCATCAGCTGCTCACCTCGCAGCGCGGGTATATAATGAGCAGCAGGTGCGTTGCATCTTTAGGTTTGGGTTGAGGAGCCGAACCAGATAGGCGGCAGCATCAGCGGGGTATAGCAACTGTGGCGACGGGACGTACGTCTCCGTTCCCTCCTTCAGGGAACGAGGGTTACCTATGTAACCGAGACGTTCCCATTCAGTCGGTCACTTCGACGTACGTCGGATGACCGACGAATAGGAATCCCTACCAAAGCGCCACAGGAGCTGCCCTCTTCCAGCGCTCTGTTGTAAGCCACCTGAACCCCCTTGTCTGAGGACGGTGGGCCAGGGCTAACACAGAGAGTGTCAATCACTGCTGTTCCCAAACCCTTTCAGTGAGAAAATTGGATAACACTGGGAAGCGTACCCTTCATGTAAAAGGGACGCTGCGGACGCCACATCCTTCCCCGAAGGAGTTATGTGGAAGAATAATGGACTAACCGTGGGGTTGTCATATGGAAGAACTGGGGTGACTCCACTCGATGAGAGGTGGGTTCTCCCAGAGGGAAAGACACGGGCTTCGATTAGGAGCAACCGTGGAACCAGACATATGGGATCCCCGTAGGGTCACTCATATGGAACCCAGCCTAAATCCGGTTCTCAAGGATGCAGCGAAGTATAGGCCTGGCGCCAGACGCTCCGCCACGTCGGCTGCCGAAGGGAGATCGGAGGACTCAACAGGGTCTGCCTTGTAGGGACTCTCTAGAGAATAAGCACATGTGAGTGCAGCAAGCCGACACTAAACCGGGGCCTCTCCGTGCCTCTGACCTGAGGCGAGAACACGGGAGGAGACCGGCTCAACACGAAGGCTATAAAATCTAGCGAACATGTTAGGTGTCGCCCAGCCCGCAGCTCTACAGATGTCTGTTAGCGAGGCGCCACGAGCCAGCGCCCAGGAGGATGCAACACCTCTCGTGGAGTGTGCATGCAACCTGAGCGGGCAGGGCACGCCCTGAGCTTGGTAAGCCAGGGCGATGGCATCCACTATCCAGTGGGCCATCCTCTGCTTGGAGACAGCCTTTCCTTTCTGCTGGCCTCCGTAACAGATAAAGAGCTGATCTGAGGTCCTGAAGCTTTGAGTTCTGTCCACGTACAGTCGCAAAGCGCAAACTGGACAGAGCAAAGCAAGGGCTGGGTCTGCCTCCTCCGAGGGCAGCGCTTGCAGGCTCACTACCTGGTCCCTGAAGGGAGTGGTAGGAACCTTGGGCACATAGCCAGGCCGGGGTCTCATTACCACATGGCTGTCACCCGGCCCGAACTCTAGGCACGATTCGTCGACCGAAAAAGACTGCAGGTCCCCTACCCTCTTGATGGAGGCCAATGCAGCCAGCAGCAAAGTCTTCATAGACAGAATCTTTAAGTCTGCTGACTGCAAAGGCTCAAAGGGAGCATTCTGGAGTGCTCTCAGCACCAGAGCCAAGTCCCAAGAGGGTATGGAGGGGGGGACGAGGAGGATTTAACTGACTCGCCCCCCTAAGGAACCTGACGACCAGGTTGTGCTTACCAACGGATTTGCCATCTATGTGGTCGTGGTATGCAGAAATAGCAGCAGCATGGACTTTGAGGGTGGAGGGGGACAGCCTACACTTCAACCCTTGCTGCAAGAAGGAAAGCACAACTCCGATCGAGCATCTTCGGGGGTCTTCTCGGCGAGAAGAACACCACTCGACGAACAGGTTCCACTTCAGGGCGTAAGCACGTCTTGTAGACGGTGCACGTGCCGAAGCGATGGTGTTAAGTACCTCGGAAGGTAAGTCACCTAGAACCTCCGCGTCCCGTCCAGGGACCAGACATGGAGTTTCCAGAGGTCTGGAAGCGGGTGCCAGAGGGTGCCCCGTCTCTGAGAAAGAAGGTCCTTCCTCAGAGGAATGGGCCAGGGAGGGGCTGTCGCGAGGAGTGAGAGTTCCGGGAACCAGGTCCGGTTGGGCCAATAGGGCGCAACTAACATGACCTGCTCCTCGTCCTCCCTGACTTTGCACAGTGTCTGTGCAAGGAGGCTCACTGGGGGAAACGCATATTTGCGGAGGCCCCGGGGCCAGCTTTGCGCCAGTGCGTCTGTCCCAAGTGTTCCCTCGGACAGGGAGTAAAACAGCTGGCAGTGAGAGGTTTCTGGAGAGGCAAACAGGTCTACTTGAGCCTCTCCGAACTCTCTCCAGATCAGCTGGACCGCCTGGGGGTGGAGTCGCCACTCTCCCGGCAGCGCAGCTCGTGAGAGCTCGTCGGCCGCACGGTTGAGCACACCGGGGATGTGAATGGCACGAAGCAACCTCAGATGCTTCTGACTCCAGAGGAGGAGATGGCGGACGAGTTGTGACATGCGACGGGAGCGTAGACCACCTTGGCGGTTGATGTACGCAACGGTCGCAGTGTTGTCCGTACGGTCCAGCACATGCCTGCCCTGAAGCGGCCCCTTGAGGCGGCTCAGGGCGGGCCGTACTGCCAACAACTCGAGGCAACTAATGTGCCACTGCAGTTGGGGGCCCGTCCACACCCCTGACACTGCATGCCCGTTGTACGTGGCGCCCCAGCCGGTGGTCGAGGCATCCGTGAAAACCACAGCATGCCGGGACACCTGCTCTAGGGGCACTCCAGCCCGAAGAAACAAGGGGTCCGACCACGGGCTGAAGGTATGGCGGCACTCTGGAGTGATTGCCACCCGGAAAGTGCCGCATTGCCACGCCCATCTCAGGACTCGGCCGTGGAGCCAGTGCTGAAGCGGTCTCATATGAAGCAGACCGAGCGGAGTTACTGCCGCTACGCCCGCCATATGCCCCAGGAGCCTCTGAAAGAATTTCAGTGGGACCGCCGTCCTGCCATTGAACGTATTCAGGCAGTTCAACACCGACTGAGCACGTTCCTCTGTGAGGCGTGCCATCTGTTCGACCGAGTCCAACTCCATACCGAGAAAAGAGATCCTCTGCACGGAGGAGAGTTTGCTCTTTTCCCAGTTGACCTGAAGACCCAGCTGGCTGAGGTGTCTGAGCACCAAATCCCTGTGTTCGCACAACTGATCCTGCGACTGAGCCAAAATGAGCCAGTCGTCTAGATAGTTGAGGATGCGAACACCCTGTTCTCTCATGGGAACAAGGGCTCCCTCCACGACCTTCGTGAAGACGCGGGGAGACAGGGCCAGCCCGAAGGGTAAGACTCTGTACTGATATGTTCGACCTTCGAACGCAAATCGCAGGAATGGCCTGTGTCGCGGAAGGATCGAGACATGAAAGTACGTGTCCTCCAGGTCGATCGCTGCAAACCAATCTCGGGGACGGATGCTCTCGAAAATGCGTTTCTGCGGGAGCATCTTGAACGGTAGCTTGTGAAGGCTCCGATTCAAAACTCACAGGTCCAAGATCGGTCATAACCCACCGCCTTTCTTGGGTACAATGAAGTAGGGGCTGTAGAACCCCGACTTCATATCGGCTGGAGGGACCGGCTCTATCGCGTCCTTCGCCAGTAGGACCGCGATCTCCGCACGCAAGACAGGAGCATCGACAGCTTTCACTGAAGTGAAGTGGATGCCCCTGAACCTCGGGGGACGCCGGGCGAACTGAATCGCATAGCCGAGCCTGACGGTCCGGATGAGCCAGCGAGACGGACTGGGGAGCGCTAACCAGGCTCGCAGAGACCGTACAAGCGGGACCAAAGGGACCGTAGGTGTACCCGCCGTGGGGCAGCGAGGTGGAAAGCAGGGACGCGGCCTGGGAGGCTCTCTTTGTGAGGCGGCCTGAGGCGGGGTCAGAGTGTGCTGTGCAACACTTACCTGGTTCCACGGATGGACAGTGGGAGCAGGTGAAGCCTTGGCTGCCTGCTGCGCGCTGCTGTCCGCTGGCGACAGAAGAGGGGGAAGAGAGTGGGGAGGTTCTGCCCTCCCACTGCTCTCCGAGCTCTCTTCGGACCCGGAGAAGACGGAACCTGCTCTTTTTTCTGAAAATTTGGGTACCGCTGGCTGTTGGGCCAGCGGCGGAACAGAAAAACCAATCAACAAGGGATTTACTACCCGGCCCTCCTCCGGGGAAGGAGTGGAGAGGTCTCCATCTCCTGAAGAGCAGTTCCCTCCCTCTCCGGGTCGCCTGTCCTAGGGCCTCTTGCTCTTGGCTTTGCCGCCCTTCTTGGCGGGGGCCTGGACGGGCTGGGCACCCCGACCACGACTGGCTCCATGGCGCCGCTTGACAACGGCTGCTGCTGCTGGGAGCGGGGGCGGCCACGGGGGGGGCGCCCTGGCGACGAGCAGCCTGAGGCGATGCGGGTGGTGGAGGTGCAGCAGTTGACCGCCTCTGCAGGATGTGGCCCTCAAACTGCTTCTGTACAGCCGAGAACTGTTGTGCAAAGTTCTCGACCGCGTCGCCAAGAGGCCGGTCTGGGACATGGGGGCATCAAGGAACCTGACTTTGTCGGTATCCCTCATGTCCACCAGACACAGCCAGAGATGACGTTCCTGGACCACCAGCGTGGACATCGCACGACCCACTGACCGCGCAGTGACTTTCGTCGCTCGAAGTGCGAGGTCCGTTGCGGTACGAAGTTCTTGGAGAACTTGTGGATCATGACTACCCTCGTGCAGGCCCCTCAGTGCCTTGGCCTGATGGACCTGCAACAACGCCATAGCGTGTAAGGCGGCAGCGGCTTCCCGCAGACCCAGTAAGCACTGCCGGTAGGTCCGACGAGCGCTCACAGGCCCGGGAAGGGAGAGACGCTCCTCCCTCTTCAGGAGGGGGTATGCGTGAACATCCCTTTGCTGCACCGCCATCAAGGGTAGTGAGGGAGGAGGTCCCACTGGCACGGTTTCGGGCAGTAAAAAGTGCCCTCCACGTGCCAGTGTTCTCTACATGCACTTCCGGGAAGAAGGGAACCGGGGTGGGGGGCTGAGAACCTTCCCTTTGCCACTCCGCGGAACCAATCATCCAACCTTGAGGGCTCAGGACACGGTGGAGCATTCCACACGAGCCCGACCCTGTTGGCGGCCCAGGAAAGCATAGCCATCATTGCCGGGTCTGATTCGGGCACAGCTGTCACTCCCGAAGGAGGCAGCCGTGCCGAATCATCATCCACGAAAGCGTCAGGCTCACCCTCCGATGCAGCGATCGACATCCGGTCATCCTGGGGAGCCCTGAAAGATACGGATGGTACACACCTCTGGGGCGGTCCATCACGCTCCCCCAGCAGCTCTACTGGCTGCAGAGTGCGGGAGGAGGGAGGGTTCCCAGGGGTTGGTTCCCCGAGGGAAGCGCGCTCACCGTAATCCTCAAACCACCAGTGCCACCGCCCGAAGCAACCCTCAATTTTTTTCAAGAGGACTGGAACGAAGCAGCAGCACTGGGACTCCGCCCCCTTGCAGGAGGCGTAGTCTAGATCGCAACCCGCCCCCTTGCAGGAGGCGGAGTCTAGATCGCAACTCCGCGATGGTCATCTTCCTCATAACAAAGACTTCTCAAACAATGTCATCTTTGCATTAAAAATGACATAATTGAGTGAATGACACTTCATGTCAGCTGTTATAAACATGCATAAACCCTCCTTCATATTCATGATGTGTTATGTCACGATTATGAAGGCGTGTTAGGGGAGGCAGAGACAACAGGGACCCAAGAGCAGATAAAGTGCAAACAGAATTTATTGTCCGAAGGGTAAAGGAAATCAAAACAAAACATAAAATAACTGGTAGCCGAGCCACCAAGTAGAAGGGCGAGACAGAGGCGAAATCCAATGGGCAGGCGGGGGTCAAAACCAGAATCGGACCAGCATATACAGGGCAAAACCAAGGCAACAGTCCAGAGAGAGAGCAAGAGGGTCAAAATCCAGGTGAGCCAGCCGAGGAACGAAAAGGAACAGGAAACTGGGCAAATGAACAACAAAACAGGGTAAAATAACCAGAGAAGGCTTTTAAACGTTAGGTGCAATAAAAAACAAGATCTTCAGACAAGAGGACAGAGGTGTAGCGGACGGAAACCAAAACACACTGACAGAGAACCAAAGAAAGAGAGGAGTATAAGTAGTGGAGAAAATCAGTGCAGAAGATGGGGAACAGGTGTGTGAGTAATGAGAGAGAGAGAGAGTGCTGATTAGAATGGGGTTCAGCTGTGATGGTAAGGTGAGGTGACAATTAAGACACAAGACAACCACAGCAGAAAGATCAAACCAGAGTCCTGACAAGGTGTCATGTCAGTCTTATGCACACCCCTTCAATAAAGTGTTACCCTTTTGTCTTATCAATTAAAACTTTTATTTCCTCACAATGTTTTTCAGTTTCTTGTCAAATATGTCAGTGTTAACACTTACATTTATAGTAAAATTAATTCTATTGTATGGCTTTGTTTTGATAGATTCACCCATTCATCAGAAACCAAGTCGTTTTAACCAGGAAAGACTTCAAGTATGGCGGAATGTGAAGGTAACTATGCATATTATATATAGTGTACATACTAATGTATTGTTGCCCTGGTAAGAAAACTCTTTATTGCCGTATGTATCAGGTACAGGAGTGAAGCTTGTTCTGTTGTCTTCAGCATCTGCATGTGCTTCTCTGGGGCAGAGCGTTAACACTGACCATTACATACCATGACTAGAAGTCTTGCAATTGACCCTTCACAAAACCCGCCGCCTGTTGCTACGCCTGACAACCCATGCGCTACACGCCACACATCATGTTCTCACGCAGTGAAAAATACATCGGAGCAAAGAGGACACTGACAACATATGAAACAGTTTCATATTTAAAATATTGTAGTTTTTTAAAGCACTTAATCAATAAATAGCGTCTAGTGTGTGTTTAATGTGTCGCTCCTCCATCATCTCTTCATACTAGTTCATTTATAGCATCAAATAAACATGAATGAACATCAGAAGGAATGTTGTTTCAAGACGTGATTCAAGTTCACCAACGTTCATCTACTGACTCCCCTGACCGCTTTGATGACAAAAAGGGTTATGATTGGTCAGATCGCCTGTCAATCAAACTGTTTGGGAAGGGTCAATTTCTTGCAGGTGTGGCATGATGAGGCGACTCTCATATGCCAATATATACAAAGTAGCGACTACACCTGCAACCTGAATCAGCTGGGGAAATATCAACTAAAGGCATTTTATCAACATTTCTTCACACAATCACCGAACAATGAGACATGAATATGCAAAAAAAACAACACTTTATTAAATCGTAATAAATGGTTTAAATGGAAGGAATCACAAATCATTTAGCAATGCAATGCTGGTGGCAGCCAACTAAACTACTATTTAGATAGAAAACAAATTGATCACCACACAACAACAATTCTCGCCCTGAGCTGGGCTGCGTCCAGAGGAGGGCAGGGTGAGCAGTGGCCTTCAAAACAACCCCAAACACACACTTGATGCAATCCACACCACACACTTTTACGAAAGGAGATTTTCCACCCTCCGAGAATGGCCAGCCTGCCCACTTCAGGTCACTCCAGCTCCTACAGAAAGATAAAAGGGGGAAAAAAAAGTTAGTTACAACGACAAAAAAAAAAGAAAAAAAAAAAAACAGGAATCAAAACAGCACTAATTATGAGTCTCACCACAATGAACAAAACCAAAACAGCCAAAAGATTTCACGGGAAAAAGAAACTATTATATTAAAAGGGGCTCAAATATTATATATACTTGGCTATAAAAAACAAAAATAACACTAAACAGAACCGTACAATTACGAGATTAACAAACCAAAAAAAAAAGAATTCCACTTGAGGAACAGATTAAACTAAATAAATCCAAAACACACTTTGACAACATAAAAACAAAACAAACAGAGCAAATCAAATCAAATCTAACAAAACCCAAAATAAATAGTAAAGAAAGAAAATAAAGCAAACAGCAGCGTTGAGACTGGGTCATGCAGTGATAGACCTCACCCCATTTGCCTGAAATACACTGAACAATTACATTAAAATAACGTACATTCAGGACGACCACAGAGACAAAAGTGGGTTTACACACCAACAAGCAGGACTTCCGCTCAGATATCTGTCAAACCAGTTCCTTACAGTTCACTGACCAGAAATATAACGCACCACACATACACCCATAAACTCATCAGCATTCTGTGCACACACCTGAAAATAAAAATAATAATAATAAAAACACACTTTACACACCCAGCAGGAGAGCAGCAGCCCCTCTCAACACGATTTCCTTTCAAACAGGAACTCTATAGCGGTAACGCAGAGGAGCCGACCCTCTTAAGCTTCTCCTCTAATCATTTATAAATGATAAATAATTGTTCATTTTACATTTTTCATCATTTAGCAGACACTTTTATCCAAAGCGACTTACAAGGGGAGCAATCAGGGGTCAGGTGTCTTGCTCAAGGTCACTTTAGTCATGGTATTGAAGGTGGAGAGAGTGTTGTTCATTCACAATCCCCACCTTCAATTCCTGCCGGCATGGGAATCGAATCGGCAACCTTCAGATTACAAGCCCGACTCCCTCACCACTAGGCCATGACTACCCTCATAGCCACTACACTACGGAAACAAGACTGTTCATGAAGGCTGGAAGTAAAAAATAACAACAACAAAAACACCTTATAAACAGGTTTTCCTTTACAAATGATATTAGAGACATTAGAGAGAAACTAGAGAGATTTAACTCAGACTGAAGAGTCAAACATTATTAAATGCCCATGAGAAGGATGAAATACTAGTGCAATATTAGAAATTGTAAAGTTGATTCATGATCGTGAGGACTCGCAAGTCGAATCACACCAGTCCGACTACTTTTTGTCAAAGTTTAGCAGTTTCTGTACTGGGGAAAACAAATTTTAAACTTCAAATAAAAGTAGTTTTTATTATTATAATTGTGAAAAGAAGTCTTTCATTTAGTCAAATAGCTCTGTAAATAGAAAATAAAATAGTAAAGCTCTGCAGCATCGACTGCATAAACATTTGCGTTGAGTCAGTATCTGATCTGGATGGAGACTCGATGGCGCTGTATGTTGTAAGATCTTCTGGATGTGTGTCTGAAGTTTCTCTGGTCAGCTGGATTGAGGTCAGTTCAGTGTTAACAATGTGTTTCTCATGTAAGGACACTGTGGACTGCTGAATCCAGACTCCACCTGCTACTTGAACTCAGTTCTTCAGACGCTCTTCATGACGAAGGAATTCAGGGAACATGTCAAGAGGTAAAGAAACATCTTTCACTTCCTGCAGTAAAAACAACAGTGATCGATAAACACTCCATGTCTTCTGTAGTGATTCATCTGGTGATAACTTCATTAAAGCGCTGAAGGATTTGTTCAGTGAATTGGAAAAGCGAGAGGAAACTGCAGTTTCAGCAGCTGAGGTCACAAAGAACCTCGGCATTGAAGGTTGGTCTCTTTTATTGCTGTTTCCAGCATTCAGTCAATATTCTTGTTGATAAAAGTTATTCAATCAGTGTTTGATTGTTATTTTCTTTCTCTCCATCAAACCCAAAGTTCATAAACAAGCAGACGCAGCAGAACTTCTACATTTGATCATTAGAAAGACTCCTGGATCTTCTGAGGTAACTAGTTTCTTCTGGATTGTTCTGTCATCTTTTGTGTCAGTGTTCAATGACTTTCATGAGGAGCATCTGTCATTCACAGCAGTTCAGCTCTGGAAGTGTTTCTCCAGAGGAACATCACAGTCATTGTTGGCTCATGTTTGGTTTTGTTCTCTTTCACTGAGATCTTCTGCTTCTTCAGTGTCAGTACAAACTTCCTTCACATGGACCCTTGACCAGTGCTGGAACTGATTGACAATCATTCAGTGAATCCTACAGTAAAGCAGACTGAAGTCTAGTTAACGTCTCTTCAGAGTTCCTACACGGATACAGATGGGAGCGTTTGAAAGCGGCGTCTGTCAGTGGATATATCAGGGTTCTCCTGATAGACGCTTTCAAACTCTTCCGTGTGTGTCTGTGTAAGACAAGCGTGACGCTCAAGTCCTGAAGAGTGAAGCCAAAGTGTGATGATCCCAGTATATAAACCCCGTCCTCTCCATGTGATTTAATGGGATTAGAGACAAACTAAACAATAGACCTTTTATGCAAAAACCGTAAACACGTCAGAGAAGCGTAAACCCAGTTCCGGTGTAAGCTTTGTTGACGGCAAATGGCAGCTAGAGTGTTTGACTAGCCTGACTTTTCTTTCGAAGTTCACCAGCGAAATTAAAATTATATTATATCATTATATTTTTTATATATTATATCATATTTACGTTACACACACATTCACAGACACACACACTCTCACTAACTCAGTCACTCACTCGCAGACAGGCGCGCACACACACACACACACACACACACATATATTGACAAGCGTTAATTACGCATTATTAATTAAGCATTATGAACAATCTTCCCTGCAGGTGTGTGTGTCACGTAGTCGTGATCCATTCTTACTGCCTTAGCCACCATGTCGCTCTCTTCACAGCATCGCTGGATCGACTGACGTTTACATTTACATTTAGTCATTTAGCAGACGCTTTTATCCAAAGCGACTTACAAGTGAGGAAAACAAACAAGCGATTCTTCATGAATTGGCAAATAACACAGGAAGTGCTCACAATACAAGTTTCATAGGAGCAAGTTTTGACGTTCTTTCATAGACTGACTCCCTTCTCAAAGGAGCAGTAAAATTGTTCCAAGGGAATCGGCTCGGGACAACACCACGGGACCAACAGAGTCATCCAGAGCGAAGTGCCGTCTGCAGACAGTGCTACCTCTTTTGACATTAAAACTGTTCCCTTCCTCTCTTCGGATCGCCTGTATTCAGGTTTCAGGTTTGGATCCACAGGAAACGAATGAAATGAAAGGTAAGGCTGTTTTTGGGTGGAACACGAACAGCCTGGACCACAACAGAAACTGCGGCTCTTTGACTCTGACATTTTTCGTATCTGCCGCTACGACAACAGGAAGTTCTAATGCATTTCAATGACGTATTTCCGTTCGAAAAATGCGGAAGTGCGTAAAAGGTCTATTGAATTACACTTGCAGTACAGCTTCACAGTAATAAACAGGAAAACAGCAGAATCAGTTGAAACTCAGCTGTGGAGATTGTGCTGTAAAGCAGCTCTACAAGACCGTGATGATTTAGCTCAACTTTATCTGTATCACCTGATTCTATTGCCACAGTTGTGCTTTGAGTTCTGCTGTTAATTAGGGTATTAGATTAATTATATAAATATTTTTCTTTTAAATAAATATATTTTATATTGAAAGACTAACTCTCTCTCCTCAACCACTTTTTGTCATGTGACACAATTAAAGGTTTAAAAACTGCAGAGAATGATTATTTTAACATCATTAAAGCATCTGTAATAAATCTGTTTTGTTGACACCTTTGTAGTTTTTTAAGGGCACTGAGAAGAGCACAAGAAAATGCAAGACATGCAGAGACAAACAAGAATCCTGTCAGAGTCTTCTCTCATTGCAAGTCTCTTTTGAAGGCTATCAGGATGTGGTAAGCAGATCTTTGCTCATCTGAATTGATCTAAGAATGTTTAAATGCACTGATTCTCTAATGTTTTCTGTCAGTTGTTCATACGTCACTCTCATGATGAAGATAATGGTGAAATTTAGATTAATTATTCTAAATGTTTGGTAAAGTAAACCTTTAATTCAAACACATAAAAATGGCATTTAATTTAGTTCATTTGAGCACTTTGTAATATCCAGTAAACAACCAAAAGCTTTTTCTTGTCCAAATAACACTCATGAAGCTTCATGAAGCGCAGCTGATTGGTTCCTGCTGTACTCCACCTTAAAATACAGCATTTGCTGTAGCAGTTGCAGCACACTTTCAGAAACCCTCCACCTTCCCCAGCTCCACCTGTCCAGATCTGCTGCAGGGGATTCATGTGTGGCTCATATTGGCAGAAGAACGTCCCGTACTTGCTCTGTAGCAGCAGAAATAGATCTATTCTGACCAAACCAAACAACATCATCATATCCATCACCATGAGAAACACTCAGAGTTGAGCTGAGAGACATAAATACTGTGTCAATGTCCACAGTTTTATTAATCATAAGAATGAGGGACTCTGATCTGATCAAGACTCAATATGACACATTTAGAGCTTCTTATCCAAACAACATGGATCTTTACTCCATTGATAATTGAAACACAACTTCAGTGAGACTCTGTTGAATATATGTCTATATTTTAAATATATATTAATGTACAAGTACATCACATTAATTGAATGATCAGTGAATCTGAGCTGGATCTGATTCATTTAGAAATATTTCTTTCCATTTAGAAAGCTGCTGTAAAGGCACATATTGATCAATTGTGTGGAGAGTATAAGATGACTTGTTTTCGCTGTAAGAGCAACACCGTCTGGAAAAGGGCAAGTATCTTTTCTATCAGGTAATATCTGTTTTAATGTGAAATATAGTGTGGATTGATTTACATTTAAGTAAATCAGTTTAAAATGGTTCTGTTAACAGTAAAACTGCAGTAATAAACTCTTCCATACTATAAATAAAAAGTAAATACACAATAGCATTTTCTAAGCTGAAATACTGAAAAGTTATAAAAACTGGGTGATCATTTAATAATAATGTCTTTTGATTTGTTAACTCCTCTGGCAGACAGGTCCATGAGGTCGTCACATATACTTTGTTTGGGTATTAAACTAGTTAGTCATCATTTGTTGCTGCTTTTGCATCGAATTGTTCAATGCTGTATTTGCTTCATGAATCCTTTGTGAAGAAAGAAAGCACAACTCATTCATGATGGGATGTTTTATTAAATTCTTGCAGTGTATTATCAACTACATTATTTTCTCTACAGGAAAGGAAGATTATCAACTTTCCAGAAATACTGATTATCCAGGACTACAAAAAAAGTGACCTGAAAGTGAAGATTGATTCTCATATTGAGGTACTGAAATAATTTGTTCCACAGCTCTACAGAGTTTAGCTCCAACCTTAATTAAACACACTTGATCCAGCTGATCCAGTCCTTTGGTCTTATTTTAAAGTGACGGGTATGTGTGTTGGAGCAGGGTTGGATCTAAACTCTGTAGGGCTGTGACCCTCCAGAAACTGAGTTTGACACTATCAATATTTTTTTGAGGTCATTTAAAGGCATTATCTGTGCCACTTTCTGTTCTGCGTACCCAAGAGAGTTTGGTAAGGGTCAAAGGTCATCACTTCCAGAAGGACTCTGAGTTGAATTGTCCTGGTCACATTCCCCTAAAAATAAACAACCCCTGCAAGTACAATCCGTTAAAAGGTAATATCTTTTTCCTTCAAGGCTGAGTTTTGTCAGGACCCAGGTTACTTTAAACCAGCGGTTGGGTTTATCCATATTTGACCCAAACATGTAGAGTGAAAACTACATCCACACAGAGCACTGACAAACTCCTACCATGATTCATTGTCACAGTTTGACAGTGACATATGTTGATATAAACCCCACAAATCACATATACAGGTGTGTTAGTGGATACGTGTAATGCATTATTGACCTTCAAGACCATAAACACAGTTGTCTTTACAGGTCTAAAACAGCTATCATAAGAGCAGAATAAAGTTCAGACTTAGTTCCCTTTCTACAAAATATGACTCCTGGTTAATATTTGAATGAGCAAATTACAAACCAAGAACATATTTATTCTCAGGAAGTTTAAATGAGCTAAATGAGTAAACTCTGCTACTACATTCTGGATGTAGATTAGAAGAATCTCAGATACAAAATACAGACATTGACATGTCAGTTGTGGCTTAAATCATGAGAACGACACAAGAGAATATAACGGACTTTACATAGAGTAATCTAGTACACAACCAAAGATTAAAGCGAGACTGAACACTGAACGAAAGGAACAAAGATCTTAAATACACAGAGAGCTTAACTTAATATACTTAACAGATTAATCGGATACCATGGAAACTAATATGACCACATGCAAATACAGAAACAGGCAACAGGTCAATATACAGGAAGGTATTCCAAACAAGCAAAAAATTAAGAACACAGGCAAAAGAGTAATCCAAGAGACACACAATAAATCCAAAACCGAGAGACGTGAACCAGGACTGATGCTCAGAGATGCAGTAGTTACTCTAGACATTCAAGACCCAGTGAAGAGTGACTGAATGAACCGGTTTATACTAGGAAATGAGCAACAGCTGAATGTAATCATGATGGGAAATGGAGTGTGTGACAGTGAGGCAATAGTCCGGCGTGGAGTGTCCTCTGGTGCCATCAAGAGCTCTCCAGCTGCTGATCCTGACAGGAGTGGCTTTATTGCATCAGATACAGGTCACTTTACTCACAGCTGATTGGTCGAGCTTTGGTTTGTGATCTCTAACCCAGAATAAAACCAGCGTAAGTTACCATAGCAACTAAACCCACTAAAAACCAATCCACCTTCATAAGCCCCAAAAACCAGAGTTTGCTCAAATGAATCTTGAACTTATCTGGTAGAAACTGAACCGGCTTTGTGCAACAGGCCACAGGAACACAGTGAACACAAGTCAACAGACTCGTGAC
This sequence comes from Opsariichthys bidens, assembly GCA_037194245.1. Lineage (NCBI taxonomy): Eukaryota > Metazoa > Chordata > Actinopteri > Cypriniformes > Xenocyprididae > Opsariichthys > Opsariichthys bidens. The sequence continues at coordinate 1,374,206 of CM074290.1, read as the reverse complement.
ATTATGATTTCCAGTTCATTATATAATACAATAAGAGGGATTGTAGATCCTGTCCTTCAGCAGTTACTGAGAACTGACTTGACTGACTAAAAAACTGTAATGGCTTTAATTATAAAGACAATATAAAACTTGTGTAATATTAGTGCAGATTTGACACAGTGACATTATTTTTGACTGGATTCTTCCTGTTATATTGCAGGTTTCCTCTGTCAAGTATGAACTCTATGCCATAATATACCATACTGGAACAAATAATGATGGACACTATTATGCAGACATCAATTGTGGTAAAATCTGGCATCGATTTAATGACCGCAATGTCTCAAAGGTATTTATATATTTATCTGTGTAAGTTAAGCACATGATTTGTTGTGTCACTGAAGTCTTTGTGTATATAATATTTCATGTGTTTTCATATAATCACTCAAATCTCTTATTTTTTTCTTAAAGATTACCGTGACCGAGAGCTCCGCACTCAGGTATCAGTGTTATTTTCTGATCACAGCAGCTTCTGTGACTTTGTTCATGACAGATATTATTGTTTTGTGAGTTCATATCTGAACAGATCTTAAAGTGTCTGTTTCTTCACAGTTCAGATGCCTATTTACTCGTGTACAGACGCAGAGAGTAAAGTGAGTATCACAGTATTTCATTACTGAAGTAAGAGAGAGTCAGTGACAGCATGAAGATCTCAATCAAGTGTTTATTGTCATATGCACGGACAAAAAGCATGTTTCCCTGTACAATGAAATTCTTACTTTGCCGTCCACAACAAATGTCACACAGTAAATAATAAATAATACAAAAATAAGAGCAATGAAGGCAATAAAGTGAGATAGTGCAGTTCTAGTAGTGCAGTAGTGAATGTGCAAGAGCAAAAATGTAAATCAATGTAAACAGTTATGTCCATGATTGCAAGCTCCTATCAGCTGTTTAGGAGTCTGATTGCAGAGGGGAAGAAAGAGTTCTTTAGCCTTGAAGTCCTCCATGTCACACTTCTGTACCTCCGTCCTGAGGGTAGAAGTGTGAACAGTCCGTGCTGGGGGTGGGAGGGGTCCTTGAGGATGGAAGCAGCTCTCCTGTGGACTCTGCGGTGGTATATGCTCTGCAGAGAAGGCAGTGGAGTCCTGGTGATCATCTGCGCAGTCTTCACCACTCTCTGCAGGCATTTGCGGTCTATGACAGTGGTGCTGCCATACCACAGAGTGATGCAGTTGGTCAGGACACTCTTGATGGCACAGCAGTAGAAGTTGCTGAGGATCTTAGGCGACATGCCAAACTTCCTTAGCCTCTTCAGAAAATACAACCAGTTGTGCTTTCTTGACCAGCTGTGTGATGTGAGGTGTCCAAGTGAGGACACCCAGGTATTTAAAGTTGCTCACCCTCTACACTTCAAGCTCCCGGATGAACAGTGCCTGATGCGTTCTCCTCTCCTTTCTCATGTCCACAATCATCTCCTTTGTCTTGTCCATGTTGATGGTGAGGTTGTTGTCTTCAGACCATGACACCAGACTTGCCATCCCCTTCCTGTAGGCTGCCTCGTCACCCCAGCGATGCATCCTATCATTGCGGTGTCGTCCGCGAACTTCAAGATGATGTTGTCCTTGTGGGAGGAGACACAGTCGTAGTTGACCAGGGTGTAGAGGATGGGGCTGAGTACAGGTATGAGTCCTTATTTTCCAGATGAGAGAGGGAATAGTGGATGGCAGCAATGGCATCCGAGGTGGACCTATTGGGCCGGTATGCATACTGCAGGGGGTCGATGGTGTCTGGAATGCTGCTCTGAATGTGGGCTAGCACCAGTCTCTCGAAACACTTCATGATAATTTGGGTGAGTGCCACTGGCCTGTAGTCATTCAGGCAGATGGGTGGGCTCTTCTTAGGCAGGGGGACAATGGTTGTGGTCTTAAACCACGGTGGTACGGTGCTCTGGCTGAGGGAGAGGTTGAAGATGGAGGTGAGAACATCAGCGAGCTCATTGGCACATGCTCTGAGGGCCCGCCCAGGAATGTTGTCTGGTCCTGCTGCTTTGCGGGGGTTGATCCTCCTCAGGGCTTTGTGTACCTGGGTTGTTGAGATGGTGGGTGGAGGGGAGGGGGGTTGGGTGGTCCAGGTGTGTGTGATCTCCCTCTCTGCCGTGTGGCTGGGGGCCTCAAAGCGGGTGTAGAACGCGCTGAGGTTGTCCGGCAGGTTGTCTGTTGAGGTGATGTTGTTGGTGGTGGTCCTGTAGTCTATGATGTGCTGCAGGCCTTGCCACATCCGCCCCAAATCAGCAGTAGAGTAGAAGCTGTCCAGCTTCTCTCTGTACCGCCTCTTGGTCGCTGTGATGGTTTTTTTCAGTCCTTACTTCGCAGCTTTGTACTCTGTCTCATTGCCTGATCTAAATGCAAGGCAGCGGGCACGCAGCATGTGACGTACCAGACTGTTTATCTAGGGCTTCTGGTTGGGAAACTTCCTGATTTGTATGGTGGGCACGATGTTATCGACACAAGTGCTGATGTACCCAGTCACATACTCAGCATAATCCTGTATACTGACGGAAGAGTCCTCCAGAGTGGCTGCAGCTTTAAACACATCCCAGTCTGTCAGAGCAAAACAGTCCTGCAGGGTGTTATCAGTGTCTGGAGTCCAGAGTTTAATCTGTTTTGTGACAGGGTGTGCTTGTTTCAGTCTTTGTCTGTAAGCAGGGTACAGGAACAAAGAGATGTGGTCTGAGTGTCCGAAATGGGGACGGGGAGCAGCCCTGTATGCACCACGTATGTTACTGTAAACATGGTCAAGAGTGTTCTTATCACGGGTTGGAATGTTCACATGGTGGTGCTATTTGGGGAATACAGTCCGTAAAATACACTGGTTGAAATCACCAGCAACAATAAAAATGGCTTCAGGATGAGCCGTTTCTAACACGCTGATGATGTCATGGAGTTTGCTGAGTGCTACCGTGGAGTTAGCTTGCGGGGGGATGCAAACAGCAGTAAATTCCCTCTGTAGATAATGAGGACAGCACTTCAGCAGTAAAAACTCCACATCTTGTGAGCAGTGCTCATCAACCAACTATTTCCACACCACGAGTTGTTGACAAACACACACACAACTCTCCCTTTAGCCTTACTGGACACGGCCATTCGATTGCCTCGGTGAAGCAAGTGTGTCTGTAGCTGAATGGTGTCCTCTGGGACTTTGTCTGAGAGCCAGTTCTTGGTGAAAATCAGCACTCTCTGATTTCCCAATGAGTTGTAATCCTGGCTCATAGCTCGTCCAGTTTGTTTTCCAGAGACCGCACATTCGCTAGCAAGAGGCTGGGTAGCGGTAGTCGGCTAGCGCAAGCTTTTAGGCTAGCATGGAGCCCTTCCCTCTTGCCTCGAAGCGCTCTCCTGGGGTCAGCTGACTCACTCAAGCCGGGTGCTTCCTGGTTCCCGGGATAGTTTTGGTGGTGACTGTGGGCAAACAATAAGTTGTAGGTCCAATAAAGCTACTGAAATCAAAATGTTGTGAGATGGCGATGTCCAATAATGCCTGTCGGTTGTATGTTATCAGTGCATAGCATTCGTGCATTGCAGGCAAAACAAAAAACACACAAAAAAGAAGAAAAGTCCGACATTTGAGCGTGGAGCGAGCAAACACGTCTTGTTGCAAATGTTCTGTCAATGAACATTTGACAGCATTTGTAATGCTGTAATGCTCAGACCTGTAATGTCAGACACTTCAATGTTTGTCCTCTTACAGTTACAGTACGATTCTCACAGAGTTCTCAGAGTTATATTTCAGTGTTGATGGCTTGATAAAGATGAACACTTGACTTGCTGAGTTTCAGTTCAGAAGCACAAACATGAGCACAGGATGAACTGTTAGGACTGAGATTGAGCCCGAAATCGCCTCTGAACTGAATGATTATGTGTTTTACCCATAATGACATCACAGCTGTTTAATTCTGTGGTTTTTGTACATCCTGTAGCTGTAACTGGAGTTATCTGGAAAAGTTCTAATAAGTTAATTATGTAAAACAAGCTATACATTGAAATAAGGTGCACATTGAAAACAAACACTGGGTCACTAAATGTTTAAATGCATTGCAAACAGGAGTGTTTGAGGGGTTGTAGGAATGATTCATGAACTCTGTGGAGTCCAGACTAGCCATTGTGTTTTAGAGGTTGAGAAGATGCATCTCAAACAACTGACCACTGTCCATTTCCATCTTAAATCCCAGTTTCAGACTGAAGCACAGAATCAGGCGTCAGAAGCTGACAAAGCAAGAGAAAGAGACCAGTTCTCTTCACAAGCTCGAGAGGAGGGACTCGTAACACAAGAATGCAGCTTTCCATAAATCCAGTAATCTTGCTTTGTCTTGTGCTTCACATGATTTCAGATTCACAAGAAAACACGTTTATAAATCAGCCTAGAAATATTGTTCACTGGTAAATATACATTTCAGAAAAGTACCAAACCTTCACACTGTTATTAAACTGAACTGAATCAACATTGAACTGAATTAATCTGAATTATGACTCTATTGTCTTCTGTGGAGTTGCTTCACTCCTGAATCTCAATTTACCTCATATTTGATGTTTGCATCATTGATTCTGTTAAACAATCTGTCCTTGTGGATCCAAAATGATCAATATTCATATTCATGCATTATATTAATCTTTCATATTAATCAATTAATGATTTATTGCTTATGATTTATCAATATTATCTTTGATTTCATATATTCATGTAGTCCTACTCCATATATTAATCCTCATCAGTATTTCTCTTTATTGTACTCATTTATGGTTCTCCTTCTTTCATCTCTAAGAATATTTTAGTATCTGCCATGTACTGCAGAAGAGATGATGTTTCACAACTTGTTGCTCATTTGAACTTGATGTTCCTTTGTATCAAAATATGTCTGTTTCCATTTCTGAGACATGAGATCATGTAAGATCTGCTTCATCTCTTCTACCTCTCATTTCATTCTCAAATATCTTCTTTTGTTCTCCTTCCTCTATATTCTGATATTCACTCTTCATCTGTTCCATACAATGCTCTGGATTTTATTATAGACTATTATTTACTTGAGTAATTTGTTTGTCTCTCTCTATATTTTTTTAACTTTATTTTTCCTTATTCAAATTTTATCTCTGACATAATCATTGTAATCACATAATCACTGTATAAAGCACTATATATACATAAATAAAAGTGAATTGAGTACCAGTTCTTATTGATGTTCTCATAAATCCAGGGAGTTTGCGAGGCTGTTTAACATCATGAACAGTATTCAACATTAGGATGGAAAAAAGCAGGAGTATGAAAGTTTTGAGATCTAAAACTGCTTCACTGTATAGTTATGTCATCCAGTCTCCATAAACTGGCCTGTCAATCATCCGGTCACAGTTTACACCCTTCTCTGATACTCATTTATTTACTTTTTTACATTTCTTCACATATGTATTTATTATTTTGGCAACTTTGGAATAGAAAATATGGATCATACTTATAAATCACACAAAGTGGTTTTTTATTAAGATCTAAAAATGCAGAAAGACTTTGTTCAATGAATAGGCCTAATGTTGCTGATTAAAGTATGAATATTGAGAATTATAGTAAATGACTGAACCTGGTCATATAAAATGAATAGATTAATTAAATAAAATGTATTTATATTGACAATATGAACTCGGATAAGTTTTTCAGCTTTATCTGAAGTCACGTGATCATCTGAGTGTTTTCTTGAGGAACAGCTCCATCTGCTGGTCATGAGTTCATCATGACAGTCAATGAGAGCTAATATATTTTATCATGTTTTGTTACATTACTTTTTTAAGGTACTACTATAATATAAATGCATACATACATTTCATACAATTTCTGTTTGGGGGCATAAAGGGTTAGTTCACCCAAACATATGAATTTTTGTTTGTTTTTCTAAACACAAAAGGTGATTTTGGTCAAGTTTGTCCTGCTGGTTTCTTTTTCCCTTTTTTTCCAAAACAATTGCGGCTGTCATCTTTCCTCGCAGGTCCTGCTCCACCACAAAAACTCTGCAGAAATGAAGAATCAGAAAAGTGCTGTAATAACTGTGTTTGAAATGACAATAATTAAAACAAACTAAACCTAAGATTTAAATAGATTTGTATTCATTCCTGTAGTTTACTCACTCGATGATTCCTTCCTCATCCTCCTCCTCCTGTAGGAGTCAGTGTTCATGTAAGTGTTTTTCAGGCTGTCACCAGCTGAGGGCAGTATGTGCACAGAGGGGTTTAAACAGCTTTGTTCACGTTTGCATCGTGGATACAGGACTGACAACAAGGAAGGCCGGTGGGTGCTTTACTTTGTTTAAAGGTTTCATGTAATGTGGCTTCAAAAATGTGAAGTTTTGAATGAAACAGAGACATGCCGTGCTGGTTGTGTTGTTGCTCATGGATGGAAAGGAGAAATCAGACTCTGAAATGGCTCTGGTGTTGATGGTGGAAAGGTTGTTACTGATAATTTTGCAAATGATGATGTTGCTGGTGATGAAAATGAATCACAAAAAAGAGTGAGAAAAATGACTGTAAAGAGGGTTGCTCTGCTCTTTGAAAATTTGAAAAAGACTAAAAAACAGAAGTTAAATCAAGTATACAAAATCTAATTTCTCTCAAAATCACAAATGAAACTACACCAGATATGGAAAACCAAATGAAGTGTTGCAAAGAGACTGAAGAACTGCATAATTCAATTGTTGAAATGCCGATACCTCCAGATGAGTCCGACAAGCAAAACAAATGAGTCAATGCTAAAATGGCTGAAGATCTGGGCTTACAAAAGATATCAGTGAATGATTGTCTGAAACTGGAAAATCATTGAATGTGGATAAACCTGTGACGTTTCATCCCATTATAGCAAAGCATCAAAAAGTTCAACTTTTTCTGCACAGATAAAGGCTATGGCAGAGGAAGAAAGACTTCACATTCAAAGTGAAAGACTAGCAGCCAACGATGCAAAGTTGTCAGTTTTAAGAACTAGTGATGTTGGAAGCTGTAAAAAGGCACCGTCCAATGATTCAAAATGTGGAAAATCACGCTCAATAAATCATAATTCACAAGTAGAGCTGCCTGTGAAGTTATAATTCACTGTTCAACCACACAACAAGCTTCAGACAAACAGGACAGTACAGCTCCTGCTCAAAATAATCCTGTCTCTCATTCACAATCAAAAACTCATTCTTCATAATCTCATGTTTATCCTCAAACTGACACTGGACAAGGTATTTTGTTCAACATTATGCAGCAACAGGCAATTATAACTGCTCAGCTTGTTTACCTCCTCCAATAATTCCAGTTTCCGATGGAGATCCATTAAAGTTTGCTGCTTTTATTCAAGCTTTTGAGCATGGAATTGAAAGAAAGACCACAAATGCACAAGATTGCTTGTGTTATCTAGAACAGTACCCTTGAGGACAACCGAGAGAATTGGTCAGAAGCTGCCAGCATATGGTGGCAGAACAAGAATTCGGAAAAGCCAAGAATTTGTTGAAGAAACACTTTGGTCATGAGTTGAAAATCACTGCAGCCTACATGGAAAAGGCTTTACATTGACCTACAATAAAACCATTATACTTATACTGTCATAAAATGCCCACATATTCCTATAATTTCCCCCCATATATTCATATAGTTATCTAACCTGAGTGGATCCCCCATTCCTGTTGAGTAATAATAATAATAATAAAACACTTCTATAATCAGTTAAGTTTGTGAAAATAATACACAAAAAAAGGATATTGCAAAACCCTATGAAATGACTTTAAAGATGTTAGTTGCAAAAAAATCAAGTCAAGTGTTCATCTTCACCAAGCCATCAACACTGAAATATAACTCTGAGAACTCTGTGAGAATTGTACTGTAACTGTAAGAGGACAAACATTGAAGTGTCTGACATTACAGGTCATTCTTCAGAAGAATGAATGCCTTCTGCACAACTACAAATGCTGTCTGTCACATGTAATGATTGTTGACTGTCGTCTCTCAGTTCACTGTTTCCCACATTTACACAGTCACTTTGAGCTCTTCATCTGTTGCCAAGCTAGAAGAGTTACTGGTTGCTCATTACAATCATAATTTGAGTGAGAAATCTTCAGACAATGATTTCAAAATATCTAGAGGTGATCAAAGGTTTATGGAGATAATGGATCAGTGAGTTAGCACTGAAAGTGGTCGTTACTGTATTGACTTGCCCTTCATCAGGCATGTGACTTCAATGGTAGACATTCAGGTCATGTTCCATCGAGTGAACGCATCACACGAGAATGTGGATTTTCTTCGTTTTCTGTGGTGACCCAACGGTGAATCTATGCAAAGCTTCACAGAATACAGAATGAAAGTCCATCTGTTTTGAGCTATTTCATCGCCAAACTGTTGCAATTTTTCTTCAAGAACACATGCTGAAGATTACAAATATTACTTTTCAAACAAAATACACATAAATATGCTATATAGATGACTGTTTAACGTCTGTTCCCACTGAAGAGGAGGCCCTTCACATAGTTAAAGACTGAACTCTGTTCCACAGGAGGATTCCAGCTATCCATATGGATCAGTAACGGCCGTAATGCATTAGCAAGTATTCCAGAAGAGCATCTGTCAAAATCAACATAAAATGTCAACCTAGATATAGACAGTCTGCCTGTAGAAAGAGCTCGTGGGTTGCACTGGTGTGTGGAATGCGGGGAATTTTGTCAGTTATCAGTTCTAATTACGATCATTTGGGATTTCTTTCACCGCAAATACTGACTTCTAAGTTGTTGTTAGAGGAATTGTATAAAAGAAACATTGGATGGGAGAATGAAATGCCACAATCCCTTTCATGTCAGTGGTCAGAGTTCCTGCAAGATCTCAACAGGGTGGCTATGGTGAAGGTTGTAACGGTGTAACCGTTACCATTTTTTTTATTGGATTTTTTTATTATTTCTGGAGGTAAATGAAATCAGAAGTAATGCCATTAGGAGCCGCTTGAGGGCGATAGTGTGCATTTACTGCCAGATTTCCCGATATAAGCCCAGGTTAGGTGCCAAGCAAGTAGAGAAGACCACATGGTTGAACTATTGCTACCTATGTCTTCTCGATGATGTCCTGTTTGAGAACTCTTTGAGAGTTTGTGCTCAATAAAGGACTTCTTTTCCTCTTATTATTTCTTTTCCTCAAATTCATGCCTCGAGTCGTGGAAGGCAAGGGCTACACACTCACTTCGCTACGACGCATGGCCAACCGATAGAGTGGAGGATCAAACACTTTCAACTGTTCACTGTGGATTCATTGCATCGCACTCAAAATACCTCGGATTCATTTCATCGCACTCAAAATACCTCGGATTCATTTCATCGCACTCAAAATACCTCGGATTCATTTCATCGCACTCAAAATACCTCGGATTCATTTCATCGCACTCAAAATACCTCGGATTCATTTCATCGCACTCAAAATACCTCGGACTTGTATTACATCTCATCAATTAAGTCAAGTCAAGTCAAGTCATCTTTATTTATATAGCGCTTTTTACAATGCAAATTGTGGCAAAGCAGCTTTACATTAATAAGAAAATGGGGTCATTGTGCAGCTTATTCTATGTATTATTGATTCTTTCCGTTGCAAATATCAATAGTTATTAGTCTAGTTAATTTAGGTATATCAGCACTGCAGAAAACAGTGACGTAATCGTCCGGCTCAGCTCAGTTTGTATACAACGACACCAATGCAGGCATATCAAAAACACTGCTGAATATCAAGCAAGTGTCCCCAACTTAAGCAAGCCAAAGGCAACAGCGGCAAGGAACCAAAACTCCAACAAATGGAGAAAAAAACCTCGGGAGAAACCAGGCTTAGTCGGGGGGCCAGTTCTCCTCTGGCCAACAGTGAACACTTGTCCGATACGCAACAGTCAAAATATTTAATCTAGTTCCATCTAGTTTAAGATCTTTTTGATCACGCCGGTATGGGACGGTTTGTTGGGATATGTGCCACTGGCTGATGAGTCGGTAAGGTCTTAACAAAGGATGAGCTCGTTCACACAGTCTCCGCCGACACCACAGGGCCACATTGCTGCCGCACACAGGCACAGGTTCCCCGTCCGACCCGGACACGGCCCAGATCCAGCCAATCACGTTAATTGGTAAACCTCAGGATAAGCAGAGAGACAAAAAGTTAGCGTAGACGCCATTCTTCTTCTGATGTACCGAGTACATCTGGTGTTCCCGGAAGTGTTCCCGGTTCCGGCTGACCTGATCTATGCAGCCTAACAATCCTTTAACGGATATGAAGACAAAAGTTTATAGTGCGTCATGTGTATGTCAGGTTAAATAGATGCGTTTTTAGTCTAGATTTAAACTGACAGAGTGTGTCTGCTTCCCGAACAATGCTAGGAAGATTGTTCCAGAGTTTAGGTGCCAAATAGGAAAAGGATCTACCGCCTGCGGTTGATTTTGATATTCTAGGTATTAACAACTGGCCAGAATTCTGAGATCGTAATAGACGCGAAGGACTATAATGCATTAAGAGGTCACTCAGGTACTGGGGAGCTAAGCCATTTAGTGCTTTGTAAGTAATTAGCAAGATTTTAAAATCTATACGATGTTTAATAGGGAGCCAGTGCAGTTTTTACAGAACTGGGCTAATATGTTCATATTTCCTGCTTCTAGTAAGGACTCTAGCAGCTGCGTTTTGGACCAGCTGTAATTTGTTTATCACGCGAGCAGGGCAACCACCCAATAGAGCGTTACAGTAATCTAGTCTCGAGGTCATAAACGCATGAACTAGCTGTTCCGCATTTGTCATTGAGAGCATATGTCGCAATTTAGATATATTTTTAAGATGGAAGAACGCGGTTTTACATATGCTAGAAATGTGGCTTTCAAATGAAAGATTGGTATCAAAGAGCACACCCAGGTTCCTAACTGACGAAGACGACTTAACAGAGCAGCCATCAAGTGTTAGACAGTATTCTAGGTTTTTATGTGCTGAAGTTTTTGGTCCAATAATTAGAATCTCTGTTTTTTCTGAATTTAGTAGTAGGAAGTTACTAGTCATCCAATTTTTTATATCAGCTACGCATTCTGTTAATTTTGAGAATTGGTAGGTTTCGTCAGGGCGTGAGGAAATATAGAGCTGAGTATCATCAGCGTAACAGTGAAAGCTAATGCCATGCTTCCTAATGACATCTCCCAAGGGTAGCAATGTACAGAGTGAAAAGCAACGGTCCTAGAACTGAGCCTTGTGGTACTCCATATTTAACTTGTGATCGAAATGACATCTCTTCGTTTACTACTACAAACTGATAACGGTCAGATAAGTATGATTTGAACCATGCCAATGCAATTCCACTAATTCCAGCATAATTTTCTAGTCTATTCAAAAGAATATTGTGGTCGATAGTGTCAAAAGCAGCGCTGAGGTCTAGTAACACTAATAGAGAGATACAACCATGATCTAATGATAAGAGCAAATCATTCGTAACTCTAATGAGAGCAGTCTCAGTACTATGGTACGGTCTAAATCCTGACTGGAAATCCTCACAGATACCATTTCTTTCCAAGTAGGAACTAAGTTGAGATGATACTGCCTTTTCTAGTATTTTTGACAGAAAAGGTAGATTGGAAATCGGTCTGTAATTGACTAATTCACCAGGATCAAGTTGTGGTTTTTTAATAAGAGGTTTGATAATAGCCTGCTTAAAATTTTTCGGTACGTAACCTAGTGATAAAGATGAATTAATGATCTTAAGAAGAGGATCTATGACCTCTGGAAGCATCTCTTTCAATAGCTTAGTCGGTATAGGGTCTAACATACATGTTGTAGATTTTGATGATTTAACAAGTTTAGACAATTCTTCCTTTCCTATGGCAGCGAATGAATGGAATTTTTCCTCAGGGATACAACAATCCACTGTCTGATGTGATACTGTAGTAGACAGTTGCATGGCTATAATTTTCTCTCTAATGTTGTCAATCTTGCAAGTAAAGAAGTTCATAAAGTCATTACTGCTGTGCTGTTTGGAAACATCAGAAGTTGAGGCTGTATTTCTTGTTAATTTAGCCACTGTATTAAATAAATACTTAGGGTTGTGTTTATTTTCTTCTAAAAGATTTGAAAAATAAGCAGATCTAGCGGTTTTTAAAGCCTTTCTGTACTCCATCATTTTCTCTCTCCATGAAATCCGAAAAACTTCTAGTTTTGAATTCTTCCAGCTGCGCTCCAGTTTTCTGGCTGCTCTCTTAAGGGCCCGAGTGTGCTCGTTATACCATGGCGTAATATCCTTAATCTTTTTTAAGCGCAAAGGAGCGACAGAGTCTAGAGTGTTCGAAAAGAGAGCGTCAATAGTTTCTGTTGCAACATCGAGTTCTTCTAAGCTGTCTGGTTTGCTAAGATGATGAAACTGATCAGGAAGATTATTTATAAAGCAATTTACATCCAATTACAAATTACCCAAATACAATTACATCCTTCATCATACCAGGACCATTGACGTTAAGTGCTTTCTTGACTTTACAACGACACAAAGTTTAGTTTTGTTTTGTTTTGTTCATTTATTGTTTCATGGTAAATATGCACCGGTGAGAATAAAAAAAGGACCAAGTATATTTGTTGAGGGAGTGAAGTTGTTTTTCAGTACTGTATAAATTTCTGTTGAAGCCCTCGGAGTAATACTTTAAAAAAAAAAAAAAGAGGAGGTATTACAAGGTGGACAGACCTGTTTCCTGTTGTTTGAAGATACAAACGACTGATCTTCAAAGAATAAGTGCACATACACCCTGTTTGGGCTCCTTTTGAATAGATAATTGTAGTTACACACCAACAATTATGTGGGCGGTGTGTATAGGAACAGTGTTCATGTAAATGTATTTCACCCCACCAGGTGGGGGCAGTATGTGCTCAAAGGGTTTTTAAACAGGTGTTTCTTAGACAAATAGTAGTCTTGATGGAGGAGGAACACATACAGTTTTTTACCGCACAAACAATAGAAGCCACAACATTCACTGTCATCGTCAAAGTAGGTTATCAGAACATTATCAAATATATTAGCTCTCATTGACTGTCATGATGCACTCATGAATGACCAGCAGATGGAGCTGTTCCTCAAGAAAACACTCAGATGATCACGTGACTTCAGATAAAGCTGAAAAACTTACCCGGGTTCATATATATATGAATGTGTTCCTCCATGTTGTTCATATAAATACCTTTTATTTCATTAATATGTTCATTTTATATGACCAGGTTCAGCCATTTACTATAATTGTCAATATTCACACTATAATCAGCAACATTAGGCCTATTCATTGAACAAAGTCTTTCTGCATTTTTACATTTTCATAAAAAAATCCCTTAGTGTGATTTAAAAGTATGATTCATATTTTCTACGGAATTCCAAAGCTGCCAAAATAGTAAATAAATACGTATATGAAGAAATGTAAAAAAGTAAATAAATGAGTATCAGAGAAGGATGTATACTGTGACCGGATGATTGACAGGCCAGTTTATGGAGACTGGATGACATAACTATACAGTGAAGCAGTTTTAGGTCTCAAAACTTTCATACTCCTGCTTTTTTCCATCCTAATGTTGAATACTGTTCATGATGTTAAACAGCCTCGCAAACTCCCTGGATGACGCTGACTCTGCATTTATGAGAACATCAATAAGAACTGGTACTCAATTCACTTTTATTTATGTTTTATTTATTTATATACTGTATAGTGCTTTATACAGTACAGATGAAAAAACTGATCTGAGATCCAGACAGTCCAGCTGTCAGAGATCAAATTTGAATAAGGAATAATAAAGTAAAAATTATAGAGACAAACAAATTACTCAAGTAAATAATAGTCTATAATAAAATCCAGAGTATTGTATGGAACAGATGAAGAGTTTAGATCAGAATATAGAGGAAGGGAGAACAAAAGAAGATATTTGAGAATGAAATGAGAGGTAGAAGAGATGAAGCAGATCTTACATGATCTCATGTCTCAGAAATGGAAACATATTTTGATACAAAGGAACATCAAGTTCAAATGAGCAACAAGTTGTGAAACATCATCTCTTCTGCAGATACTAAAATACTCTTAGAGATGAAAGAAGGAGAACCATAAATGAGTACAATAAAGAGAAATACTTGACAATATGATGAGGATTAATATATGGAGTAGGAGTACATAAAAATATGAAATCAAAGATAATATTGATAAATCATAAGCAATAAATCATTAATTGATTAATATGAAAGATTAATAAAATGCATGAATATGAATATTGACCATTTTGGATCCACCAAGTACAGATTGTTTAACAGAATCAATGTTGGAAACATCAAATATGAGATAAATTGAGATTCAGGAGTGAAGCAACTCTACAGAAGACAATAGAGTCATAATTCAGATCAATTCAGTTCAATGTTGATTCAGTTCAGTTTAATAACAGTGTGAAGGTTTGGTACTTTTCTGAAATGCATATTTACCAGTGAACAATATTTCTAGGCTGATTTATAAACATGTCTTCTTGTGAATCTGAAGTCATGTGAAGCACAAGACAAAGCAAGATTACTGGATTTATGGAAGTTCTTGTGTTACGAGTCCCTCCTCTCGAGCTTGTGAAGAGAACTGGTCTCTCTCTCTTGCTTTGTCAGCTTCTGATGCCTGATTCTGTGCTTCAGTCTGAAACTGGGATTTAAGATGGAAATGGACAGTGGTCAGTTGTTTGAGATGCATCTTCTCAACCTCTAAAACACAATGGCTAGTCTGGACTCCACAGAGTTCATGAAACATTCCTACAACCCCTCAAATACTCCTGTTTGCAATACAATTAAACATTTAGTGATCCAGTGTTTGTTTGTTTTCAATGTGTACCTTATTTCAATGTATTGCTTGCTGTACATAATTAACTTATTAGAACTTTTCCAGATAACTCCAGTTACAGCTACAGGATGTACCGGTCTGTCACATGTAGTGCTTGTTGACTGTCGTCTCTCAGTTCACTGTTTCCCACATTTACAGTCACTTTGAGCTCTTCATCTGTCCGGTTGTGATCGCGTATGACTGTGAACGAGTCGCTGACAGAACATTGAGATCTTCATGCTGTCACTGACTCTCTTACTGCAGTAATGAAATACTGTGATACTCACTTTACTCTCTGTGTCTGTACACGAGTAAATAGGCATCTAAGCTCTCGTTTCTGAAGACGCTGTTCATGTCACTCTTTGAGGAAAAAACATGAGATTTGGGTAATTATATGAAAACATGTGAAATATTATATACACTAATACTTTAGTGTCAAATCATGTGCATAACTTACACAGATAAATATATAAATACCTCAGAGACACTGTGGTCAGCAAATTTACGCCAGATTTCATCTTCACATTTGATGTCTACATAATAGAGTCCACCTTGATATGAGCCAACATGGTGTACTATGGCATAGAGATCATACTTGTGGAAGGAAACCTACAACATAAGCAAGAACCCGTCAAAAATGTCACTGTGTCAAATCTACACTAATATTATACAAGTTTTATATTGTCTTTATAATTAAAGCCATTACAGTTTTTTAGTCAGTCAAGTCAGTTCTCAGTAACTGCTGAAGGACAGGATCTACAATCCCTCATATTGTATTATATAATGAACTGGAAATCATAATGTCACGAGTCTGTTGACTTGTGTTCACTGTGTTCCTGTGGCCTGTTGCACAAAGCCGGTTCAGTTTCTACCAGATAAGTTCAAGATTCATTTGAGCAAACTCTGGTTTTTGGGGCTTATGAAGGTGGATTAGTTTTTAGCAGGTTTCGTTGCTATGGTAACTTACGCTACACGGCTAACAGGAGCAGGTTTTATTCTGGGTTAGAGATCGCAAACCAAAACTCGACCAATCAGCTGTGAGTAAAGTGACCTGTATCTGATGCAATAAAGCCACTCCTGTCAGGATCAGCAGCTGGAGAGCTCTTGATGGCCACCAGAGGACACTCCACGCCGGACTATTGCCTCACTGTCACACACTCCATTTCCCATCATGATTACATTCAGCTGTTGCTCATTTCCTCGTATAAACCGGTTCATTCAGTCACTCTTCACTAGGTCTTGTATGTCTAGAGTAACTACTGCGTCTCTGAGCATCAGTCCTGGTTCATGTCTCTCGGTTTTGGATTTATTCCATTAACTGATTATCCACACAACTATAAATACTAGTGTTTAGGGTGAAGATGGATCTTTTATTTGTTTTCTACAGCCTTTGAAAGTGTGGAGAACTTTGTTTTCCGTAAATTCTCTTGTCAACTGACTGAACTTCAACTTTGACTCCTAGTCTTCCTGATACTGGTCTCATCCTGGGGTTGAACTGTAATTCCCCGGCGCTGCAGTGCAGGTGTATTCAAACTGTTCCTGGAGCCTCATCAGCACTTCAGTGAGGATGTTTCCCTTAATGGACACGTGTAACTCGGGTCATTGAGTTCTCTACTAACACACTGAGTTCAGTCAGAAGGGTCAATAACACATCCAACACATGCAGTGATGGCGAGGCTCAAAAAAATATTGATACCTAAATCAGTGTCAAACTGTAAGTCACAGCCCTACAGAGTTTACATCCAACCCTGCTCCAACACACATGCCCGTCACTTTATAATAAGACCAAAGGACTGGATCAGCTGGATCAAGTGTGTTTAATTAAGGTTGGAGCTCAACTTTGTGGAGCTGTGGAACAAATTATTTCAGTACCTTAATATGAGGACGAATCTTCACTTTCAGGTCACTTTTTCTGAAGCCAGATGACCTCATCTCAAACCTCCTCAACTGAATAATCAGTATTTTTGGAAAGTTGATCATCTCAGTTTTCTGTTGAGAAAATAATGTAGTTGATAATACACTACAAGAATTTAATAAAACATCCCATCATGAATGAGTTGTGCTTTCTTTCTTCACAAAGGATTCATGAAGCAAATACAACATTGAACAATTCAATGCAAAAGCAGCAACAAATGATGACTAACTAGTTTAATACCCAAACAAAGTATATGTGACGACCTCATGGACCTGTCTGCCAGAGGAGTTAACAAATCAAAAGACATTGTTATTAAATGATGACCCAGTTTTTATAACTTTTCAGTATTTCAGCTTAGAAAATGCTATTGTGTATTTACTTTTTATTTAATGTTTGGAAGAGTTTATTACTGCAGTTTTACTGTTAACAGAACCATTTTAAACTGATTTACTTAAATGTAAATCAATCCACACTATATTTCACATTAAAACAGATATTACCTGATAGAAAAGATACTTGCCCTTTCCCAGACGGTGTTGCTCTTACAGCGAAAACAATTCAGCCGATACTCTCCACACATTTGACCAACATATGCCTTTACAGCAGCTTCCTAAATGGAAAGAAGTATTTCTAAATAAATCAGATCCAGCACAGATACACTGATCATTCAATTAATGTGATGTACTTGTACATTAATATGCATTTAAAATATAGACATATATTCAACAGAGTCTCACTGAAGCTGTGTTTCAATTATCAATGGAGTAAAGATCCATGTTGTTTGGATAAGAAGCTCTAAATGTGTCATATTGAGTCTTGATCAGATCAGAGTCCCTCATTCTTATGATTAATAAAACAAAGTGGACATTGACGCAAAATTTATTTCTGTCAGGTGAAGTGACTCAAGTGTTTCTCATGATAATGGATATGATAATGTTGTTTGGTTTGGACAGAATTGATCTATTGCAAGTATGGGATGTTCTTCTGCCAATATGAGCTACACATGAATCACCTGCAGCAGATCTGGACAGGTGGAGCTGGGGAAGGTGGAGGATTTCTGAAAGTGTGCTGCAACTGCTTACAAAGTGCTCAAATTAATTAAATTAAATGCTATTTTTTTGTGTTTGAATTAAAGGTTCACTTTACCAAATATTTAGAATAATGAATATAAATTTCACTATTATCTTCATCATGAGAGTGACCTAACGTCCACCTAACGTATGAACAACTGACAGAAAACATTAGTGAATCAGTGTATTTAAACATTCTTAGAGCAATTCACATGAGCAAAGATCTGCTTACCACATCCTGAGAGGCTTCAAAAGAGACTGGAAATTCGAGAAAGTCCTCAAAGGATTCTTGTTTGTCTCTGCATGACCAACATGTTCTTGTGGTCTTCAAAGTGACCTTAAAAAGCTACAAAGGTGTCAATAAAACAGATTTTTTTACAGATGCTTTAATCATATTAAAATAATCATTCTCTGCAGTTTATCCTCCATCACATTAGGATGAACATTGGGGGTGATGACTCATCCAAAGATTCAGTCTCTCTAAATACCTCCTTTCAAAGCTCCTGTGTAACAGAGTTGTATATACACTCACTCAAAGGATTATTAGGAACACCTGTTCAATTTCTCATTAATGCAATTATCTAATCAACCAATCACATGGCAGTTGCTTCAATGCATTTAGGGGTGTGGTCCTGGGCAAGATAATCTCATGAACTCCAAACTGATTGTCAGAATGGGAAAGAAAGATGATTAAGCAATTTTGAGCGTGGCGTGGTTGTTGGTGCCAGATGAGCCGGTCTGAGTATTTCACAATCTGCTCAGTTACTGGGATTTTCACGCACAACCATTTCTAGGGTTTACAAAGAATGGTGTGAAAAGGGAAAATCATCCAGTATGCAGCAGTCCTGTGGGAGAAAATGCCTTGTTGATGCTGGAGGTCAGAGGAGAATGGGCTGACTGATTCAAGCTGATAGAAGAGCAACTTTGACTGAAATATCCACTCGTTACACCGAGGTCTGCAGCAAAGCATTTGTGAAGCCACAACACGCACAATCTTGAGGCGTATGGGCTACAACAGCAGAAGACCCCACCGGGTACCACTC
The DNA here is from genome assembly GCA_037194245.1 of Opsariichthys bidens. Taxonomy (NCBI): domain Eukaryota; kingdom Metazoa; phylum Chordata; class Actinopteri; order Cypriniformes; family Xenocyprididae; genus Opsariichthys; species Opsariichthys bidens. The sequence continues at coordinate 1,355,333 of CM074290.1, read as the reverse complement.
GTCTCCACTACAAAGAGGAAAAAGAGGCTACAATTTGCACAAGCTCACCAAAATTGGACAGTTGAAGACTGGAAAAATGCTGCCTGGTCTGATGAGTCTCGATTTCTGTTAAGACATTCAGATGGTGGAGTCAGAATTTGGCGTAAACAGAATGAGAACATGGATCCATCATGCCTTGTCACCACTGTGCAGGCTGGTGGTGGTGGTGTAATGGTGTGGGGGTGTTCTTGGCACACTTTAGGCCTCCTAGTGCCAATTGGGCATCGTTTAAATGCCACGGCCTACCTGAGCATTGTTTCTGACCATGTCCATCCGTTCATGACCCCCATGTACCCATCCTCTGATGGCTACTTCCAGCAGGATAATGTACCATGTCACAAAGCTCAAATCATTTCAAATTGGTTTCTTGAACATGACAGTGAGTTCACTGTACTAAAATGTCCACCACAGTCGCCAGATCTCAACCCAATAGAGCATCTTTGGGATGTGGTGGAACGGGAGCTTCGTGCCCTGGATGTGCATCCCACAAATTTCCATCAACTGCAAGATGCTCTCCTATCAATATGGACCAACATTTCTAAAGAATGCTTTCAGCACCTTGTTGAATCAATGCCACGTAGAATTAAGGCAGTTCTGAAGGCGAAAGGGGGTCAAACACAGCATTAGTGTGGTGTTCCTAATAATCTTTTAAGTGAGTGTATACGTATATATTGTGTGTCTCCACTAACTAAGAATGTTAAATAATCACACTGGAAAATGATTGGCTAGAATAAGGGTTAAAAGGGCTTCCTATTGGCTGGCTGGTTCTCGGTGTTGTGTGCGCCCTCTATTGCATGTGTCAGTTCATGTGTGCAAGGCCAGGGGTAAATCGTGTGATTGATAGCTCTGTAATTCTGGCTGTAATTGTCTGTAAATGAAATGGTATATTAAGAGCAACAGAATATATATATATATATATATATATATATATATATATATATATATAAAATTTGATATCGAAAAAAGTGTTGGTTGTTGGTGAAGAGGGTGAAAAAATGTGTTTTATTATAGAGGAGTGTCGAATATGCTGTGTTAAGACCCCAAGATATTCTGTTTGTTTTCATCTGTCTGTCTGTATATACTCTCTCTCCATGTGTGTAGATGTGTTTTTGTTACGGGTGGGAATGGCCTTCATTTGAACATCCTGATTGGTCCAGCCGAAAACCTGACACGTATTTAAGGAACGCCCCAAACACTCATTCTTTGCCATGTGCCTCGTTGACTTTGTGCTTCCGCCATTGTTCTTCGCAAATTTCAATTTTTGTTGTTCGTTTCGTCATCGTTTGTTTGAGAGTGTCGTATCAGAGAGATTGCGAGTGTTTAGTAAGATTGTGATTGTTTGTTTATTGTTATTTCTGATTTCTTGGTTTACTTGATCCTTGCCTGTTATACGACTACGACTTGAACGCGGAATTTGATATTGTTTGCCCAAGACTGTAAATATCGCTGTACAAAACTCTTGTAAATATATTTCACTTGAAGGGAGGTAGGGGGTTTGACGCCAATTTATTTGACATTATTTTCACTTTGTTTATGGTTAAGGGAGGTAGGTAAGTTAAGTTGTATTTTGTTTTCTTTATTTTCCCTCGAGGTAATTTAGTTTCTAAAAGAAGATTGTTTTGTTTGTTGTTTTGGCCTTGTCTGCCTATATTATAGGCCTATATTAACTCACAGTTTTTTTACTGTTTTCTCAGTGAATAAACTAATGGGAGATGATTTCTTGAAGCACAAGCTTTATTGACACAACACAACAGAAAGAGGATGAGACCAGTTACACCAGCTCTGATTGGTCAGATGGTCCAGTCTGTTGTGATTGATCTACTGCTTACAGCATCAGAAACAAAACTCTTAGTTCAAACTCTTTGTGGTCCTTCGAGCTGGAGGTGAGCTTACCACAGAGACAAACTTTCTCAACTGATCTTTCTCTGGAGGAACACTTCCAGAGCTGAACTGCTGTGAATGACAGATGCTCCTCATGAAAGTCATTGAACACTGAGACAAAAGATGACAGAAGAAACTAGTTACCTTAGAAGATTCTGTCGTTTTAATGATCAAATGTAGAATTTCTGCTGCGTCTGCTTTTTCATGAACTTTGGGTTTGATGGAGAGAAAGAAAATAACAATCAAACACTCATATTGAATAACTTTTATCAACAATATTGACTGAATGCTGGAAACAGCAATAAAAGAGACCAACCGTCTGTAATGCCGAGGCTCTTTGTGACCTCAGCTGCTGAAACTGCAGTTTTCTGTTGCTTTTCCAATTCAATGAACAATTTCTTCAGCTCTTTAACGAAGTTATCACTAGATAAATCACTGCAGAAGACATGGAGTGTTTATTGATCACTGTTGTTTTTACTGCAGGAAGTGAAAGACGTTTCTTTACCTCATGTTTAACACATGTTCCCTGAATTCCTCCGTCATGAAGAGCGTCTGAAGAACTGAGTTCAAGTAGCAGGAGCCTGGATTCTCCAACCCACAGTATTCTTAAATGAGAAACACATTGTTAACACTGAACTGACGTCAATCCAGCTGACCAGAGAAACTTCAGACACATATCCAGAAGATCTTACAACATACAGCGCCATCGAGTGTCCATCGAGATCAGACTCAACGCTTTAAAGCAAATGTTGAGTAGCTTAAATATGAGTAGCTCTGGACATAAATCAGTCAGTATTAATCAGCTTCTCAGGAAAACGGATCAAAAGAGGTCAAATACATTAGAGAGTTAGCAGATATGACTACGGTGGAAACTGTCAAACAGGAAGAATAAGCCAATTTAAGTGCAAAAAGTGCCCAATATAAGTGATCGGAATAAGCAACGTAATTAGCAGGCATTTCACACATTTAGTGCACAGGCAAAATGTGTCAATCATTGATAAATACTGCAGATAATCCGACAACAAAAAAAGAACAAGAATGCACATATATTTGTGTTACTCTTTAACTTCAGAAAGAACTACATCTTTCGTGAATGTGAAGTACATATTGTAGAAGATAGCATAACATAATACTGTTATAGGAGGTGTTCCTGGTTCCGGCTGACCTAATCTAACAATTTATTCATTCATTCATTCATTCATTTTCTGCCGCTTATCCGGGGCCGGGTCGCGGGGGCAACAGTCTAAGCAGAGATTCCCAGACTTCCCTCTCCCCAGACACTTCCTCCAGCTCTTCCGTGGGCACACCGAGGCGTTCCCAGGCCAGCCGAGAGACATAGTCTCTCCAGCGTGTCCTAGGTCTTCCCCGGGGCCTTCTCCCGGTGGGACATGTCCAAAACAGATGCCCGAGCCACCTCGATGTGAAGGAGCAACGGATCTACTTTGAGCTCCTCCCGAGTGACCGAGCTCCTCACCCTATCTCTAAGGGAGCGCCCTGCCATCCTGCGGAGAAAGCTCATTTCGGCCGCCTGTATCCGGGATCTCATTCTTTCGGTCATGACCCAAAGCTCATGACCATAGGTGAGAGTAGGAACGTAGATTGATCGGTAAATCGAGAGCTTCGCCTTGCAGCTCAGCTCCTTCTTCACCACGACAGACCGGTACATCGACCGTATTACTGCAGAAGCTGCACCGATCCGTCTGTCAACCTCACGCTCCTTCCTTCCCTTACTCGTGAACAAACCAAGCTCTCCACCAACTTGAAGAGGACAAGCCACCCTTTTCCGACTGAGAACCATGGTCTCAGACTTAGAGGTGCTGATCCTCAATCTAGCCGCCTCACACTCGACTGCAAACCGTCCCAATGCACATTGGAGATCCTGGCCCCATGGAGCCAACAGGACAACATCATCTGAAAAAGCAGAGAGGAGATCCTTTGGTCCCCAAACCAGACTCCCTCCGGCCCCTGACTGAGCCTAGAAACAATTTACATGATTTGAATTATAGAAGTAGATAATGTGTCATGTGCATGCCAGGTTAAAGAGATGCGTTTTTAGTCTAGATTAGACAGAGTGTGTCTGCTTCCCGAACAATGCTAGGAAGATTGTTCCAGAGTTTACGTGCCAAATAAGAAAAGGATCTACCGCCTGCGGTTGATTTTGATATTCTAGGTATTAACAACTGGCCAGAATTTTGAGATCGTAATAGACGCGAAGGACTATAATGCATTAAGAGCTCACTCAGGTAGCTAAGCTATTTAGTGCTTTGTAAGTAATTAGCAAGATTTTAAAATCTATACAATGTTTAATAGGGAGCCAGTGCAGTTTTGACAGAACTGGGCTAATATGTTGATACTTCCTGGTTCTAGTAAGGACTCTAGCAGCTGCGTTTTGGACCAGCTGTAGTTTGTTTATCAAGGGAGCAGGGCAACCACCCAGTAGAGCGTTACAGTAATCTAGTCTTGAGCTCATGAACGCATGAACTAGCTGTTCCGCATTTGTCTGTGAGAGCATATGTCATAGTTTATGTATATTTTTAAGATGGAAGAACGCGGTTTTACAGATGTTAGAAATGTGGCTGTCAAATGAAAGATTGGTATCAAAGAGCACACCCAGGTTCCTAGCTGACGAAGATTACATTAAATGTCACCCAGCATTCCTGGTTTAAAAAGTCACCGCTCATCACACACAAGCACACAATCAGTTTGTTATGACTGTCAGCTGGAGTGCCCGTGAAATCTACTAGAGAGCACTCCACTCTGGACTCTTCTCACACATTCTCACTCTCATTGATTCACACAGGACTACATTTCCCATAAGCCCCGTATCCATTCACTGATCACCGCACCAGCTGCACCTCATCACCCACATCATATAAAAACACCATTCACTCATTTATGGACTGTTGTTTGCCTGCCACCTGCCTCGATCTGTTGGCCTGTATATTGATTACGATTCTGCCTATCCTTTTCCAAACCTGTTTGTCACTGTTCTGACCTTTGCCTGTTTTCACCACGTCTTTATTAAAGCTGCATTTGGATCCCATCCTGCTGTCTCCTCATTATACAGTTCTTGTAATCGATGTGTTGGATGCAAGAAAAAGGAGCAGGAACAAAGATCTGAGCGTTTTCGTCAAGGGCCAAACTGTTATGGCAAGGCAACTGGGTCAGAGTATCTTTGAAACAGTGAAGCTTGTGTTATTCCCGATCAGCGGTGGTGAGAATTCTGTCCGAGGAGGAATAAACCACAAACCTGCCTCAGACTGTTGGGCGCCTGAGGATCATTGATGCACAAGGGCAATGAAGGCTATCTCGTCAACAGAATGTCTTCTGTGGCACAAGTAACACAAACTTTAAAAATGGATATGGGAGGAATGTGTCACAACACACAGTGCATCACACTCTGCTGCGAATGAGGCCAAAGACCAATCAGAGTGCCTATGATGACCCTGTCCACTGTCGAGAGCACCTACAATGGGCAGATGAGCGTTGGAACTGGACCTTGGAGCAGTGGGAGAAGGTCGCTGGTTCAATGAGTCTCCTTTTCTTTTACATCACCTCGGGAAGTGATGGCACCAGGATAAACTGTGGGATGGTGGAGGGAGTGTGAAGCTCTGGGCAATGTTCTGCTGTCCTGGGTCCGGCTATTCATATAGATATAAAGTTTGACGCAAGGCACCTACCTTAACATTGACGTTGTTCCTGGTGGAAGTGCACCTGGTGGAAGGATAATGCACCCTGCCATAAAGGAATGGTTTTCGGAACATGGTGAAGAGTTGTGTTGCTCTGGCCTCAAAATTCCCCAGATCTCAATCCAAATCTGGGATGTACTAGACCATCAGTGGTCACAGGAGTACCAACAGCATATAAAACAAGTGATCACAATGTTTTGGCTCATCAGTCTATATTTAAACGCAGCTGCTAGAGTCCTTTCTAGAACCAGGAAGTATGACCGTATTAGCCCGGTTCTGTCAAAACTGCACTGGCTCCCTATTAAACATCGTATAGTTTTTAAAAAAATAGTCTTACAAAGGACTAAATGGCTTAGCTCCCCAGTACCTGAGAGAGCTCTTAATGCATTATAGTCCTTCGCGTCTATTACGATCTCAGAATTCTGGCCAGTTGTTAATACCTAGAATATCAAAATCAACCGCAGGTGGTATATCCTTTCCCTACAGGGAGTGCAGAATTATTAGGCAAATGAGTATTTTGACCACATCATCCTCGTTATGCATGTTGTCTTACTCCAAGCTGTATAGGCTGGAAAGCCTACTACCAATTAAGCATATTAGGTGATGTGCATCTCTGTAATGAGAAGGGGTGTGGTCTAATGACATCAACACCCTACATCAGGTGTGCATAATTATTAGGCAACTTCCTTTCCTTTGGCAAAATGGGTCAAAAGAAGGACTTGACAGGCTCAGAAAAGTCAAAAATAGTGAGATATATTGCAGAGGGATGCAGAAGTCTTAAAATAGCCGAGCTTCTGAAGCGTGATCATCGAACAATCAAGCGTTTCATTCAAAATAGTCAACAGGGTCGCAAGAAGCGTGTGGAAAAACCAAGGCGCAAAATAACTGCCCGTGAACTGAGAAAAGTCAAGCGTGCAGCTGCCAAGATGCCACTTGCCACCAGTTTGGCCATATTTCAGAGCTGCAACATCACTGGAGTGCCCAAAAGCACAAGGTGTGCAATACTCAGAGACATGGCCAAGGTAAGAAAGGCAGAAAGTCGACCACCACTGAACAAGACACACAAGCTGAAACGTCAAGACTGGGCCAAGAAATATCTCAAGACTGATTTTTCTATGGTTTTATGGACTGATGAAATGAGAGTGAGTCTTGATGGGCCAGATGGATGGGCCCGTGGCTGGATTGGTAAAGGGCAGAGAGCTCCAGTCCGACTCAGACGCCAGCAAGGTGGAGGTGGAGTACTGGTTTGGGCTGGTATCATGAAAGATGAGCTTGTGGGGCCTTTTCGGGTTGAGGATGGAGTCAAGCTCAACTCCCAGTCCTACTGCCAGTTTCTGGAAGACACCTTCTTCAAGCAGTGGTACAGGAAGAAGTCTACATCCTTCAAGAAAAACATGATTTTCATGCAGGATAATGCTCCATCACACGCGTCCAAGTACTCCACAGCGTGGCTGGCAAGAAAGGGTATAAAAGAAGAAAATCTAATGATATGGCCTCCTTGTTCACCTGATCTGAACCCCATTGAGAACCTGTGGTCCATCATCAAATGTGCGATTTACAAGGAGGGAAAACAGTACACCTCTCTGAACAGTGTCTGGGAGGCTGTGGTTGCTGCTGCACGCAATGTTGATGGTGAACAGATCAAAACACTGACAGAATCCATGGATGGCAGGCTTTTGAGTGTTCTTGCAAAGAAAGGTGGCTATATTAGTCACTGATTTGTTTTTGTTTGGTTTTTGAATGTCAGAAATGTATATTTGTGAATGTTGAGATGTTATATTGGTTTCACTGGTAAAAATAAATAATTGAAATGGGTATAAATTTGTTTTTTGTTAAGGTGCCTAATAATTATGCACAGTAATAGTCACCTGCACACACAGATATCCCCCTAAAATAGCTAAAACTAAAAACTAAAACTTCCAAAAATATTCAGCTTTGATATTAATGAGTTTTTTGTGTTCATTGAGAACATGGTTGTTGTTCAATAATAAAATTAATCCTCAAAAATACAACTTGCCTAATAATTCTGCACTCCCTGTATTTGGCACCTAAACTCTGGAACGATCTTCCTAGCATTGTTCGGGAAGCAGACACACTCTGTCTGTTTAAATCTAGACTAAAAACGCATCTATTTAACCTGGCATACACATGACGCACTATAAACTTTTGTCTTCATATCCGTTAAAGGATTGTTAGGCTACATAGATCAGGTCAGCCGGAACCGGGAACACTTCCTATAACACCAGATGTACTCGTTACATCAGAAGAAGAATGGCGTCTACGCTCATTTTTGTCTTTTTGCTTATCCCAAGAGATGCTATATAAATAAGGGTGACTTGACTTGACTTGAATGTTTTGGCTCATCAGGGGTGGCAAACATCAGTCCTGGAGGTAATGCAGAGTCCACAGTATTGCAGAGTTCAGCTCCAATCCTAATCAATCAAACCTGAACAAGCCAATCAAGGTCTTGCGGGTTACTAGAGAGCTACAGACAGGTGAGTTTTTATCAGGGTTGGAGCAAAATTCTGCAGGACTGTGACTCTCCAGGTCCAACATTCACCACCCTTATAGTACTCTGAACCTGTGCTGTTTTAAAAGAATCGTATCAAAACTGAAGCCCAATCCAGTTCTAATGACACAAAGAATGAACAGAATACAACAGAATAATGCACGTATTTGACAGAATCAGATTCATTACCTCTGATCTTCTCAAATCTCTCCAGCTACTTTAGAACAAAATGATAAACACAAACTCTGATTCAAGGCATTTTGATTCCACATAAGCCAATCAATATTCATCAGCTTTAACAACAATAAAGAAGGAAGTGCTATAGAAATAAAGCTGAGTTGACTTGATACGAGTCAGTCTTCTGTTAGTTACTCTCAGTACTACTCTTTGCTGCATATGTGTTAACATGAGATTTGTGCCAGAGACTTTAACTGTGTGTGAAATCAAATCATTTCCTACTACTATTGAAAAACAATATGCCAACTGAGTAGTATGTGAACACACAGTACTCAAAAAAGAGTGTATTACTATCCCATGAGGCACGAGAGAGGATTCATGAATGACAGTGAAGCGACACGACTGACGATATCACATGATGGTATGTTCAAATACAAATGTAGTTCCTACTCAGACATTTTTAGGGAAAATAGATGCACATACACTGAGAAGATTCAGGACTACAATTGAATAAAAAAACATATGACTCACCAATGATCAAACTGTTCCTTCCCTAAAAGAACCATTTGATATTGATTAAGAACATGCTGCAAATTATAACCAAGATACTCATTCTCACAAAGCTTCTTAAATATATTGGCTGATTTTTGATGAAAGATCATCATACCTCTGTGGTGACGCTGATGACGTCACTGTATTCGGTGTAGTTGAGTTTCCCCAGCGCTGCACATCTGATCTCATACTCAGTTCCTGCTCTCAGATCAGTCAGAGTGACTTTGTTTTCACCCTTCATCACAGGTTTAGATCTCCAGGCTATGTCCCTCTTCTGTTTATACAGTAATCTGAGCTCGACTGTAGAAGGACATGATGGAGGAACCTTCAGAACTACACTATTATCTTTGACCTCTTCAGTGATTGGACAGGCTGGTTTGGATGGAGGAATAAAGCAAACAGCTTCATCACATTCACTTTCATACAGTAGAATGCAGGAACCTGGATTATTCTCCATTTCCTTTGAGGACACAATGAACTTGGCTGGTTTACGGTCTTTTGAATCAATCAAGTTCTTAAATATCTTCAAGTTGCTCCTCAGTGACTTTTGGACCTCAGGAGTGAGCCAAGACTTCTGCTCTGAATCAAGGCTGTTCTCATTTTTTCCTTTTGTTAAAGGATTCAGATAGGCCTTTTGTTGAAGAAGCAGAACATCTGACCAGTTCAGTGATGTGAAAGTGTAGCTGACCAGGTTTCCAACCTCCAGATCCATTAAAATCAGATTTATGTTGGCTGCTACCTGTGCACCAGCACTCTTCAGCTGTTTGAGGACTGTTTTCATGAAGTCAGACTCTTTTTCTCTCTCTATCAGCCATTCGGCAAGATCTTGTCCTCTGAATGGAGATTCATAATTTTCTTGTAGAAGGTCATTCAGGTCAGTTTCCTTCATCACGTCTCCACGGATGTTTGGCAGCAGAGAGCCGAGTTTCTTCAAAAGGCTCAGTTTATAATTATAGCAGTTTTGCTTCATTTGCAGAATTTTTACCTTAAATTCAGCAAAAGCTGAAGCAGGTGAGTCTTCCAGAAGGTCACTGCATCTCATCTCAGTTGTATTTAAACTCTCAATCACTGATTCAGTTTCAATTATTAGATCCATGCTGATGTCTTTCTGAAGTTTTGAAGCTCCTGAGTGAAGTTTGTCCAGAGGATAAAGCCAAACTCTCAGAGGAACCGCCAGCTCTTTCTTTTCTCCCAGCAGTTTTGGAAGATCAGTGAAAACCTTCAACGCATCTTCAAAAGAAGTCGGGCTAGACGGCAGCTGGAAGTCACCATAAAACGTGCAAGTGAATTTTTGGACAGCGTTCTTCTGAGTGTCATCCATCTTCAGACTGATGTTTGCATCTACTGAAATGACTTTGAGCTTCTCAAGTGCTACTTTTGCTTCTCCTTCTGCTGTCTTTATTACTTCATCTGAGGAAACTTCTCTGTCAAACACAAAGCAGGCGTCTGCTCCATACAGCACTGCTGTCACCACGTGTGTCGCTGTGTCATTCTCAAACACCTCATGATGAACTATATTTGCAGGTGCCAAGTGATTCATGGTCAGTTCTTCAACTCTGCAGGTTGAATGATAATGCAGCGTCAGTCTCTGCTGTCTGAAAGACTTCTTGGTGTCTTTGAGATATTTGGCTGCTCCATTGACACTGACGAGCCCACCTAAAACACTCAGTTTCAGAGAGTCGTCAATGTTCAGTAAGTTGGATTTGTCCTGAATGGAGTCTGAAGCCGTGACTTTGAAATCGGTGTTGATTTGAGGACGGACTCGTAGACTCTGCTGGAGCTTCTCTGGATCCCACAGTGTGATTCCTGCAGTAGGAAAAGTGTTTAATACAATATATCCATTATTTACTATTTAAAATGGTACATGGGGTCATGGGCTTATATATTTAATTATTATTATATTATATTGTATATTATTATATTACTAGATTCGCACATAGGCTCCATTAATTCACTTGAAATTTAGTCTTATACAAGTTGCTCACCAAAATAAAACAATTATATTATTGTATGTTTTTACACAGTCATTTATGAATGTAATAGAAAGTTTCTATTTTAGGTGCTGTGACTGGTCATACATTTTTTAACTTGTTTTTCATGCTGAATGGTTTGGTGGTATACAAATATTCAATGTAGTCTCTCGATGATCATAAATACTTAATGTATAATAATTATAGAAGAATGACCAAAATGCTGTTTATAATAGTTTTTGATGTAGTACAGTGTGTTAGTACCGCAGGACATGTCAACTTCCCAAAAGTGTTTCATCTTCAGCTGCCCTGATAGTTGTCAAAAACATCAACTCATGTGTTCTGCTAATTATTCCACACTGAAATTACCACCTTTCAGTAAATGTTCACAGAATGACAGAACATTTCATTTCACTTATTTGGTTTCAGTTCATTGCTGAGCACTGTGGAAGTTTTGAATAAACATATGTCCCTCATTTGAGTGAAATGAAATGTATTACATATATATTTTTTATTTCATTCATTGTGATTCTTTTATATTTGTAAAGCGTTTTGGTTAACCTTGGTTGTTTAAATGTGCTTTAAAAATAAGCATTGATTGATCATGATTCATGATTATATCAGAGATTTCCAACCATGTTCCTGGAGCCCCCCCCCAACACTGTCTCCTTAATCAAACACACCTGATTTAGATCATCAGCTCATTAGGAGACACTCCAACACCTAAAACGGGTCTTTCAGACAGAGGAGACATGAAAAATATGCAGTGTTGTAAGGGCTCCAGGTTGTGAACCCCTGTGTTTTAGGCTGGAGGGTTGTTTGTGTTTGTTTACCTGGTATTAGAGCATCTTTCCTGCAGTCGTACAGCATCCCCAGCTGGAAGGGTCTGCCTAGAGCCGCTGTTTCAATCACATTCCCTCCCACTGTCTCCATACTAAACACACACAAACACACCAGTTTGTCATGCTGTGGCTGTATTAACATGCACAATGATGGAGTAGCAAACAAACTAGGGAACATGCAGGAGATAACTAGGAAACAGGATAGCAAAATGACCACATGAACTAACGACGATTAACACTGAACAAAGAACTCTGGAAACTAAAGGCTTAATTACACAGGGAGACAATGACTGACAGGTGAACATAATCAGTAACTTAGGGAACCAAATAGCAAAAACAGAGACAAGGGTCAACAGTGGAGTTGATTGAGCGAGGAGCTAGGAGAAGATTTGGTCAGCATTAGGGGAACAATGGACAGAGATGGAGCCAAAGGATGTGGAGACCTGGGCGCAGATGATGAACCAGTGAGACCAAACCACTATGATGGCTTCAGAGACCATGGAGGAGCCGCAGTGATGAGCTTCTGAGATGGAGCCAGGGTTCCAGAAGACTGGTGGACCTGGTATGAAGGAGGACCAAGGTGGAGCCGGAGGGATGCTGAGCCATATGGAGCAGAAGGGATGGAAGACATAACACAGGGGACAGCCCTGAAGTCCATGGCGCAGGCAGGACCAAGGGGGAGCTAGAGGAGTCTTAAGGACGATGGTCTGTGGTTCGAGATGAGGGAAGGAAGAGCCAAGGCAAAGAAGCCAACAGGTTTGTGGGCTGAGGTGGAGTCACAGGATCAGTGGTTGGAGCCAAACCAGGGGATCGTCTTGACTGGGCAGAGCTGGAGACCGAAAAAACCCTAGGAAGATCCTTACAGAGTGACGTTAGAGGAGCAGTTGAGGGGCTGAAGGGAACCAGCGGAGGCGGGAGAGAGGAACTGGCTGATTCAGGAAGAGGAGGTGGGAGAGAGAGACTGGATACAAGCTCTGGAGACACAGGAGACTGAGACCAGCTGGGGAAACTCTGAACTGGACCAGCAGGGATGGGAGAAAAAGGGAAACATACTTCTCCAAACTATCAAAATATCCACTAAAGCTCAGCAGCAGCTCACCCTCAGCTTTGGGAGTGTAGGCAGGATCTTCCTCCATTCCATCGTACTTCACAAGCATTTCCTCGGTGACGGTGTTGCCGTCACATACCTGTGGCTCGGGCTCCGGGACGATGGTTGGCTCAGTCCTCATTATGACAACAGGTTTCAAAGAGTAAGTTTCTTTGTTCTTTGTTCATTCTCATTTGGGTCACAAAGATTAAATCAGGGATTCCCAAACTTACAGCCCATGACTCCCAAAATAACGATGCCAGCGACCCCCACTATCCTTGCAGGTGGTTAAAGTATACAAACGTTGTGCGCAATGGCGGTGTGTCTGCAGCAGAGCAGCGATCATTACGCGCACTCTATTTTTTGCTGAGCTGCACCATGCTGAGTTACATCAACGGTGCATTATTTGCAGAAAAAAAGGGTAGTGGAAAAACAGTTCTTTATGACCTGAGGGACTTCTAAGTATTCTAGAAGTATTCTAAAGAAATTAGATTAAGTTACTAAACTTGGGTAATCTTACGAAATACGTAACAATTTACTTTTTAAAGGATTTATTTTGTAATCTTCCAGCGCCTGAGCTTCCAGAACCTCCAGGGCCTGAGGTCCCAGAACCTCCAGCGCCTGAGCTCTCAGAACCTCCAGAGCTCCTCAAGCCAGCGCCTAAACCTCCAGAGCTCCTCGAGCCTGCGCTAGACCTTCCTCCGCCTGAGCCAGTGCCCAGTGCCTCCTAAGACTCCACCCTGGCCACCAGAGCTCTCTATTTATATTTTGAATAAATGCTGTTTATGTGATGATTATATTTAAAATAAATGCTGTTTATGTGATGATTATATTTAAAATAAATGCTGTTTATGTCATGATTATATTTAAAATAAATGCTGTTTATGTGATGATTATATTTAAAATAAATGCTGTTTATGTGATGATTATATTTAAAATAAATGCTGTTTGTGTGATGATTATATTTAAAATAAATGCTGTTTGTGTGATGATTATATTTAAAATAAATGCTGTTTATGTGATGATTATATTTAAAATAAATGCTGTTTATGTGATGATTATATTTAAAATAAATGCTGTTTATGTGATGATTATATTTAAAATAAATGCTGTTTATGTGATGATTATATTTTAAATAAATACTGTTTATGTGATCACTATTCTTCTGACATATTCTTACGTAATCTTATGTGATGTCCTGTTCACTTTTCAACGTAAATGAAATTAAAAAGTAACATTAGCCTATAATATTTAAACTGAAACTAAAAACTTGTTTTAATGGCTACAAGAAGGCTAGGAGCGCGACAAATACCGGTGCGCGATTCATGAGTGAAGCTCCGCTCTGCTTCGCTCATGCTCTGGTAAGGCTGTTTTTTGGGTTTTTTTTTTTTTTTTTGCATTCTTATTTCCTGTCCCTGCGTAGGCTCTTTTATTTTAGGCTGTATGACTGCGTAAACAGCTCAGCAGCCCTTTTATTTAAATGTTTAATGTAGGCCTCACACAGTCCATTGCATTATGATTGCAAGAAGAATCAACATTGTGAAAAAAAAGTGTGCAGTCAAATGTCCCGGTGTGTATGAAGCTTCAACGAGTGTTTTTATCAATATATTTGTTGTAAAATAAAGACATACCCATGAATGCATTATTGAAAACAAATCGTTTATTGAGAGTGATCAGCTTACTCTAGTCATTAACATATTAAAAACAACTGGCAGCGTTCAAATCAAATAACAGCCAGCACAAGAGTTGCAGTAAGGAAAAAGAAAAAATAAGAGAAGAAAAACTGGCAGCTTATAATCTTTCATTTTCACAGCTGATAAAAGAGAATGTGAACAGCCTTTTTTTGTTTTTGTTTTTATACTGAAGGAGGAACAGACTGCTGAAACTGAAGCGCCTTTTCATCTGCCCTTCATTTTTTCCTCTGTAACCTCTGCTCTCTCTCTCTGCACTCTTGAATGTCTTTTTTCTTCCTCTGCTCTCAGTCTTTCCTCCATCTCTGCTTCTCCCATTCAAGCTATTTTCCCTTCTTTCAGGATCCGCATCTCAGCTAACGCAGTAGCGCCTTTGTTTTTCTGCGGCACTTAATGGCATACAACTATCATCTGTAAAAGTGTATTATTGTGCAAATATAAAATCAAAATAAAATTAACACAATGTTAAAACTATTTCAATGGTTAATACTTTAATTATGAGATTCGTGTACCAACAATACTAAAAATACTAACTAAAAATGTGACTGATGCTCATATGTCACCCACACTGAATGACATTAGATCAATAATACACCTGGGATGAGCTTTTCAAAT
The DNA here is from genome assembly GCA_037194245.1 of Opsariichthys bidens. NCBI lineage: Eukaryota > Metazoa > Chordata > Actinopteri > Cypriniformes > Xenocyprididae > Opsariichthys > Opsariichthys bidens. The sequence goes on along the minus strand of CM074290.1, from coordinate 1,340,281 downwards.
GTTTCCATTTCACACAGAGAAATGTTAAAATCAGCTAATCTGTCATCCCTGTCATCCACATGTCAACCTGATACCCTGGAAAAAATACAAAGCTAATGTGCTATTATCTAGCTAACAGACCAGATCACAAAATCACATGTTGCACACTGTGAAGGGATATTTCTTGTAGATAATGATTATATTCCATTAAATAAATAAGTGTTTAAATGTAGACTTCAAAAACAGTAACAGGTTTGACATTGAGTGATGTACACTGAGCTCTAGACTCAGGTTAGCATGGGTATCCTTCTAAAATCCAAATTATATTTTATATTTTACTAATTTTATAACAAAGTCATTCAACCATCGTCTTAATTAGGATCATTTAATCTCACAATCCTGACAAATGTGAGGAATTTTTGATCAAGTGTGTAATTCTTTCTTTAAAAAATTCTGTTTTCTCACCTGTTCTCCTCTTCAGTGTTTCCTCTTTAGCGGATGTAGAACCAGAAAGCTCGTGTTTGACGTCTATTTCTTATAAAATATATTATGATTCATGAGGAAAATCAGGTGATTTAAATCAGAACTACAAATTGTATTACCGTCTGTGAAGCGGCATCTAGATTATCTATTGTGGCATTCGATATGTATGAGTGTGGAAAAAAATGTTTCAGTGATTTTTTTTCTCTTCTCTGTCTGTTTTTCACTTTCAGATCCTTTGATGTGTGTGTGTGTGTGTGTGGCTCTACTGCGTCGAGAGCCGTGTGTTCAACAACACTTTCTGCTTCCTGTATGTCATGAAAATAAAAACACGTGTTTTTAACGCTTGCACTGCGTTTACTGAACTCTCTTGAGCTTCTCCAACACTTATAACCTTCTGCGGATGTTCCACATTTTAACCAATAAACATTCATGACATCTCCCCCACTTTTTTTCTTTTTTTGAACTTTATTTTGAACCCAAAAACACAGAAGCTTTACTGAAGTTGTTCTGTGTTTCTCTAAGCACTTTATCCACTAAGCAAGGACACCTAAGGCCTGTCCGACATCTCCTTTGTGGAAGTTCTGCAAGCGCTGAGGAAAAGCGCACTAGGGTTGTCGAGTCACACATCAGTTTTCAACACTTCAGTAAGGGGAACACATATAAAACTATTATTATCCTCAATAAACAGCTGATTTACTGCTCATTAGTATTCAGTAAGTGAGTTGTTAAGTTCAGGTATTGGGTACCATTAAGAATATAGAATAAGGTCATGCAGAATATGCCATTAATATGTGCTTAATAATTACTAATAAACAGCCATGATTATAGTAATATAAAATAAAATAAAGTGTAAACATTTTTTTTCATGGCAGAACTTATATTTACATACAAGATCAGGGAAAATCTGGTTGTATCTTTAACAATGAACAATCATAATGACAAAAAAACAAATATCATGGGTTTGTGTACGTCATAATGTCAGATTATATACACAGAATAAAAGCACAATACATTAAAAACATTCATTTATTTATTTTGTTATCTACAAGCCTGAGGGATAAAACAAGAGTTAAATTCAAGAAAAAGAGGAAAACATAAAGGAGATTTAAGCCACTTTTGCTTGTGGATGAATTTTTTTGCATATACTGTAAAATAAAGAAATTATGATTTTGAGTTTACATATCTTTAAAAGGAACCCTTGATATTAAGACTTGCATGTTTTAATATAACGTAAATGATGTCTCTTACTGAAATATGTAGTAGAAAAAGTTATTTAAATAATCAGGGAGCCATTTTCTTCGTCGATGACGTCAAATGGTTGCACTCAGTGAGCGGCTGACGCTGCCCTGTTGCTGTTTTTAGCCCATCACAACTCGGAATATAATATTCAATGCCACATTGTGCAGCTTTTGGCTGTAATTTTCAGTCGATGGGCAACAAGAAGTGTAAGCTTCAAAGCCTGCGCTCAGGAGGAGAACGTCAAATTCTAAAGCAGGGGTTTTCAACTGATGGTTGGAGATAAACTTGAGGAAAGAGGACCTTGAGGACCAGAGCTCACAAACCCTGGTTTAGAATTCGCAGTTCTCCTTCTGAACTTCAGAAATTCATATATCTCTTAGAATTGCTTAATTTGTTGAAACAAATATATATAATTTCTACCTTCACCATTTTTACTGTCAATACTTTTTCTAACCTCTTATTTGCCTAAATAGATAAACTATACATGAAACTAAGCATGCTTGCTCTGAACGACTTGTTCTCCACGTTATTTAATGTTGAAGAAAATGACTCAGGGCGAAAGAAAATAAAGGTGAGATCACGAGAAAACAAGGAAGAAAGAATGGCGGGTTTTGACAAATGGGGGCTCGTCCGGGACGAGGGTCTGATGAGAGCTCTTCTGTACACCTTAAAATCTCTTGTTCTGCAGTGTTGGAATCCTTTATTTTGGCTGAAGTGTTTCCCTTTTCATGGAAATCCGAACTGGTTAGTTTAGTGCCAGTTCGGGAAATGGGGTTAAATGTTTTGCAGGTACTGTTGTACATTATAGTTCCGTTTCAGGTGAAGTTTGCAGGCCCCTATAAGGTTGTAAAGCAGGTGTCCGAGCAAAATTAGATCATTTCAAAGCCTGAACGTGGGAAAGGCACACAGCTCTGCCACATTCTTTTATTAAATCCTTTTTTCCCCATGCACTTCAGTCTTCTGCGTGTAATGATGATCCTGTAAGTCACGCTCATGTTGCGAACTCGGCAGTTTCAGTTAAAGCTGATGGTAGAGACATTGAGAAGGCATTGGGTGAGGTAGAACAAATGCCTATAGATTGCTTTAAGAACTCACAGATCTTGACTAACTTGGAAAGATCGGTTGCCAGTGGTGCGCACAACACAGTTGACAGAGTCAATCAATAGTTTTCCTTGTTTGTTCTCTCATCTGATATAACGTGACACTGAGGTGGACGATGTGAAACCAATAAAGCAGATTCTAAGGGGTAAATGCGGAAAAACAAAAGCAAATGGAGGAGCAGATAAACTACAGGTTGGAAAATGATTTTGCGGAACCTAGTTTTTCTAGCTGGGCTGGGATTTTCATAAAGTTAATTCAGTTACAAAACCGAGAATGGATGAATGGATCGATCAGGTGGGACCTGCGAACCTTGCCAGTAAGTTCGACCTTCTTAAAGGATATTGGCAGGTCCCCTTCTCTAACCATGCTAGTGAGATCGCCGTGTTTATTACTCCAAAAGGGTTGTATTCTTATAAAATAATGCCGTTCGGGCTTCAAAACTCACCTGCGACCTTTCAGCATCTCATGAATCGCTCTGTTGTTGACATGCAGGGTTGTGTTGTGTACCTTGACAATGTAGTCATTTATTCAAACACTTGGGAAACTTCCTTAGAACATATGCGGGAACTTTTTACCCACTTGGTAGAGGCAAAGCTCACAGTCAACCTCGCAAAGTGTGAGTTTGTGAGGGGAACCAGGACTTATCTTGGCCGTGTATTCAGGCAAGGGCAGGTGCGTCCAGTTATTGTGAAAATTCAGGCGGTGGAGCAGTTTCCAGTTCCAACAACTAAAAAAGAGTTTATGCGTTTTCTAGGCCTTGGAGGTTATTATAGGACATTTTCCAGAAATTTCTCCAGTGTTGTGGCACGTGTCACTGATTTGTTGAGGGATAAAGTGGAATTTGTCTGGTCTCCTGCTTGTCAAAGTGCCTTTCAGCACATCTAAATGCTCCTATGTACGACTTGCCAGGCTGAAACAGAAACTCGTATCTCCGCTTTGGAAGATGACGTCACTCCGCTAAGAGAGAAACTGGCTGCTCTCGAGAAAGTTAACACGGCTCTTAGGTTAGATCTTAGGTTAAAGATCTGGAGCGTCCTTCATCCCAAAGCTTCTTGAGTTGTCCCATCTATCGCAATTGACCGCGCACACCGAGGGCTTGGTGCACCTACAGATGACGGCCCTCACCCTGTTAGAATCAAGATTCATCACTCCAGAGACCTCGCTTCAATTCTGACCGCAGCTAGACACAAAGGCCATCTTCAGGATGAGGATCAACTTCTCCATGACACTCCTGACACTTCACCATACAGTTCTGCGCTCAAGAAAGGCATCCGTTTCCAAATGAACTTCCCAGCCATGTTGGTCTTCAAGGCCAACGGCATACAGAAAATTATGTGGTTTCAATTTATGCCCCTAATACTTTTGAAAAAGAATTTTTCGAGCAGATCACGAAGGCACTTCTGGAGTTTTCTTTCGAATTCATTATTGGGGCTGATTTTAATGCTACTGTTGACTATTCAGTTGATAGATCGGGACACTCTGAAAATTTGGATCAAAAATATACTCCTGGTGCTTTACGTTCCTGGATCAATGATACCGGGATGGTGGATTTTTGGCATATATTAACTCCTGATATTAAAGGTTTCACCCATTTATCATCTAGACACACATCTTTCTTTTCTTCTGGAGGTCTTGTTTCATAATGTTGTTAATGTTAGCTCATTGCCCGTGGTATTTTCCGACCTTATATAAGGCAGTGATTGCTTCAGTTTTGTTCAGTTCTAGTCCGGCGCGGGCCTCTAGATGGCGTTTCAACACCACGCTTCTTCGAGATGAAGCATTTAAAACCAAGTTCTCAAGTCAATTAACAGACTATTTCGATATAGATAAAGGTTCAGTCGATGACCCGAGGATTCTCTGGGATGATGTATAAAGGTTTATTAGGAATTTTACTGTATGTTATGCTTCCAACATAAGAAAAGCTCGTTCATCTGAGTCTAAACTTTCAGCATTAGATGGTCTATTGCAACAACATTATGATGAAGATGTAAGGCTTCAAGTTGATCTTGTTGCTTACTTGCTCTTATATATCAGCGAAATTAAGTCAAAAGATGGTAACATTCTTAATGAACCCTCACAGGTCAATGCTACTTCTCACAGTTTTTACTCTCACTCACGTAGTTCGGAGGTATCACATTACCAGGATGCTTGTGACCATTTTCTAAAGAAAACACTGCTTCCTTGTCTGAGGAACACTCTTTAAACTTAGATACCCCATTACCTTAGATGAGCTTGAGGAGGCGGAAAATTCCCTGGGATGGATGGAAGTCCTCCAGAATTTTACACAGTCTTCTGGGACAGTTCGGGCACTCTACTTTTTGATACGATTCAAACCGCTGTTGAAAGACAGTCTTTATCTAGAGATGTGAATATTGCAGTTATTTCACTTTTGCTTAAAAAGGACAAGGACCCTAATGATTGTTCAAGTTATGGGCCGTTGTCCCTTCTAAATACTGATCTGACAATTTATGCAGAATTTCTTGTGCCAAGGCTTCAGCCAGTCATGACCAAACTTGTCAATGGTGACCTGACAGGTTTCAGAGTATGTTAGAAGATTACTCCATGTAATCTCTTCCTGCTGCTGTCCTTTCCCTAGATGCTATGAAAGCCGTTGACCGTCTGGAGTGGCCATATCTGTGGTCAGTGTTGAAGGTCACAGATTTCATGACGGGGTTGGCAGGTGTTGCGAAGCCTTGTGTTTTTCTTCTTGGCCTGATTTATGCAGTTAATCTGAGTTACCCCAAAGAGCTCAGATGTTCGTTTGAGCTTTTTCAGAAGATCCTACTGGAACTTTCCCCAAAGGTTTACTCTCTGAAGAACAGGCTCTATTGTTGAAATGATGGCGTTCTGACCCTTACAACTCAAAATATGTTTGAGTCACATGACATCTGATGTCTGATCGCACACTGTAAAAAGCGCTTCAAGGGTGTTTTCTGCAGGAATTTATTTTAAAAAGTATATTTCTTCCAATAAATTGATTCCCTTTTCTTTTTGTATTCATTTAAGTTTTACATGAGTAAAAAGTGTGAATGTTTTTGTAACTTATTATTACCTATCAAAAAATGATTTGACTGAACTTCACTATAAATTGCTTCTACAAAACTCTATTGAAGTGTTTATATCCAAAGCCAAACGTCACGACCCGCCCGGCGTCCACGTGACAACGGGATCGTTAATGATCGTTGTCACCTGAACCGGACCGGCTTCGGGTTTCTGTGGAGTTTTTGAGGGCTTTATTCAGCGTGATTGAGCTGAAGGTGTTCTGTGCTGCACTTAAAGATGCTCAGAAGTTTCTGTCATTTTTAATGTCAAAATGTTTCATTGTTGTGTTCCATTAACATTAATCGTTTGTATATGGACGCTGTTATAGAGCGCTGGAAACCAATACCTCTCTTTCCTTATAAATGCTAATGCTAACTAATTATTTCAAGTGGATTGAATTAATAATTTGTCTAAATGAATGAGAGTAAATTAATTAATTTAATTTTTTATTTTAAATGTTACTTATTTGAACTAAGTATGATTTGGTCAGTATGCTACTCCTCGTCACAATGTTTTGCTTTATCTTGTAGACTCTACTTCATTTTTTAGCATACAGTAAAATACATAATACTGATTTTTACGAACTCAAAATAACAAGAAGTTCACTAAACTTACAAAAAGAGGTTGGAAAATGTTGCCTTAATTTTTTTGAGTTGAATTTAAGTAACAGTTTTTACAGTGCAGTCTTGTTTTATTCTCAGGAAGTTTGTTGCATGTTCCAAAAGTAAATGTGCAAGAAGTGTTGCAAAGGGTGACAGGAAGTGACCTGTTGGCAGTGAACTTTCTGTCAGTGCTGTTGTACATTCATGATGTGTGGTTTACGCTTCATGATTTCTTTGCACCCTGTGTCAAAAAATAAAGTGCAATGCTTTCATTTGTGATTTGCATGTTTAATTTATTTTAAGAATGTACTGAGATCTAAAATAAGTTAAAATGTTAAGTTCGTTCAACTCACTTAATTATCTTTTTTAATATAAATGAGATTAAATGTTCAGTTAACACATCTTGCATTTACTTAGTAGATTGTTTCGTGTTTCATATATTTTTATGTAACGAATGTTGAGTGAACTGAGTATATATAACAAAATTTGTCTGTTTCTTAAATGATCTCTCTGATGTCCATCCCTGGCTTGACAAGAAATTAGCAGCAACAAAGCGGAAACCTCCACATTCTCCTCATCAGCAATATTGGCTTCTCACATTTATAGATGGTGTATCTCGAACTGTCCACTGCATTCACGGTGCAAGAGAGGAACCATTAGACTCTGGAGAAGCTCAAAGCTCTACTGAGTCAAATTAAGGAGATTTTTATATATTTACAGTTCCCTGTTTTGGTTATAATTGCCTGTTCTCTAACTGTCGTGGACTTCTTTCAGCACTGGTTTGAATGTCAAGATTTATATATGGATCTCTTTCTTTTACATAATCTGAAGTACATTTATTGTCTTGCGTATATTCTGAAGCATTCTGAACATTTACTCTTCAAAGTTACTGACCCGTTTTAATTATTATTGTTTATTATGATTTTTAAATGTATTGTATATATTATATCTAGATACATTTTTTTTCTTTTTATTTTTTTTTATATATTTTTTAAAGTTATTTTGATTTTTATGTACTGCTGTATTGGCTGAATGTTTGTCTTTGTCATTTTGTATGCAAAACAACAATAAGTTTGTGATTTTAACATATAGCCTATGTTTAGGCCTAAATGTTTTCAGCTTAATTGAGCAACGTAATATATCAATCTAAAGTATTACTTTATATAAATATAAAACTTTATTTAAATGTAGTGCATTTACAGTGACATGAAAGAGTGTAGCTTGTGTACAAAGTGAATCACAATGCTGACGAGCCGTGTTCAGGAACTAAAACAAGTAAATGTGTTTGTGATGTACAGCCACAGATTACTGCAAACGCTGCATGTGTGAAATGGGCACGAGTAAGTGTGAAACTGCTGGGTGTATGTGTGAAACAGGTGTGTGTGTGTGTGTGTGTGTGTGTGTGTGTGTGTGTGTGTGTGTGTGTGTGTGTGTGTGTGTGTGTGTGTGTGTGTGTGTGTGTGCCATGTAAGAACACTCTGAAGGGCTTGCAGATCTCTAGCGCTACAGGATTCTGTTGTTTGTGATCACTGTGAGATGGTCCCATGACAGTCTTATTTAATCTTGAACTGAACGTCATTAGAAGAATTTGGTGCTCTAGATTCCATATTTGTCCAGTGTTTATGATAAAAACACCATCAATGCCAGATAATGATGACTATTCCAGGTCTGTCAGAGTCAGGCTGCTGGGATTGAATAAAAGAGTAACAGATAGACGACAGGCCCTGCAGTCTCTGCACACGTCTGCACGCGTTACGGCCCCCGGAGTCGAGCCGCGCTGCTTCGCTAAATGTAGGCGCCAAGTCTATTTTTGATGGACGCAATATAAAATAATAAAGTCAAAACAACTCACGCTCATATTTCACATCACTCAGAGGCTAGAAATTGATGACAAGAGATTGAAAGTTGAAAAATCTTTCATCCTTGTTGTGTTTAACTGGGGTTTTAGGTGTATTAACTTCGTCTGTAGGCTATAACAAAATTAAGTAGGGCAATAAACACAATTAAACAGGGCAGAATATAACCATTTATCCATTAAAAACACAAAAAATCAAGGAAAACATTGTCTCTCGAATCCAGCCGTTTCGCTTCTGAAATGCTTCCGTTGTGAGTTGACCGGAACAAAGCCTGACCCGAGCCGTGACGCGCCGCAGACGCCTGCAGTGTGAATAAGCGGTTATGAAGCGACGCGTGTCTGTTCACGTGACGTCCGCTCCCGTCAGAGACGCCATGAAAGAGAGAGCAAGACTTCCGGTGGCGTCCCGGAGTTCCTCTGCCACGGTCTTCCTCGCCGTTTCTGCTGTTTGCTCGGTAAAAACGACACTGTTCTCAGTGGCATGCGGCGGTGATTTAAAATAAAAAAGTTCCCATGGGTGTATTATTATTATACATACTTAAATGCCCTGATTGAACTAGGCCTAATCCTGGATTAATCTAAACCCTGTCTGTGAAACCGGGTCAGAATATGCTGAATTGCACAAGCGTGTTCCCATAAAGAACACACACACACACACACACAAATGAATCGTGAATATATACACACACACACAAACAGTTTCATTTATTATTTAATGCAACTCTTTAATAATTTGGGTGTCTTACAATTCACTGATGTTGTTAAAATGCAGTTTCAAAATACAACTAATGAACATTGAATGTAGGAAAAAAGTCTTATGGTGCAAAAATCCAACACGTGTTCCTATATTCCTGTATTCATCTCCGGTCCCTCATTTATGATGCGTTTCATGAACTGGTCAATATGTGTGATATTGAACTCTGAATGCCAAGTGGGTCTAATATATAACTACACTTTTACAAAACTCTTTCCATGGATTCGGATCTGGGAAGTCCTTTATCTGTGAGAGACAAGTTAGAGATAAGTAAAAAAATTACTGGCATTTCTTTGACATGCACAAGAAGTAAAATTATGTGATTCGTGATTTTTGATATTTAGTTATTGATAAAAAAATTTTTTTTTTTTTTAAAAGCAATGATTTAACATCAAAAGAGGATTACGCATATGAAAACATTAATCGTACCGTCTCTTTTTCCGCCATCCGTTCTCATCACAAAGACAAGAACAGATCCATGTGTGACTTTATAAAACCCAAGAGATTTGTCATCATCCAGTTGTTCAATTCCAAAAACCACCCTGATGCGATCTACGTCTGACAGAAGAAACACATCGACAACATGTCAAATCACACACACCTGATTATATCATTCATTACAAATATCACTGAAACTAGAAATTCTGTCTATGAACAGATAATTGCTCTAATATCACTCTGCAGTTCAACTCTTGACAACAGAACAAAAATACATGACTTGTTTTTATCTCTGGGGAAATTAATATTTAGCCTACCAGGTGTTTTGGACTCCACACTCTTGAATTTCAACTTCACATCTCCGACGGTGGTTTTATTAAACTCTTCTGATGAATTCGCCACATCTAACACTATGTCTCTCGCGTCATTAAACCTGATGAAGACTTGATACGCCATTCTGAATCTGTTTTAACAGAGAATGATCTTGAACAGAGAAGAAGATCGATGTGAGCTGAACTTGTTTAGAGCTGATGAGTGAATCTCAAAGCGATTGAGCAGTTTCAGTTTCACACCTGTGATCGAAGAAACAAAGCTTTTTTTTACAAGAAAGAAAATCAAGGTAGGTATTGATGTAAAACTATATGGAAGTAACTTGGAAAAAGTTAAAACATTTTGTTTTCTATACATTTTGATGCAAAGTTTACATGAGCATGTCAGGAGTGTGGAGGATAACAGTAAAAAAGTCAAGAGAAATGGAGTGTTCTCTTCCAAACAGATAAAGATTTCAATTATAAGAAAAGAAAATGCAAAAAAAATGTTGATCTTGTTAAATCTCAAGGGGCCATGAAGTTAAAAACACTGTGCAGTGAAGTGTAACGTACACCACATCCTGTAAAGATATGTTGTGTTGTGTGTGTGGATGAACATGGGGACAGAAGCACTGTTGAAGACAGTTAGGAAATAAATGTCTAGCGAGGTAGAAATGTACAATTAAAAAATGTGTGCATTGCTAAAGCCATTGATGCAAACAGGAAATGTATTGACGGAAGTAACATATAAAATATTTCAGTCTAAACAAAAGTTTTATGTAATTTAATTATCTTGAATTTAATTATGTAATTAAATTAAATATTTCAGTCTAAGTTTAGACTGAAATATTTTTTTGAGTGTAGATTGACGCACGCAGATAGTATGTTACCACTAGTAGAAGCAACATATGAAGAGATCATGTGATAAACGGGGGCGCTTAGAGCTCTCTGGAGTGTGAAGAGGATCTGCTGAAGAGAGACAAAAGCAAACGGAAGTCCAGACCACAACCCTCAGAAGAGCAAAGAGATACCTGAACATTATTAAGCGAGCAGGGCAACCACCCAGTAGAGCATTATGGTAATCTAGTCTCGAGGTCATAAACGCATGAACTAGCTGTTCCGCATTTGTCATTGTGAGCATATGTTATAGTTTATGTATATTTTTAAGAAATGTGGATTTCAAATGAAAGATTGGTATCAAAGAGCACACCCAGGTTTCTAACCAACGAAGACGACTTAACAGAGCAGCCATCAAGTGTTAGACAGTATTCTAGTTTTTAGTCCAATAATTAGAATCTCGGTTTTTTTCTGAATTTAGTTGTAGGAAATTACTAGTCATCCAATTTTTTATATCAGCTACGCATTCTGTTAATTTTGAGAATTGGTAGGTTTCGTCAGGGCGTGAGAAAATATAGAGCTGAGTATCATCAGCGTAACAGTGAAAGCTAATGCCATGCTTCCTAATGACATCTCCCAAGGGTAACATGTACAGAGTGAAAAGCAACGGTCCTAGAACTGAGCCTTGTGGTACTCCATATTAAAATTGTGATCGAAATGCCAACATAATTTTCGAGTCTATTCAAAAGAATGTTGTGTGTCAAAAGCAGCAGATTCATGATTGCCCTATAGTTGACTAATTCTCCAGGATCAAGTTGTGTTTTTTTTTAATAAGAAGTTTTATAATAGCCTGCTTAAAATTTTTCGGTACGTAATCTAGTGATAAACAGTAGCCAGCACAAATGTTAAATGAGATGTGTCACTTACATTATATAGCGTTACATAAAGCACCATCACTTCGAATGAATTACATTTGAAAGACTTTTGAGTAATAAGTCCTGGTCCTGGTTTCTCCCGAGGTTTTTTTCTCCATTTGTTGGAGTTTTGGTTCCTTGCCGCTGTTGCCTTTGGCTTGCTTAAGTTGGGGACACTTGCTTGATATTCAGCAGTGTTTTTGATATGCCTGCATTGGCGCCGTTGTATACAAACTGAGCTGAGCCGGACGATTACGTCACTGTTTTCTGCAGTGCTGATATACCTAAATTAACTAGACTAATAACTATTGATATTTGCAACGGAATGAATCAATAATATATAGAATAAGCTGCACAATGACCCCATTTTCTTATTAATGTAAAGCTGCTTTGCCACAATTTGCATTGTAAAAAGCGCTATATAAATAAAGATGACTTGACTTGACTTGACTAATACTGAAGATATTACTATAGATTACAGCAACACCTCCCCCTTTACCTTTCTGACGAGGTTTGTGTCGATAATAGTAACCTTGAGGGCTAGACTCATTTAAAGTAGTGAATTTGAAAGAAATAATAAAATGAGAATGAGGACTGCCCTTGTCTCAGTCTTTTTATTGTTGTAGAGTGAGAATACATTTGGGGTATTAGAAGTTGACTGTCTAAAAAAGATATTTATAAAGATCACCTGACGGACTTTACAAAGTCAGTTTAGATTGCCAACTAGTCACACCAGAGTGGGCCGTGGGAGTGCATTAGCAGGCATAACTGTCCTCTGGGGGTGAAGAGCCAGCTGTGGTGCAGGGAATGGAAAGCCTAACCCACCACTCCCAGGTAGGCTTGGTTGATATCTGAACCGTAAGCCTAGAGGGTATGGTAGTGATCAGAGTAGCCCCTGAGATAATATAATCTAAGAAGAAAATATTATACGCCAACCTGACTACTCCTGAATTTATAAAGATAAACCTTTTACAGGAGATGAGCAATGAATAGAGGAAGTGGCTTGTCACCAAGATAGTGTTACGTGGTTGCGGTAGACCCAGTGTGGCACATTTTGGGACCCGGCATGTAGGGCATGAGTGAACTCTAGCGTTGATTATAGGTGGCTAAGAGAAACGGCCTACGTTTTGTGTGGGGATAGTTGTTTCAAATAAGATTGCTAAGGAAATGAAGTCGAGGGGCCCTCAGACAGAGCCCATACAGAACTCTGCTGATCGAGACTACTTAGGCCGTTTGATGGAAGTCTATTATTTGAAACCCCCATTAGTGCGACAATAGCAGGTAAAACTATTGTGCTAACCGGCTGGTAAGGTAAATACCAGAGGGTCACCGGGCTGATAGAGAAAGGCAGCCAAGATGATAGGCAAATACAGAAGGCTCTTGATACCAGAGCAAGGACCTTGGTTAATGGTCTGCATGGTATTTGTCTGTCCAGGGCCCCTGAGGCAACGGGATTCTGAAAGGGACACACTGAATATGTAAATGTAACTTACAAGACTCAAGAGGGCCTACCCTTCGGTGCGGAATCACCTCCTCATCAAACGCAATACATAAAGCCACATCTAATGCAATAGTGCCTGAAAAAGAGATTGAAAAACAGGAATTGAAAAGATACTCTTTTAATGGAGGGGTCTAGACTGCATAGAACTTATAAGCCACCCATCTTGTGTGAAAGGATAAAATGTTGTAATTCTAGAATAAGAGCAGGTCCACCAGAACCAGAAACTGAGGAAATGAGAAAACAACTAGTCAGTATAGAACTAGGAAGGCAAACTAAAAACAAACATAGGAAGCCATATTGCCAAACAGATAACATACAGGCCTTCCTTGAGACAGCAGAAAAAGAGGGAAATAATCTATTTGGACCTAGTATAAAGCGCTTGACTCTGGTAACAAAGGAAGAAATGCAGATTGAAGAACAGGCCCCAAGAGAGATGAGAGGGATGGAAGAGCTAGATTTTGTGGAAATAGAGCTGCCAGACTCAGATTAGAGGGCTCAGAAAATGGAGATCTTGATGAAGCAAGATCATTTCATTACATAGGAAGAAAAGGAATTGATGACCAAGGGCCAGTATGGACTTGGCATCCAGGAAATGCAGATCACAACAATTTACATGCCCTGGACACTCTTATCCCACGCAGTGTTAACCCACTTCTTTTCCCTGATTTAGAGCAAGAAAGAGACTCATCTAGTGAGGAGGAGGAAGATGATGTGATTTGGGAAACGCCATGGGAGGCATGGTCTGCAAGAAAACCTGTAGTGCAGAGGAGAAGGAAAGATCCTGCAAAAATAGAATACCAGGATCAATCAATAGGAATGGCGAGACGTCAGGCTTGGCCCGAGTTATTCTGAATTCAAAGATTGCAGGAAAGACAGAGGACATGGACAGAGGCCCATACCAATTCCAGTAACCTGGAAGGGGAATAAGGGTAAAACGCCAGGGCAAGAACACATGGCCTGTGCAGGTGCAGCAAGAAATGCTCATCTCCCCATGAACATTAAATGTGAAGAGCTTCAGGGTTGAACAAGAAGTTCAATCAGGCTGTGGTTAACACTCAGCAAGATCTCCTGCTTGCACAAGAAGAGAGAGAATAAGAAAGTCAGTAGAATATCATAATAGTCTTTTACTATTATGAGATTACTATTATTACTATTACACATCTGGAAGGAGAGGAAAAATGGGTCAGTTAGAATATGAAGAATGGCCCACTCCCAGGGAAGTTAGATACCAAAATATTATGAAACGTTATGATATGACCTTGGCTTTATTAAACCAGGCTGTACGCTGTCAAAATGGTATAATATTATTGAGTAGTTTTAAGGTTTGATTGTTTAATGGAACTTCAGTGGTAGAGTGTAGAATCTTTCTGGGCTTGGTCCCTCTACTGCCCTTAAAATTCTCAGCCATATAACAAGAGAAAACACCACTCTCCCGTTCCGATTAGAACATCAAACAGGTTCTCCCCACTCAGTGACGCACCCACTGAGAATCCTGTTGAAAGTGCCCTAGTTACTGGCAATTCTATTACATGGATCGTGAAAATAGAGACACCAGCCACCATAGTCACATGTTTGCCGGGAGCCAGAGCGCCTGACATCAAAGCAAATTTAAAAGTGCTGGCTAATGCTAATCGTAAATACTCTAAGAATATTATTCTCATCACTAATGATGTCTGACTTCGCCAGTTGGAGATCACTAAAAATAACAATAAAGAGGTGTGTGAACTCACAGGTATGATGTCAGACACTGTAATTTGTTCTGGACCCCTTCCTGTTCGTCAGAGTGATGAGATAATTAGCAGACTATCATCACTCAATGGCTGGCTGTCTAAGTGGTGTCCACATAATAATATAGGTTTCATAGACAATTGGAAAAGTTTTTGGGGCAGACCTGACCTGTTGAAAAGAGATGGTATTCATCCCTCCTGGGGTGGTGCTGCTCTTCTCTCTAGTAATATGGCACATAGTCTTAGAGCTCAACCTTGACTAACTGGGGCCCAGGTCAGATCTAGATGTGCTTTGACAGAAACCTGGCTAAAACCAGACGATTACATTACTTTAAATGAGTCTAGCCCTCAAGGTTACTATTATCGACACAAACCTCGTCAGAAAGGTAAAGGGGGAGGTGTTGCTGTAATCTATAGTAATATCTTCAGTATTACTGAAAAGTCTTTCAAATACAAGTGATTCAAAAAGATGGTGCTTTATTTAACGTTGTATAATGTAAGTGACAAATCCCATTTGACATTTGTGTTGGCCACTGTATACAGGCCACCAGGGCACCATACAGACTTGATCAAAAGTCAGTTAGACTCCTAATTGTTGGTAATTTTAGTATCCATGTATGTGTCAGGACCCACTCATTGTCATAATCATACTTTAGATCTAATATTGTCACATGAAATCAATATTGATGCTGTTGAAATTCTGCAGCAGAGCGATGACGTCTCAGATCATCATCTAGTCTCATATATACAACATTTAACCTCTCTGCCACAAACATGTTAGAACCATCACTTCTATCACTAAAGATTGCTTTATCAATAATCTTCCTGATCAGTTTCATCGCCGTAACAAACCAGACAACTTAGAAGAACTCGATGTTACAACAGAAATGATTGACTTTCTCTGTTCCAACACACTGTTGCGTTTAAAGAAGATTAAGGAAATTAGTCCAACGCCGTGGTACAACGAGCACACTCGGCCCTTAAAGTGTGCGCTCCTGTTTAGGATGCAAAAGCAGGAGTATGAAAGTTTTGTGACCTAAAACTGCTTCACTGTATAGTTATGTCATCCAGTCAGCATAAACTGGCCTGTCAATCATCCTATCACAGTTTCCCTTCACTAATACTCATTTATTTTTGTTTGTTTCTTACTTTTCTTCAAATATTTATTTACTTGTGTATTTATTTTTTATTTTGGCAGACTTGGAATTCCTTAGAAAACAGCTTATGAATCATATTATATGAATTTTTATAAAAATGTAAAAAATTCAGAAAGATATTATTAGTTCAATGAACAGCCCTAATGTTGTTGATTACAGTGTGAATATTGAGAATTATATATATATATATATGTAAAATATATATTAATATATTTTAATATTTGCATATATTAATGAAATAAAATTTATTTATATGAACACATTCATATATATGAACTCGGGTGAGTTTTTCAGCTTTATCTGAAGTCACGTGATCATCTGAGTGTTTTCTTGAGGAACAGCTCCATCTGCTGGTCATGAGTTCATCATGACAGTCAATGAGGGCCATTTTATTTTATCATGTTCTGTTACATTATCACACAGATTATTTCAGTTCAGTATAATGAATTAATGTATTCAACAAAGCAAAAAGCACGACTCAGCGCTCACTTAATTCTTCTGAATCTACAGCAACCGGTTGCCCGCTTAACCAATCAAAAGCTCCGTTGTATGGCACGTGACTGAATGCGGAAGTGCCTGCTGTGTTTATCAGATGTAAACAGCAGCAAACCAGCATTAACCAGCTAACTTTACCGTTTATATTAGTACAACCGACAAGAAAACATTCATTATGAGCGTTTAATCCACAGGTATGTTATTTCAGCGTTGTGTGAGAATCTTCAGTTTATCGCGTGACCTTGTGAGTTTGTCCCACAGTCCCAGATTTCCCACATTTAGATCCATATTTCGTCTTTAATATGCGTTTTGGACAGACAAACCATGTCATGTTTTTCTGAAATAATTTCTAATAAACAGACACCGTGAATTCAAGTTTATTAAGCAGATGTGATTTAATGTGTGACATGCTGGTGTTATAAATAAGATAATAACGTTATTGTGTCTGAAACCTTGTGTAAATCTTTTCTTAACGAGCGAACAGAAATATAATGATATAGTGAGACAAATATTAAAATACTCGCACTGTATTTGTTGTGCTGTCTTTAAGTTATGCTGATTTGAATAAGAATCTCATTATTGTGTTACAGTAATTAGTATTTTAGGAAGAAAATGGCGCTAAAATGGCTTGTTTTTTTATGTAAACTCGATTTGATATTTGGTTGAAATGTATGGAAGTTTATTTCTGCCACAGAATGAAAAATAAGGTTATTGTGACATTTTAAATCACAATTTTGACCTTTTTCCCTTTTTAAAATCTCCTTGTTTTCTCCAAATCAGAATCTAATCCAGATGTTAACTCACAATTACAAGTTTATAACTTGCAATAAAGGTCTTAAATTCAGTTTTATCAAATTTAATGCCATAAAATATCTTAAATAGTATAAGAAAAGTGTTATTTATAATTTCAAGAGGTCTTAATATTTGGGGACAGATAAAAAGCAGTCGCAGTCTGGTTTAATGCGATGATTTATTTAGCGCTGCTTGTTTCAAAGTAAACGTTGTGAGATGTAAACAAAAACTCTTTTTTATTCTGTTGCAGAGACCAGCTTCCGTAAAGAAAGCGTGTTTTCCTGCTCGGACGCTGCTGTGGTTCACAGGCGTCTGATGGCTGATGAGGATCGTTCAGGAAGAGAGCTGAAGACCCGTCAGGATGACCGTCGTCTGTCTGCTGGACGGCTGCGCGCTGCGCTTGTGCCACAGGCCGGGTCGCGCGTCCGTCGCCCTCTCCTCGTCCCCGCTGAGGAACCCGTTCAGAAGTGGAGAGCGGCTGAGCTGGAGGCCCGGGCGCGCCCGGAGGTTCTGGTTCTGCAGGGTCGGACCGTACGCAAACATCTCCGCCTTTAGCACGTCGACGCGGCAGGGGGCGGCGGATCTGAGGTATCGCACGTCCCGTCTGCGCGGCGCTCTAGAGTCGGCTTGGAAAGCCGTGAGCGGGACGAGAGCGGAGATTCAGTCCCGACTCAAAAAGACACCGCCTCTTTTATCACAGGCCCCGCCCTCCGCGCTTGCTGCTACGCCAACTAACATCCGAGAACAGAAGGAGAATGGAGTGACCGGAACAGCCCCGCCCCCTGCACCTCAAGCTCCACCCACTGCATCTCAGGCTCCACCCTCTACACCTCAGGCTCCGCCCTCTACACCTCAGGCTCCGCCCTTTACACCTCAGGCTCCACCTTCTTCCCTTGTTACAACTAAGATTCAAAAACAGAAAGAGCGCAATGTGGCCGGAACAGCCCCGCCCACTACACGCCAGACCCCGCCCACCAAACAAACCACACCCCTCTTCCACCCGGGGTCTCTCAGCGCTCATCTGGGCGAGACCTACGACTACGTGTCTCATCACGTCAACTCATACTTCAGCAGCTTCACTAAACCCGATCAGAGCGTCGCTCCACCTGCGTCCTCTCGTCCGGAAACCTCGTCGTTCTCTCTCGGGAATTACTTGAACTACTCAACGCCGAGCGTCCAAGCCTTCGTGGGAAACTACATCAGCCGATTCAGAGCTGAGCCCAAAAGAGTGTCGGCGGAGGCGGATAAACCTGCTTCAGGTGATGGAGAAGGCACAGAAGCGCCCCAGAGCGGAGATCAGAGCGCCGCGGAGGAGAGGGCCAGACGCCTGCGGCTCCAGAGAGAGAAGGTGCCGCTCGGTCTCCTCCACACTCTCACACACAGAGCTTCTTCACAGCCTTGAGCGCTCAGAACCTTCTGGTGTGCTTCTTGGAAGCTAAAGATTCCTGACGGAACCAAAGATGCCAACAAAGAACCTGCATTTATAAGAGCGAGGGCAAAAACACAGTGAAAATACTGCAATATTTTAATTTTTTTTTAAATATACTCCAGTCTTCAGTGTCACATGATCCTTCATTTTATTTTTCAGGATTCTTTGATGAATAGAAAGTTAAACTCAGCATTAATTTGAATTAGAATCTTTTGTACATTTACATTTAGTCATTTAGCAGACGCTTTTATCCAAAGCGACTTACAAGTGAGGAAAACAAACAAGCGATTCTTCATGAATTGGCAAATAACACAGGAAGTGCTCACAATACAAGTTTCATACATTGCTCAGTACCATAAGCTAGAGTAGGAACATTATTAATGTCTTTACTGTCACTTTTCATCAGTTAAATGCGTCCTTGATGAATTAAATGATCAATTTAATTGAGTAAAAGTTTCAGTTCAGATGTTGTTGAAGAACTGGAGTCTTCACTCATGTGTTCATGCTCATGAAGTCTTCAGCCTCAGCACTCAGTGGTTTGCTGTGTTTTCAGATCGTGGCGCGGGTGAGCGTGGATAACCGGACGCGGGCTCTGGTTCAGGCTCTTCAGCGGGCGTCAGACGTGCGGCTCTGCGTCCGGCGGGTGGAGGAGCTCAGTCTCCATCTGCTGGAGTTCCCAGAGACTCGCTCCGTGGCCGTCAAGGTCAGTGCTTGATCCAGCGAGGAAAACGTTAAATGTTAGATCAGATCTCGGCGTCTGGTGAAACATGTTGATGAAGGAGCTGCGGTGGGTTTGAGAACAGAAAATCATGCTTTGGGAAATCTTCATCAAAAAAGACCATAAATGAGATCAGAAAGTTGAAATTATGACACAAAATTTAAATTCTTACATTCAAAGTCGTGATTATGTAATACTAAATTATCAAGAAAATTAGCTTTAACCAAGTCATAATTTAGAATTTTAAATATCATAATTAATTAATTAATTAATTTACAAAAAATAATTAGGACTTTTCATATAAATTATGGCATAGACAGTCAAAATTATAACATACTAAATTATAATTACGTGATCAGAAAGTTGAAATTATGACCGTTATAATTTTTAATATCAATTATAACAAAAAGTTTGTTATGATAAGACAATTATGACAAAATTGAAATTATGAAATTCTAGTAATTCATGATTTTGACTTTTTATATAATAATTATGACATGATTTGATTTTTCATGTCAGTTATGGCAGGGGTGTCCAATCCTGCTCCTGCAGAGTTGAGCTCCGACTTACCACAAAACACCTGCCTGGAAGTTTCATGTGTGCCTAAAAACCTTGATTAGGGTCAGGTGTGTTTCACTGGGGTTGGAGCTAAACTCTGCAGGACACCCCTGAGTTATGGCATTGAAATTATGACATTCAAAGTCATAATTATGAAATCAAAATAATTAAATTATGACACAAAATGTAAATTATTACATGAAATCATAATTATGAGATAGAAAGTTGAAATTATGAAATACTAAATCATAAATAATTATGAGAAGCTGAAACATTGACATTTTGACGTACAAAGTCATCATTTAGAATTTTAAATATAACTTTGACTTAAAAATAATTTACAAATCATAATTTGGACTTTTCATATCAATTATGACAAGAAGTTGAATTTAAAGATAAAATGCTGTCATAATTATGAGATTAAAAATCATCATAATTGTGACTTTTTGTCAAAATTACGATATACAAATATACATGTAAACAGAAATATTGAGAGACAGTGACTCATCAGCATTAGCCCCGCCCACACTGCCACAGGTCACATGTTCAGGAGCGTCTCTCCGTGTGTTTCAGGAGCAGGTGATCCCGCGTCTGCTGCGTCTGCGTCAGGCCGCGGACGAGTCCCTGAGGGCCGCGGTCCGGCAGGCTCTGGCTCTGGTGGGCTTCGTCGATCCCGTGAGGAACCGCGGCATCCGCATCCTGTCCATCGACGGAGGGGGAACCAGGTGATCCGGCCGCTCCCAGACCGCGTGCCGACACCGTGACCGCCTGCTGACTGTGTCCGTGTGTGTTTCAGGGGTCTGCTGGCTCTCCAGACGCTGCGCCGCTTACAGGAGCTGTCGGGGAAACCCGTCCACCAGCTGTTCGACTACATCTGTGGCGTCAGCACAGGTCCGGCAGCCCATAATCCAGACTGAGCCAGTGTGAAGATGACCACGGGAGGCGCTGTGGACCCATCACTGAGTGTGTTTGTGTGTGTTCAGGTGCGATATTAGGCTACATGCTGGGCGTTTGCCACATGCCGCTGACGGAGTGCGAGGATCTCTACAGGACGCTGAGCTCCGACGTCTTCAAGCAGAACGTGATCGTGGGAACCGTGAAGATGAGCTGGAGTCACGCCTTCTACGACAGCGAGATCTGGGAGAAAGTCCTCAAGTGAGTCCCAGCAGCCTCTGGTAATGTCACAGTCAGACGTCTGTCGCTCAAGCCGTCTCTTCCTCTGAACAGGGAGAAGATGGGCTCGGATCTCCTGATCGAGACGGCGCGCAACCCACACTGTCCCAAGGTACAAAGATGAGCGTGTCGGCGTTTGAAAGGTTAGTGAACGGTGACGTGTCTCAGATCATGTGCTGTTTCTCCACCAGGTGGCGGCCGTGAGCACAGTGGTGAACCGCGGTCCTCCAGTGAAGGCCTACGTCTTCAGGAACTACACCCTTCCGGTCGGCGTGCGCTCGCATTACCGCGGCGGCTGCCGGCACAAGCTGTGGGAGGCCATCCGAGCGTCCTCTGCCGCTCCGGGATACTTCCAGGAGTTCGCTCTGGGAGACGACCTGCACCAGGTGATCACGCGAGCGCTCGTCAGAACACCGGACCAATGCTCACACAGTCAGGGCACATGAAGCTTGTGTTCAGCACTGTTTATTCTAAATGATTTATCATTATTGCTTTAAATTCCTCTTGAATCAGCGTCTCTTCTCTGATGACGAGGGCGGGGCAACCTGTCACTCACAGGAGAGCCACCAATTGCAAACCACCACCATCCAATCATCTCCCCACAGACACAATCAAGCCCCGCCCACATGTGTTCGAGAAGAGATTAACTCTGATATACGACACTAGAGAGAAGAGAAGACTCTCCCTCAGTGAGTGTGTGTCTCACAGCTGGAGTGTTTCCTGCGTCTCTGCAGATTCAGCAGCTTCTGAGGCACTAATTACTCTGATCAGAGAGATTATCTGATGAGGTCATGTGGTGTCGGGATCTCATTAACGCTCCACATCGTTCACATCCGCTCGCTTCACTGTTATTAATGTTCTATTATAGTTTTTATTCATATTTTGATTAAGCTTTTTATATATTTTCATATTTTTTAGTATTGTTGTTATATGCCTTTCATTTTTATTAGTTTTTCTATTTCATTTAGTAGCCCAGCAACATTTAATTTTAGCTTAGTTAAGTGCAGCTTTATTGCGTCCACACTCGTTCAGAGGTGTGTGTCCGTCCAGCCGGAGACAGACGGGGTGTGTTGTCCGTCCGTCTCTGGATCTGAAGGCGTTGGAGAGCGCTGAGACGCCGCAGGAGTCGCCGTCATAAATATCAGTTATTTCTGCCTGAGATTCCCGCTGATATATAGAATAAATCACAAACATGTGACACTGAATCTCAAACAGACACGTCGCCTCATTTCAGTTTTCACTCATGTGTGAAACAGACGGATGGATGAGATTTCTCCATGTTTATACACTGATTTCTTGTGTATTTACCTCAGAAAATATCCATTTAACATGCATTTATTTCACGCAAGAGAATCATTTATGGATCTGTTGAAGAGTTCTGCCAAAATAACTGATATTATTAAAAGTATTACTATTATTATTATTATTATTAATAATAAAAACTCAGTAGTTGGTGCAGTAGTAATATATTTTATTAATGATTTGTTTAATTTTTATACTTTTTTAAATAAAATAATAATCATAATTTCTTATCATTATTATAGTAATATATCTTTGCTTTAGTAATTCATTTTTATAATTAAAAGTATTTATATTATAATACATATAGATTGCATAATTATTTCATAATAATTTTTATATGTATATTAGTTAAAAATAAAAATAATAGTTTGAATAATAATCTTAACACAAATTATTATTATTAAATACTAATTTTATTTCAGTAGTAATATTGATTTGTTTATAGGTTCAATAATAATACATTAATATTATTATAAAACACGTAAAGCCATGTCTTCTGTCCTCTGGTCACATGACCTCCGTCGGCGCGTCTCCTTCAGCTCTCCTCTCGACTCGGTGTGAGAGGGAATTGTGGGTAGGCAGGCGTCACAGTGTTCGACACAACGCCGCTCTTGTGTTTCCTGTGAAGCGGTCTCGATGAGTCAGTGTCTGGACGCGTCGCGTCGGGTTTCTGCTTCTGAAAAGACTACAAAAAAACCACTAACCCATTTAGCTCTTAATTGGGTCTTTTATTTTGAAGTGCATCAGTGCGTCTTCTGTCCTGTGTGACTGTGGAGTCTCAGACGAGCGGTTGAGATCCTCACATCTGAGCGTCTTTATGAGATGCGATTAAAGACGTAAGTGGCGGTTGACCGCAGCGCGTGAAGAGCCAGCGAACCCACAGACGTTTATTTCACACAGGATCCCGTTTTCCAGCACAGACATCCAAACGTTCTTAAATCAGAAGAGAGATGTGCTTGAATCCGGCCAGCGCTGCAGTGTCAGAGTGACTCCAGGGGTCGGGCCGCGAGGTCATTACGCCTCATTATCTCATTACTCCGCCGTGACCTCTGACCTCTGGAGTCACAGGCTTCAAATGAGCTGCTGCTGATAGAGAATGTGAGAGAAACAGACTCAGACATATCAGTCTTCATATCTCCACTCATTTCTCTTCGAACGTCCTGTCCTGCGGCGTGTGTCTGTAGACCGAAGCGTTCAGTGGTCAGTTTTCTAATTAGGACATTATGAACACACGGAGGGTGAACTCTTCCCTGTTCCCTGATCTGCCCTTCGTCAGAGCGTTCGTTACTCTCTCCGTCCGGTGTTCTGAGGAAGTCCGTGTTAATAGATGAATGTGTACTTTTATTTATCAGAAAGGCCCTTTATATCTCTTGACCTTTGACCCTGCCGTGTACGGCAGCTTGATGTTGCCATAAAGAGAGAGTGACCTGAGTAGGCCGCGTGACCTTTGACCTGCCGAACACTGGCCGCTTCAGCTTTTACTCTGAAGTAGAGGATCTCTGTGAAGAGAAGATAAATATAGAGGCTCATTCATCTCAACACTCTGTTTCATGGCTCTGTCTTTATGGCTGATCTGGGGTCAGTTTTTAGCTGTTGACAGAGATGAATTATTGATGACTGAAGTCGATGGGACATATTTCAATATTCAGTGGACTTTATTTGATCAGGATTTGATTGGATTGTGAATGTTGCGGTGTGATATGATTGGTTCATTTGAATTTCTCCGCCCACACGGCCTCGATGACATCAGCAGGACAGTCAGTCTGAAGGAGTCGTGTTCGTTATAATCAGACGGAGGATGTGATTCATCACTGCTGTGATTGACAGCTGTCAGACTGATGATGTCACACTGCACTGAGCACTGTGACTCAGAGCAGGGCATTATGGGTAAAAACACTGCAGCCATCTACACTTTCCGTGTTTTTTTTCAAAATCCTTTTTTCCTGTTTCAATTTTTTAATAATCAGAAAGCATGTCTAATGAAATTAAGTTGAGAATTTAATCATTTAATGATTTTTATAATAACTAACAAATATTTCTGCCAAAATACCCTCATTACTACAGTAACGCCGCAGTAAATCAGTATGGTTTCAGGGTGATGTCATGAAAGAGGATTTACTGCATAATGTAGAACTCAAAGATCTTCACAACAACCCGCCAAAATAAAAGTTTGGTTTAACTTTTTATGTTAAAAATGTTTGACAGACATTTTTATTGTGAAGATCTTTGAGAATTTTTTTTTCTTTATTTAATACAAATTTATTATCAAAAATGCAAATGAAAATTAAACTACTCCTTTTATTTTTGGCACACAAAGTGCTGCACAACAGAGGTTTAATGTTAAAAATTAATATTCTTTAATCTTATTATTAGGACACTATTAATGTATTTCTGTCGTAATTCCTTCCAGTTAAACCAAACTTTTATTTTGGCGGGTTGTTGTGAAGATGTTTCTCTTTTCATGACATCACTCTGAAACCTGCCGCGCCGCCACCACCAACATGAGATACTAAACCGTAGTGATTACTGCGATTTTACCGTAGTACCGCTGGTATTTTGTCAGAGAGTGTCGTGATCGTGTCAGAGCCGCAGTGGTCGTCTGCTTTTGTTTCACGGCGCCGTCCGTTCGCTGTGTTTCTGATCGCTCCGTCTCTTGCTCTCTGAACCGCTCGCGGCTTCTGATGATGAAAGGGTCCGTGGTCCCGCGGGTCTCGTTCTCACCGGCGCCGCGGGTCCCCGGACGCCTCCAGCCCCGCGGGTCTGTGCGCTAATGAGACGCTGCGTTCAGAAACATTGGACAGGAATCACACACGTCCTCAGACTGATTTCTCTTTCTGCTCATACTCCTGATTTATAGAACCATATAAACCTGCTTCAGTCCAGCTGAAATACCAAAGTCATTCTTACGTGATAGATTTGACAGCAGGAAGACTCGTCTGAAATGACGCAGTGTATTCACAGCGTCAGTGATTGAAGAGAGGCGGCGGGTGACGCTGGTGTTGTGTGTCCGCAGGACGGCGGGATGCTGGTCAACAACCCCACGGCTCTGGCCATCCACGAGTGCCAGTGTCTGTGGCCGGACGTGCCGCTGCAGTGCGTGGTGTCTCTGGGGACGGGACGCTTCGAGAGCGCCGGCAGCAACAGCGTCTCCTTCACCAGCCTGAAGACCAAACTCACCAACGTCATCAGCAGCGCCACCGACACCGAGGGTCAGAGAAACTGATGACCGTCAGATGATTGACGGCTGTGTTCGTACAGCAGCGCTCCAGATTAATTCATAAATCCCAGATTAACTCCCTTCCTCCCTGTGCGGAGCGCTGCTTTGATCACACGTGCGCATAAATGACTCATGCGTTCGATTCGCACCGATTGTTTTGCTCTTAATGCAGTGCAGGTGTTGTGACAGCACCGAGTGAACTGAATCAGATTCATCCTTCGGTGAATCACTCTCTCTCTCTCTGTGTTTCAGAGGTGCACACTATGCTGGACGCTCTGCTCCCTCCGAACACGTACTTCCGCTTTAACCCGTTCATGAGCGAGGAGGTGGCTCTGGACGAGCGGCGGGGCGAGAAGCTGTCGCAGCTGCAGAGCGAGGCGCTCCGGTACCTGGAGCGGAACCAGGAGAAGCTGAGACGGGCCGTCGGCGAGCTGAACCGAGACAAGAGTTCCGTCCAGAGACTGACGGAGCGGCTGCGGCTCAGAGCGCTCATGTACGGGCTGTAGGGGAACACGGCCTTCCCATGATCCTCCTGCACGCGTCTCTGAGTCATGAGGGAGATGATGATGATTTCACTGAAACAGATTCAATCTCGGGCCGAGAATTTTATGCGTAAAAAGCAAAAAAAATAATGATGTCCAGTAGAAAATAAGAAGGAAAAGTCAAGTCAGCTTTATTTCTACAGCGCTTTATACAGTCGAGATTGATCAACAGGAAAAGAACAGAATCAGTGATGCGAACTCAGATTCAGGAGAGATTCAGGAGTGAAGCAGCTCTACAGAAGACAACAGAGTCATGATTCAGTTCAGGTCAGTGTTGATTCAGTTCAATGTTGATTCAATTCAGTTCAATGTTGAGTCAGTTCAATTCAATTTTGATTCAGTTCAATGTTGATTCAATTCAGTTCAATGTTGAGTCAGTTCAATTCAATTTTGATTCAGTTCAGTGTTGATTCAGTTCAGTTCAGTGTTGATTCAGTTCAGTTCATTGTCGACTCAGTTAAATGATTTAGTTCAGTTCAGTGTTGATTCAGTTCAGTTGAATTC